>JBBCBC010000012.1:10160345-10535999 GCA_037126765.1 Stenogyne calaminthoides | reverse complement strand
AATTTTAAATCCATAACGGTAAAGAACAACAGCTATTAGTTTAAAAACACTTTATTTAAACAGCTGAAACCGTCAATAATTATAAAATATGAAGTGAAAGATTTACGAACTTATTAAATAATAAATTTACTTGACAAACAACGAAAGCATAAACATTAATTAGTTTCTTGAAATTAAAATTAATTTAAAATATCAATTGTACTAAAACTTAACTATTAAATAAAATCTTCTTCGCATAAAACTTAATAAAGGATTAAACTTGTTATCGATGTTAAATAATAAACGACTTCAAATAGCATCGTCCATCGCCTCTCCCCGCCATCAACTCCTTAATCTGAAAAATGTTAAATGAGGGTGAGAGTATGCAAGCACACTCGGTGGGGTCCAGTTATTCAATATAAATGCTAAAAATAAATAATCAAGTAATCGACTTAGTAAATCACATTCACTTTGTCACATAAACTTTGCCACTTTGCCATAGGAACTTCACCATAGATACTTTGCCATATAAACTTTGTCATAGATACTTTTCCATAGAAACTTTGCCATAGGATACTTTGGAGCACAGCGGGTTAAACCCGAAGACCCGTCGGTCCCGGACCTCAATAAGGGCCCCTGGCTATTAGACTTTGCCGAGCACGGCGGGATATACTCGAAGACCCGTCGGTCTCGGACCTCAATAAGGGCCCCTGGCTATTAGACTTTGCCGAGCACGGCGGGATACACCCGAAAACCCGTCGGCCCCGGACCTCAATAAGGGCCCCTGGCTATTAGTAACTTTGCCAACATACTTTGTCACTTGTATAACATAGAAAATGCATTCATATAATAGATAACTCAAGAATTTATTTAAAATATAAATAAGGAATAACACATGCAATAAAGCTCTACTAACCACAGTAGAGATTAAATCAATTAAAACCCCACCTCAAGTAAATGTCGTGGATGAAATGGATACAGAAGTCTTAGAGCTGATTCCTCGCAGTCACCAATACCTAACATAGAAATTATATCTACTTAAAGAGATAAATTCTCAAATTAAAATAACATAAATCCTAATTAGAATCCTCAAACCTACCGTTGAAACCTTCAAAAATCATTCTTCTAATTTATCTAATGAAATTAATATAAATAACATCACTCCAATCCGTATTCTGACATTGACAATTATTTTCTAAACTATTAACCAATAAACATGTTTCTTCTCAACCTAAGTTCCAATTACACCTAATGAACATAAATGAATACATTATTATTAAGTTCCAACTCAAAATCCAATATAATGTGTATAACTCATGAACCAGAATTTTGAAAACTTATAATAAGGCACATATTCTTACATATATGGATTTAGACTACGTACTTGACGAAATCCCAAAAATATATCTAACCTAATTGATATTTGAAATAACAATTATTTGATAATCAATTGGTAATGATCAACCCAAAGTCCCCAACCATATCCATTCTTCATCCATTAATCCCTCAAAACTAACGATTAATTTAAAAATAATATTCCTAATATTAACACCAAGCATATACGCATCACCCTTCAACCACAAATAGATAGATCATCTAAAATGAAAAACTGATACCCAAGGTTGAAAGAATAGATACCGAATAAAATAGGAAGAAGATAAGAGGTACCTTCTGAACTTGCGTGAGAAGTGAATCAGCGCTAATTAAATTTGTGGTTTGTGTGTTGTGAGAAAGAATTTCTAGGCTAAAGTCTTGTATAAATAGATTTAATAAAATTGGGCTTGAATTTCAATTTGGGCTTAAATAAATAATGATTAAAATTTAAAATCTCATTTATATAGATATATGAAAAGATGGGCTTGGGCTTGAATGGAATAAGGACTATATGAATTAAATATTAAAGAGCTTTTGAATCCATATCTCAAAATAATATAAATTATAATAATAAGTTAAATAAATAATTAAAAGATATGTATATAAAGAGGGAAGATGAGTAATTTTTGGCTGAAAAATAAATGGGATTAGAGTAATTTAAAGTCACTCATTGACCATATTAATTTGGATGTTTCAAACTTGAAAGATTAAATCAAAACTTAATTTTGTGATAATTGAAACTTAATGGTTCTAAAAGAAACGTCTAAAAATTAATACTCATATTAAATTCAGAAAATGTAACCAAAAATAGATATTTAGGGGAAAAAAACTTATGGAATACAAATTAATCTCTATCTAAATTGATTGGGAATTTTAATATAATGACAAAATAAAATAAACAATAAATATATATATTCTTTAAAAAATTACGGATATTACACGGCCGTAGGCCAGGCGTCTTGGTTTGTGCTTTTCTGCTCGCCATCAGGGATGAGCTGACCTCCCTTCTTTTGTTCGATTTTTGTTCGGTCACTCTTTCTGCTTGCCTCTTTTGGTGATTTATTGTAGATATCAGGCGAGCATAATTTCTTCATCATTGGAGCATAGCCCCTGGCGAGCACGAAGGGATAGTCGTGGTGCTCGCCGATTTGGCGAACACCTGTCCGACTAGCTGGCACTCATTTAATTTATTGGTACACGTGTTCGTCTAGCGTGCAAGTGACGAGAATACATTTGACCGATCACAACAATACCCCCCAGTCGGGGCGCTTTGCTTTTTAGTCATGGGGGCCCGGCTGTCAGATGCCTTAGATGGAAAGTCTGAAGCGTCGTCTCGATTTTCGTGGGGTGTATCTCGAGGCAGATACCCTGTGTAGATTTCGAAGAATCTCAGGTACACGGGCTCCGAAGTTTAAGTAATAAATGAGTTTTTGAATTTCTTTACAAAATTTTGAAAACCCGGTATCCAGAACTTATATAAAGCTTTCTTGCCGCTTCATTTTTTCTTCTTTCTTTTGACTTCTTCTTTGTCTTCTCTCTAGAACTTCCGGTGAGGTTTTCTTCTTACGGCGAAAGATTTTTTCAGATAATTGTTTCTATTCACTCAATTTCAACTATGTCTTCTTGCTCGATTTCTATCGATTCTTTGCTCGGTTCTGAAGAATTGGAAAACCATCATGGGTCGGCTTCTTCATCTCTTCGTACAATTACTCGCGGCGGGGTCGAATCGTCGAGGGCAGACACCTTGGGATCGAAACCCCGCCAAAAACTTCGGCGTTCTTTTGCCATCCTTTCCTTAGATTCCGATGAAGCTATCAACAAATTAGATCGGGAATTGGCCCGACTAGTTTTTTGGATGATTCCGATGAAGAGGTTTCTCGGCCGTGGAAGGACGTTAGGGTTTTGGGCGACCGCGATGTTGGTGGTTTAAATACCGAAGGGTCCGGCGAGCATACTGTTGAGATCGAGCACAACGGTGAAATTGTGGGCGAGCAGAGTAGGGAATTTGATATCGAGCGAGGCGTGGGTTTTGAAGCCGAACGAAACATTGGATCTGGAGGCGAACCAAACAGGGGAATAAGAGGCGAGCAAGGTGTTGTGTACGATAACGACCAGAGCATCGAACCCGGTGCTGAGCCGATTCGTGAAATCCCAGTTGGCCGACCTCATAGTCCAACGTATGCTGAGTATAGTGCTCGCTATGACTTTGATTGGCCCGAACAACCTCATCGGGTAGGAATTGAAAATGAGTACCCGGCGAGCAAAATTTGCAGTGTGATTGATGTGGACATGCTCGGTCAATTGTACCGGACTTACGAAACTCCGAAAGATGTATTTTTCTGGGCGTCCAAATTTGATGAACGAGCGGATTAGCCTCCTGAAGGTTGTGTAGCTGTGAATTTGGACACCATGGAAGCTGGCCTTCGATTCCCACTCCACCCAGCAATTACTCGTTTGCTCGTTGAATGGAACATTACTATCACGCAGCTGATGCCAAATGGGTGGCATATGATAATGAGCTTTTTGACTTTGTTTGGCAAGACGAAACCTATTTATTATCCCACCGCTGCAGAACTTACCCGTTTGGTTCATTTGACTCGACCCAAAGGCAAACACGGGTGGTTGTATATGCAAGCGAACACTAAGTGCAAGGTTATCGAGGATGTGCCCAACAAAATCTAAGATTGGAAAGAGAAATTCTGGTTCATCGGGGGCGACTGGAAAAGTCCGGCCTCGGGATGCGAGCCGAACGCTCACTTAGATATCCCCACGGATTTCGGAGTTTGTCGAAGTAAGTGAATTGTTTTTCTATTTTACTCAGTGGACTGATATTAATTTGCTTCTTCTGTTTCAAGGATCCAAGCGGCGACGAACAAGGAGGCGAAAGATGGATATTTCAGTAGCATTTGGCAAATCGACCTCGAGTCCTATTCAGAGCGTTCAGTGAAAACTTTGAACAACGCTGATCAACGGAGGAAAGGTGGTTTGTACGTGCCTCCGCATCACCTGGTCGCTCTTAACCCAACTGGTAGGTTCACCTTCTGCCCTCTTTAATGTACTAATTTCTTATGTAATACTCTTGAAAAATTTCATCTTTTCGTAGAACTTCCAGCTGTTACAATTGCCATAAGCACTGCCGAACATACCGAGATGGCCCGGAGTAGAAAACCCAGTAAAATGGCCGAATTCAAGCCGAACGGGAAGCACAACGAGCCCTTCGTGGTGAGTCGAGCAGGCATAAAAGAACAAGTCGATCAGCCGAGCAAGGGACGGATGAACAAAGCGCCCTCGCCCAAAAGGTCCAAGAGGCAATCCGTGGAACAGAATATTACGGCTCAAGCGAGCACGCATGTTGCCGTGGAGGAACCCCCCCCGGTGGAGGTGACCAAAATTGTGCCTTCGCCTGTCGCCCCCGACGCTCATACTGCAGAAGCAGAGGCGAGCAGAACTGCACCCCCACCGGTGGGTCCTAGCATCTGGGCTCCTTCTAGCTCCCGAGTTCGCGCTCCTGATGACATGCCCTTCTTGGGATGGGATCCCGTACGGGTGAGCAGGTATGCTTGTTCGATTTGTTTTCTTTCTCTTATTAAATTCATTTTGGTCGCCCGATTAGCCTGAATACTAGCTTTCTACAGGCTTGGTAGGGTATCACCCTTAATGCCGAAACTGAAGAACTACTTTTGCTCTCCCACTGTCTGCAACATCCCCGGTCTTCCTGATCATGTCCACAGAGCTTGTGAGACTCCCATTCGGTCATGGATGACCGATCTTGAAGAAGCAATCGATGGGCCAACGGTGTTGGAAATAATGCATTTAGGCCTAGTGCGTCATGGCCAGTCTCTTATTCTTTTGGAGAATGCCTTTTCGTCGACTGCCAAACTCCATTCCCAGCATCTGAAACTCATATCGAGTTTTCAGGAAAAGACTGACGAACTAAACAAAGCTCGTGAAGACGTGAAATCGGCCCAGGAGGAGACAATTCTGGCCAGAGAAGAGTTGCATCAAGCCCAGGAAGAATTACGTCAAAATAGGAAGGAATTGAGGAGGATTAGAGAAGTTCAGGACTAGCAAACCACCGAGCTTCGAAAGCTCAAGTCTGAAAATGAGACCCTGGAACATGAGAAGGTTTTGCTTGCTCAACAACTCCTCACAGCAGAAGAGACCAACACCCGACTAGGCCTCGAGAACTCGAAGATGCGTACGGAGGAATATGTCGATTCGATATCTAATTACTCCTATATATGTGCCTTTGCGGATGCTCTCCGTGCGGCAAGGCGAACACTCTCGGCCGATCAAATTGTGCCGCTCAAAATGGCCCTTGAGAAGTATATGGCCGACAACCCTCCCGATCGTAATTTGCCACTAGCCGATCTGAATGATTTGTGCGACTTCTCCAACCCCCTCGATGGGATTGAAATTGAGGACCCTTTGACTGATGAAGAAGACGACCAGGACAATGTGGCCATAGGGGATCCTACCGATCAACATCATCAAGGCGAGCAGGAGGGTGGTAATGTGGGCGTCGAACAAGGTGGTCGGCTGATGGCGAGCAGAGTGCACTTGATGGTGAGCCGAGAGCCCAAGATGATGACGAGCAGGACGCTCATGGTGGAGGCAAAGACACCTCTTGGGAAGGTACCAGGCAAGATGGCCGGGTTAGACAAGGCACGCTCAGCTTATCCCTTCCGTCGACTCCGAATAATGAATTCTTCCCTAAGCTTTTCGTGTAAAGAATTTTGTACTTGGTTTGAATAGACTTTTTTGCTTGGCCTGAATGGCCTGTTATGTTTATTTTGGACAAATGCTTATTTTTGTTCTTTTAATCGTTTGCGCCCCTTTCTTTTTGATGAATCGAACATGATATGTGCTTATGTTTCAATCTGACTTCTTTGGTTTTTTTATTGTCTTATTTAGTTGCAATCAGATTGGTTGTCTTATTTAGCCGCAACCAGATTGGTTAACTTAGGTGCAACCCCCTTTTTCTTTCGTGATCGTCTTATTTTGACTGCAATCACTTTTCTGATCGGGTCGTCTTATTTAGTTGCGACCCCGTACCCATCGCTCGCTTTGTTGCGGGCATCTGTAAGTACAAATTATTTCGTTAGGCGAACATAAGGCTCTACTTGTTCATTTTTGTTCTAGTCGTCCGGCTTAGGTGCGACCATTCAAGGCTTGGCTAAAGAAACTAGATAAACAAACATTTCACAAAATGTTTCTAATCTATTACATCTTTATACACTTGGCGATAATTATTACAAACACAATTGTTTATAATTTACAAACTATCACAAGTATTCCAGCTGTCTGACGAGTGTTTTGTCTGGTCTTGAGTCTATCTGAATTAGGGCGAGTATGAGCTTCCGACATCTCGTCCGGGCTCGTTATGTAGAAACGCTCGGAAGAAGTCTTCATCTTTTCGTCTCGCCCTTTCCTCTTTAATAATCGTGCTCAGGACCGGCAGTAGCAGTAGTGTTCACTTTCTTGTGCAAGTTGTGACTATGCGGCCAGCCGTCGTCCTGAGCATGTGGTGAGCAATCCTGCTCACCTTATCTTAGTGCGAGCACAGGCATCTGTTCGTCATCCTTTCTAAAATTTGCTCGCACCAACCTCCCCCCTTGTCCATGCATCCGACTATTTGTCCTGGCCAATCGTGGACGCCTGAGCATCAACTTCCACATGCTGACTTGTGTGAGTGTGTCGGCACACAACCTCCAAGGAGGAGATTTTTGGGATGCGAGGGGAACTTGTGATCGACTACTGCGCAAGTTGTGGTGGACGTGAGGTGGCGACCATAACTCTGTCGAGCAGCTTGTGCTCGTAGCGAGCACAAGACGTGCTCGGAGTGAGCATGCTTAGTCTGGAAGAGAATACTTCATCCGGATTGGATTGGCTTTTCCAAATCGAAACTGGAGTATTCTGCTTCATGACTGAGATGCAGGATTTAAAACTCGTACAAGAGCACACGCCGAGGCACATGATTGGGTCAGCAAAGTGATTGTTGAACTCGGCTTCGAAAGTTACGTCTGGAGGCATACCAAGCCGATTACTTCTAATGAGCGTGTATTTCTTTAATATTGTATGGGAAAAAAAAATTCTCTCTTTTTTTTCTCCGCCCTCCTTTGGCCATCGATGGGTTTATTTATATTACTCCACCAAATAGGTGCTGGCATGGCTAGTTGGAGCTGGCCTTCTCAGTTCCAATCCCCAGATTGACATCTGTCCCTGCCTTTACCAATTCCGATAGGAAAATTGACACGTACCTCATTGGGTTGCCACCAGCTTTCACCCTGTGTCGACACGTGGTCTTTAGCCTCAATAATGTTGACAAAAACCCCTTTTGTAGGATTTCGGGCTCTGTGTTCGACACTTTATGCTCAGCCTTTCTGGTCGGCCTGCCCGTCCTAGAGGAGTGGTCATGAGTGGTCGCTTCGATTATTTACTTGTGAGCGAACATAAGCTTGTGCTCTGACCTCTGATTATCGGTCATGCTCGCCCCTACTGATAATATTTTTTCAACTTTGACGCATTCCATGAATAGGAAAGCAAAATTCCATCCAAGTCTTCCAAATCATACGCCCCATTTAGTAAACGCTTTGACACTCAGAATGGACCCTCCCAAGCTCGGCTGAACACACCACCTGGTACCCCTGTTGCTCGTCTCAAGATGAGTTATAAAATTTTTCAGATCTTTGCTTGTACATAGCATTCTTGAAATTGGCCTCGAATCGTTTTTCTTCTAATAGATCCATACTTAAAGCGAGCGCCTGGTCATTGGTTTGTTCGCCAAAACACATAGTCCGGTGGCTCGGAATTTCCACTTCTGCTGGTATGACAGCTTCCGTACCAAACACCAGAGCGAACGGGGTTTCTGCAGTTGATGTTCTGAAAGTAGTGCGGTATGCCCATAGGATTTCTGGTAGCTCTTCAGCCCATCATCCCCCCTTAGAATTATCAAGTTTAGCCTTGAGGGTATGCTTGATGATTTTATTGATGGCTTCAACTTGTCCGTTTGATTGGGGATAATATGGGATAGAGTAATGTTTTTTATCCCCCAGCGGGCACAATTTTGTCAGAATTCACTCCCATCAAACTGTTTGTAGTTATCCATTACTAACTGTTGTGTGCATATTGTGCGAGGTCGCCCCCGACCCACAACCCGGGGCGAATAAAAGTAGAAAAACTGCCAAGTGTCACACCTCGCAGGCCCCTGAGCAGAAGGACCAGACCGATTGGAGTGAAGCGCAACCTGGGCGACATCGACGACCTCGGGCTGACACAAATGCAGAGCATTAACTACGATTTGACCAGTATCAGATAGGCGGCGCCGAGGAACTCTCCTAGAATGGGTTTAAGTCAGAGGTGTGTCAGTAAAGAGCGGTAATGATGAGTAGCTAGGAGTAGTTAATTGGTTAAATCCCTGATTATCCAAATTTGTCTCGGGCGACGTACCAGCGACCTCCGACCTGAGTCACATAAATCTTGTAGCATTTAATGTTTTACAGAGCCACTTTCGGACCCTGTACTTGTAACCCGGGAGAGTGAGCTCCACTCTCCCAAATACTATAAATATGGGTCATTTATGACCAAGAAAGATGAGAGAATTCAATATCTTACCAAACCTCTTCAAGAAAAATTGTGCTAAAGTATTAGTGTTTTCTCATTGGAGTATTCCTCACGAATCTTCGACAAAATTCCCCTCACTTACTCAAAATCCTTCTCAACATTTCCTAAGCATGTCACAAGCAACCTTGATCACCAAAAGGAAAGCCATTTCGGCCTCATGTCGCTCCGGTGGGGCGGGGGTTAGTGGCCCGGCCACTAGCAACCGCAATGTCGGGGGACCTATCACCGGGATCGCTCGAAAGCTCGAGCAAATCCACACCCCTAAAGACATTAATGAGGCCATCACAGAGTTACGCCAAAAATAAGCCGAGATGAAGATCCCTGATGGCGACCTGCGCCACAACCTGAACCAGAAAGCCCAAAGCAAGGGCAAGGGCCAAAGGCGCGAGGAGCCCCACCACGAGGAGCCCCACAAAGAAAAATCTAGCCGCGGGGGGACCTCACCGCGAGGGAAGCCATGAAGCCAACTCTCGCGGGACCTAGTGCACTCCAGTCTATCGGCGCAATCCGAACGATGTGCCAAATCCCATCCACAGGCGTTTATTCTCAGAAGGTTTCAAAATCGGCCCACACCGAGGTCATGGACCTCAGCGAGATCAGCCCAGGCCGACGCAGCGCAACCATGCCAGACCTAAAAGATCATTTTCAGGGTTAGTGGCCCAAGGCGGACCTAGACAGCGGATATCGGCGAAAGATCGGCTTGAACGGAGTCCCTCATCTCGCAGAACGGAAAGGACTCCTTCACCCTACAGACGTCATCGAACCCCGTCACCTCGCCGACAAGAAAGAAACTCTCCATCTTGCCATCAAATGGCCGTCATTCTTCAGAATATCAAAGATCTCCAAGAACAATTAGCGAACAAGGGGGGAGTACTTCTCACCACAAAGATACCCATCTCGCCATTATCACCCATAGTCATGCTCACCCCTGTACAAATCAAGATCAATGTCAGCTCCATCACATAATACAATGGCAGCACCGATCCGATCAATCATGTAAGCAAATACACATCCTACATGAACTCCATGGGCACGAGTGATGCCACCCAATGTCGTCTCTTCCCGCTCACTCAACACCTTACCACCGACGTCCATAGAATCTTTCCATCAGATGGCTCAATTGTTCCTCACTCACTTTGCCTCTCTAACCCCACACAAGGGAACCAAGCAGCGTCTGGTGAACATCCATCAGTTCGAGGAGGAGTCGGACCTAGCATACATTGATCGCATAGACCAACTCATTATGGAAGGCGAGCCGCTGGGTGACGAAGCCAAAGTCTTAGGGATAGTGCATGGGTTGAAGAAGGGAACCAAACTCTGGAAAATGATGAACAATGATTACCCATCAAGCTACGCCAATTTCCGATATCGAGCAGGGATTATGATCACCAACGCCGAGATACTGGCCTCAAGATTGGGCGAGCAGCGACCAAGCGAGGTGAAGGTCGAAGTTAAAAAGTCTGATCAAAAGTCCGAGATACCTTTCAGAAGACCCGGGTCCACGAACTACCGAGCTCCGGGAACTTTCAAGCCGATCGATAACTCTTTGGAGGTGAAGCTCCTAGAAAACTAACCATGAATGCAGCTCAGATCTTTCAGGCGATCAGGGGCAGACAACAGATTCCACCGGCCCAGGAAATGCTCCAGGACACCTCTAAGCTCAACCCAAAGAAATTTTGTGATTACCACAATTCCATTGGGCATACCACTAAACATTGCCGCGACCTACAAAGGGAGCTCTAGAAGTTGTACGAAGAAGGGAAATTGGAAAGTTTTGTTAAGCCAAGGCAGCAACAAAATCAGCGACAAGCACCTCCGCCAGGAAATCAGCCCGACCAATGAAGGCGAGGTCCACAGATCCCAGAGGGGACAGAGAATAGGGTCATCCACATGATCTGCCCCACAGGAGGAACCCTTGGGGGATTCCTCCCAGTGAAATCCTTGTCAAACCGAACGTCAAAAGGCCGAGATACGAGCTCTAGATAATGCTGTGCTGAGTTGCCTCCCGATCAACACCATCGTCCCAAATCAGAAGCATCTCACCTTCACCGAAGAAGATAAAGATGGAGTGGTTTACCCGAACTGGGATCCGCTCGTAATCTCAGCCAGGATAATGGGGGCTTTGGTTCATCGCATCATGATCGATAATGGGGCTTTCTGCAACATCATTTTCAAGAAGACACTGGACCTGCTCGACAATTTCCACTCTTACGTCAAGCCCTGCGAAGTCAGAATCTGAGGTTTCGGAAACCAACCTGTCGAAGTCTATGGAATAATTCGCCTATCTGTGGAAATCACCTCGACCTTGGACATCGAAGTGAAGGCGACAAGACAGCTGGACTTTGTAATCATCGATGCCCCCTTGAACTTCAATGCTTTCTTCGGCAGGCCTTTCGAACATGAGTTCGGGGCTGCCGCCTCATCTTATTTCTATTGTATTAAGTTTCCCGGATCTGACGGGAAAATTGGCACCATCAAGGGTGATCAGATCGCTGCAAGAAAATGTTTAACTTACACCTGTGTCAATTTAAATTCTGCTTTTTATTTCGGTTGGAAACCCGAGGTGGGGCTAAGCTGTACGAGCCGAACTCCACCCCGGAATAAAAAAGAAAATGATAAAATGGAGATAGATAATGTAATATAAATAAATGTAACACCTATGGAAGTTGACGTCGCCGCTAAAGAAATACCTGCACAAGAGCTACCAGATTTGGAACCTCACCTCGGTTTCGAGCCAATGGAGGTCGACTCCAAACAACGAGAATCTAACCTTGATCCAAGAAAGGAAAGAAATGATCAGCGAGCAACCCCTATCGAAGAGCTCGAAATAATCCCAGTCGATCTCGATCGACCGGAACTAAGCGTGACTATCGGAACACAAATTCCCAGCGACCTGCGAAATCAATTGATAGATTTTCTCAAGCAAAATTTTGACGTATTCGCATGCTAACATGAGGACATGGTCGGCATCGACCCCGAAGTCACATGCCACAAGCTAAACATCGACCCGACAAAGAAGCCAGTATCCCAGAAAAGAAGAAACTTCGGCCCTGAAAAATACACAGCCCTGGCCGAAGAAGTGAAGAAACTGTTAGATAACAAGTTGATCGAGCAAGCAGATCAACCGCAATGGGTGGCCAATGCCGTGCTAGTTAAAAAAGGCAAACAACTCTTAGCTGCTATGTATCGATTTCACCGACCTCAATGAGGCTTGTCCAAAGGATTACTTTCCAATGCCTCATATCGATCACCTCGTAAATAGCACTGCTGGACACGAGATGATGACTTTTATGGATGCCTTTGTTGGGGAATAAGTTGCACAGATCTATTCGGGGTGAATATTTAAATACAAATTTAATTCTTATAATTATTACTAGCATGAATTAATCCTATATTAATTCAAATAATAATCCAACAACATATCATGCATATAATTATTCACGTAAAACCTACGCATGCGAAATTCTACGAGTTTACGTGAACGTACCTCTTGGGATGGCAGTGATCTGGCAGATTAGACTAACCAAAAGAACTTTTCAAGTATTCCCTTAGCCCTCGTTCGACTATCCGGTGGAAGGATTCTTGTGAACGATTTAACAAAAGGAAAATAAATTATGTTGCACCACCTTTGTGGATTTACTAATTTTTCCAGCACATGGAATTGTACACTACTCACAATTGTCGTTTTTCGAAAAAAATACAATCTGTCGACGTTACAAAATATTTGATATTTTATCGACGCTGATATTTTTTTCGAAAAACCAATTTTCGTGTGTTACTGGGAATGAAACATTCATCCCCTATTTATAGAGGAGAGGGGAACGAAAATTACATGTGAAATAAGGAGAAAAAAAATCTTTTATTGATCTCCAAGAAATCTTGAATATATCTCATATATTCTTTTCTTCATAATTAAAATATTCCACAAAATCCCACTCTCTTATTTGTTATGGAATATTTCGAAATATTAGGGATCAAGATTCCAAGATTTGGATCTTCTTGAATTTATGAGATATTCTTGTATTTCAAGAAATACATATCTTCCATAATATCTTTTCAAGAAAATCAAGAAAATCTTTCTTGCCCACTATATTTCAAAATTTTCGAAATCTCTATTATGAATAATCAAGTGGGAGATTTCTTGAATTTAATGAGATAATCTTGTATTCCAAGAATACATATCTTCATTCCATAACAAAATTCAAAGAAAATATTTCTCCCCTCTTATCCATAATTTTCGAAATAAATAGGAAAAATTAAGCAACAATATTTATTTTATTTTAATCACCTTTTTCAGTTATTGGACTATATGTTGGGCTACTCATGGGGCCTTTAGGAGAATTAAGATTGGACCTTCTAATGGACCTTGAATATCTAATATTGAGCCACAATATTATTCAAGCCCATAAATATTAATTAATCCCACTACATAATTAATATTGCACTATCCAGCTTAAGCACTTCCTCTTTGGATTTTTCTTGACACCACAAGCATTCCTCATCTTACCATTGCCCTTGCTTTGATTGAGTTTTATTGCTTATGCCTTACGGTCCTCTTCTTATTCTTGCCTTCCTTTGGCCTAGAAGATGAAGGCGGACCAATTAAATCAAAGCTTGAGTTTTGTGTCCCATCAACATCTTTGCCGAGACCAAAAAGCTTGCAACAAATCGCCTAGCGAGGCCAAAATGCTCAAAAACTTTTTGGGGGCGGTGAAGTGCCAAATTCATCCGAGTCTCACTCGAGAATCTCAAGTTTGTTCGGATGGGCCATCTATTTTGAGGGCGTGGTCCTTCTTTGGTTTGCCCTCCACCATTTCTAGCGATGACATCTTTCGCAAGGTGATCTGACGAGTCCTGCATGTTTTGACTCGTCAGTTGGCTCATCTGATTTTGGTGTGTCAAGAATCCACTCGTGCTTTTGTGCAGTTAGGACAATTATAATTTTCGTTTCCAATCAATATAGTTTCCATACATATTGTATTGACTTTAAGTATAATAACAATGGATTAAAAGGTTACGACATGCTGAACTGAAATAAATAATAATATGCATAAGCACAAATATATCACAAGATTCGATCACATGTTTCATATTAAAATCTCAAAAAAAATATGAACATGCATCAGCCAACATCTCAAAACAGTTTAAATAAGCCACGTGGGGTGGGTCATTATTTAAACACATTCAAGCGAGTTACAAACAAAACGATTTACAAACCTTTAATATCCAGTTAATAGTTGGCTCTCACTTGACCAATATAAAATTGACAGGACTTGAGGAAGTATATGCATATCAATTTTATACCTAAGTAATAACCATGATTAAATACAGGATTATTATTTCGCTTTGAACGAGCCTCGTGGGGAGGGTCATCGTCGCCACTAGTAATAACCCACAATCATCCATTTGGAATTCATTCATGTGAAAGCTATCTTTTTTACCGTCCCGTGGGGGGAATTTCTCCAAAAGAATTCACAAATAAATAAATCATGGAGGTCAAAATTAATTCAATTTTATTATCCAGAATAAAATTGTCAATTAATTATTTAAACATACTTAGTAATTTTGAAGGTGAGATTTTTCATTGGGCAACTCTCATGCAAACACATTTAAACAAATTAAATAAAGCATAAGATAACACAAAATAAATCAAGCAAAACAGAAAAATAAACATATTGGGCACAAATTATCCAATTGTCATGGTTTGATTTTTTTCTTGGCTTGATCTTGAAAAAAACACCAATCTTAAATTTCTTCCACTCGTCGTCTCGAAAAAATACTCGTCAAAAAAACGCCAAACTAAGTGTCTAATACGATAATTTTAAACTAAAAGCTGGGGCAAATTTCCTTGCCGTAGTGGATCGCATCAACACTTCCGACCACGGCCCCTGGGAAGATGACCGGACATCTTATCAAAGCTTGAGTTTTGTGTCCCATCAACATTTTTAGGACCAAAAGCTTGCAACAATCAGTTGAGGCCAAATTCAAAAACTTTTTAGTGAATACCAAATTCAGGTCTCACTCGAGAATCTCAAGTTTGTTCGGATGGGCCATCTATTTTGAGGGCGTGGTCCCTTACGGGTTTGCCCTCCACCATTTCTAAGCGATGACATCTTCATGAGGTGATCGGCGGAGTCTGCATGTTTTGACTCGTCGGTTAAAACCATCTGATTTTGGTGTGTCGAGAATCCACTTCGTGCTTTTGTGCGATTAGAATGATTATAATTTTCGTTTCAATCAATATAGTTTCCATACATATTGTATTGACTTTAAAATATAATAACAATGGATTAAAGGTTACGACATCTTTGGTAAAATAAATAATAATATGCATAAGCACAAATATATCACAGATTGATCCATGTTTTGTATTAAAATCTCAAAAAAAATATGAACATGCGTATTGACATCTCAAAGCAGTTTAAATAAGCCGCGTGGGGTGGGTCATTATTTAAACACATTCAAGCGAGTTACAAACAAAACGATTTACAAACCTTTAATATCGGATTAATAGTTGGCTCCTTGACCAATATAAAATTGTGAGGACTTGAGGAAGTATATGCGTATCAATTTTATACCTAAGTAATAACCATGATTAAATCTGAGTTATTATTTAAGCCAGTTATAAATGGGGAGGGGTCATAAATGCCACTAGTAATAACCCACAATCATCCATTTGGAATTCATTCATGTGAAAATTTATCTTTTTCTGTAGTCAAAATAGAGAGGAATTTCTCGAAAGAATTCACAAATAAATAAATCATGGAGGTCAAAATTAATTGATTTTATTATCAGAATAAAATTGTCAATTAATTATTTAAACATACTTAGTAATTTTTAAGGTGAGATTTTTCATTGGGCAACTCTCATGCCAAACACATTTAAACAAATTAAATAAAGCGTAAGATAACCAAAATAAATAAAGCAAAGCAGAAAAATAAACATATTGAGGCACAAATTATCCAATTGTCATGGTTTGATTTTCTTGGCTTGATCTTGTCGCACCGTCTTAAATTTCTTCCACTTTCGTCGTCTCGAAAAAATACTAATCTTTTCCTCGATCTGCCCTTAGCGTCCGACGGCCATTTGGCGAATCTGTAGAAGTCCATGAAGCCCCCTTGCATCGTGTGCGCCCAGCGGATCGCGGTGCAGGATGTCGCCCATCCTTAACCGTTTCTGGCTACCGCCCCTCGCCCGATGGCGATTCAAAGCGGATCGCGTCTTCCTTACGCGTTTCGTGATTTCGGATCCCGTCTTTTAATTCTTCGTCTCCGCCTCCGTTTCTGATCCGGTTGTAATTTATTTACAAAATAAATAAACCTAGATCTAGACTAGTCTATTACATTGATCAAATCAAACAAATACTAATCTACTCGTGGATTTTCTCACGAGGTAAAACGAATCCGAACGAATCGAATTAAAAACCACAATTTATATGCATGCATAAATAAACACATTAAATTCCATGACATATGGATACCTGCAAAATAGATCTAGCAATTCTACTATCCAATTTCAAATTTAATGTCAACGAATTAAATTACAATTTAAAAAATTCAGAACCAAAACTGTGGCTCTGATACCAGTTGTTGGGGAATAAGTTGCATAGATCTATTCGGGGTGAATATTTAAATACAAATTTAATTCTTATAATTATTACTAGCATGAATTAATCCTATATTAATTCAAATAATAATCCAACAACATATCATGCATATAATAATTCACGTAAAACCTACGCATGCGGAATTCTACGAGTTTACGTGAACGTACCTCTTGGGATGACAGTGATCTGGCAGATTAGACTAACCAAAAGAACTTCTCAAGTATTCCCTTAGCCCTCGTTCGACTATCCAGTGGAAGGATTCTTGTGAACGATTTAACAAAAGGAAAATAAATTATGTTGCACCACCTTTATGGATTTACTAATTTTTCCAGCACATGGAATTGTACACTACTCACAATTGTCGTTTTTCGAAAAAAAATAAATCATCGACGTTACAAAATATTTGATATTTTATCGTGCCGATATTTTTTTAAAAAAACCAACCCTAAAAATATTCTTTGAATGAAACATTCATCCCCTATTTATAGAGGAGATGGGAACGAAAATTACATGTGAAATAAGGAGGAAAAAATATTTTCTTGATCTCCAAGAAATCTTGAATATATCTCATATATTCTTTTCTCCATAATTAAAATATTCCACAAAATCCCACTCTCTTATTTGTTATGGAATATTTCGAAATATTAGGGATCAAGATTCCAAGATTTGGATCTTCTTGAATTTATGAGATATTCTTCTACTTCAAGAAATACATATCTTCCATAATATTTTTTCAAGAAAATCAAGAAAATCTTTCTTGCCCACTATATTTTAAAATTTTCGAAATCTCTATTATGAATAATCAAGTGGGAGATTTCTTGAATTTAATGAGATAATCTTGTATTCCAAGAATACATATCTTCATTCCATAACAAAATTCAAAGAAAATCTTTCTCCCCTCTTACCCATAATTTTCGAAATAAATAGGAAAATTAAGCAACAATATTTATTTTATTTTAATCACCTTTTTCAGTTATTGGACTATATGTTAGGCTACTCATGGGGCCTTTAGGAGAATTAAGATTGGATCTTCTAATGGACCTTGAATATCTAATATTGAGCCACAATATTATTCAAGCCCATAAATATTAATTAATCCCACTACATAATTAATATTGCACTATCCAGCTTAACCCATATTACAGTCAATATGGCTCCCGGTTATTATTTCCCGTGTTTAAGATTATCTAGCCCATTAATTAATTCAAGCCACTGAAATAGCTTTCCATTAATTAATATCTTTTGTCCTTGGTCAAGGAACGGTTCAACATTATTATCCATACCGGAAACTAATTCCACTTGCAAGATTTGGTATGACAAAGCTTATGAACCTCCCAAGGGGGCAAATCAAACAAGCGTACTTGCACACGATTCTTCGTATTAAATCTTAGCAATCACATGTGACTAATAATATTGTCCAAGATAAAAAGTATTGAATCTCGTTGATTCGCTACCCATGATAAGTCAAAGCAATAGTTACCAATCCCACGTGATCCTATTTAAGAAACGAAGATTAAGAAATAACGAACCACTGAGGTCTAATTCTTCCTTGTTTAGTTCTGAAGAATTTATCCTCTTGTAGGTCCTATTCAGTGCATCAGTCATGCACTAGTGTAATCTCTTGGTCAAGACAAGCCAATCTGAGCCTTACACTTCAACCTTTCGCGATGGGTTGTTCATTTCCATCTAGGTCGTGAATGACGTACTTTTAGTTACAAGGGACTGTTAATTTAATCTTCTGTGATCTGGTATCACTAAATTAACTACAATGTAACACGTACGAATTATTGAACAGTTATGCAGTAAATATATATAACATTCAATAATATTTAAAGCATCAGTGATAAACAATTTATTTCAGTAAATAAGTTTGAAATTCCGTTTTGATTATACAAAGTAAAAAGCATACTTTCTAGTATAATACCAACAGCCTTCGCTGGGTATCACCAGATCGCCATGGATAAAGATGATCAACAACACACATCTTTTCTGATAGAGAAAAACGTGTATTATTGGAAGAGAATGCCATTTGGATTGAAGAACGCAGGGACAACCTACCAACGTCTGTAAATTGAATGTTCGCCGACGAGATAGGGAAGACCATGGAGGTGTACATTGACGACATTGTGATAAAAAGCGAAAGGAAAGAAGACCATCTGGGCCACCTCGCCCGGACCTTTAACATCTTAAGAAAATACAACATGCGCCTAAATCCTAAGAAGTGTAGTTTCGGAGTTAGTTCGGGAAAGATTTTGGGCCATATCACCAGTCAACGAGGTATCGAAGCTAACCCCACAAAGATCAAAGCCATCATCGACATGAAACCACCTCGCAACACAAAAGAAGTCCAAAGGTTGACCGGTTGTCTCGCGGCTCTTAACAGATTCGTATCCAGGATGGGGGATAAGTGCAAGCCTTTCTTCAAAGCCATGAAAAAAGGAATGTTCTCATGGACCCCGCAATCCCAAGCCGCATTTCTGAAGCTCAAAGTGTATCTTTTCGACCCCCAAATCTTAGCAAAGCCCGTGCCAGGCGAAAAATTGTTTCTATACCTCGCAGCCTCAGAGTCCACCCTCAGCGCAGTTTTAGTGTGAGCAGAAGGTCAGTCCCATTTGCCTATATACTTCGTCAGTCAAACCTTGAATGATGCCGAGATCAAGTACCCACCGCTCAAGAAGCTCGCTTACGCCTTGATAATGAGCGTCCGGAAGTTGTGTCAGTATTTCTTCGATCATCAAATAGAAGTCCTAACTACCATGCCACTGAGGCAAGTGTTGCACCGACCTGATACAGCCGGGAGATTGTTGAAATGGTCCTTCGAATTAGGTCAGTTCGGAATCACCTTCGCACCCCGAACTGCGATCAAAGCTTAGGTCCTCGCCGACTTCCTCAATGAGCTCACCTTCCCAGAAAAGACACCAGAGGCGATCAATGTCCCTTGGACGATGTATGTCGATGGCTCCTCGACGAGCACCCGAGTGGGGGCTGGAGTGGTCCTAATCAGTCCCGAACAACAATCCCTTACCACGGCTGTAAGCTTCGATTTTCACGCCACCAACAATGAAGCAGAGTATGAAGCCTTGATAAATGGCCTGGAAATGGCAATGGCCATCGGTGTACGAAAGTTGAAAGTTTACAGCGATTCCCAGCTGGTCGTATGCCAGAGGTCAGAAGAGTACGAAGCATGGGGTGAGCAGATGATGAAGTACCAGCAGATAGCAAAGAGCCTCGTTGAAAAGTTCGAAGAAGTGCAAATAGAGCTGATACCTCGAACAGAAAACACACATGCAGATGCTTTAGCTCGCTTGGCCATATCGGAAGGTGCCACGGATATGGACAACATAGCGGTTACCAAGCTCAACACTCCCTCGGCAGGCTGCATCGCCATCGACGTAAAGGAGTAACTTGGACGAATCAAACGAGACCATCAAACACTCATAGGGAAGTTTTTCAGGTCGCAACCCCAGAAAACAATTGGATGAACGACATCAAAAAATACATCGGGAAAGGGACACTGCCAGAAGACAAAGTCCCAGCTCGCCGTTTATTACTAAGAGCTGCGAGGTATACCATAATCAACGAACAACTTTACAAGCGAAGTTTCTCGTTACCACTATTGAAATGCATCACCCCGGAAGAAGGCCAAATAATCTTGAATGAAATCCACAAAGGAGATTGTTGAAATCACACCGCAGGTCAATCTCTCGTCTACAAGACAATCAGACAAGGCTATTATTGACTAACTTTAAGGAGAGATGCGATTGTGTACGCAAAGAAGTGCCAGCAATGCCAGTTTTTTTCCCCAACAATTAAACGAGCTCCGGAGGAGCTCACATCGATCTACAGCCCATGGTCGTTCGCGAAGTGGGGGATTGACCTGATTGGTCCTTTCCCGAAAGCCCCGGGCAGTTCAAAATTCACAGTGGTCGCGGTAGACTACTTCACCAAGTGGGCAGAAGCAGAATCATTAGCGACCATCACTCAGATAAAATCATCCGATTCATCTGGAAAAACATCATTTGTCATTTTAGCCTCCCGCAAGCAATCATCACAGACAATGGAAAGCAGTTCGATGGTTTCAAGATCGATGCCTTTTTTGCGAAGTGGAAAATTGTAAAGTTGTTCTCCACTCCCTATCACCCTCAGTCCAATGGACAAGTTGAAGCCGTGAACAAGATAATCAAACATATCCTAAAAACCCAACTCATTGAGTCAAAGGGATTATGGGCTTTCAAGCTTCCGAGCAACTTATGGTCATACAGAACCACATTCCAGAATTTAACAGGCGAAACACCTTTTGCCTTGGCCTTCGGGACAGAGGCAGTCATACCAGCCGAGGTCATCGTCAGAAGTCATCGGACGTCGCAGACAATCATAGAGGACAACGATCAGGCCATATCTCTCCGCCTCGACCTCCTCGAAGAAAGAAGAATAGAAGCTAACTTGAAGAACACAAGTTACAAATAGAAGTCGGAGAAATACTACAACTCAAAAGCCAAGGTTCGAAGATTCAGGGTAGGCGACCTCGTCTTAAGAAAAATCCTTGGAGTCCAAAAATGAGTGTTTGGCCCAACCTGGGAAGGTCCAATGAAAATTTCGAAATGCCTAACAAATGGGGCTTACGAGCTCGAAGACATGAAGGGCATCCCCACAGTGTACCCATGGAATGCGACCTACCTGAAGAAATTCTACCAGTATCTATCTATTTTCAGTCATGCATCACGTGTTTCTAAAAACTTATCAAAATTAGAAATAAAATCAAGATTGGTCATAAATTCTCTACGAATTAAAATTTATTGCACCTCTTTACAACTTTTTACATTTACAAACTTGAGGGACTGGTCCCCGACCTCTCACGAGTTCGATCAAAAATAGATTCTCAAATAAAAAAGATAAAGTCAAACATCTAGAATTTTTTTCTAAAGACTAGGGATAGGGGGATAAAATGCAGTCAAGTCGCATACCCTATCTAAGTCAACCTCGGTCGCATACCCTATCTAAGTCGACCTCGGTCGCATACCCTATCTAAGTCGACGATGCCAAGAATATTTAAAGGTAGTCAAGTTGCATACCCTATCTAAGTCGACCTCGGTCGCATACCCTATCTAAGTCGACGAAGCCAAAAATATTTAAAGGCAGTCAAGTCGCATACCCTATCTAAGTCGACCTCGGTCGCATACCCTATCTAAGTCGACCTCGGTCGCATACCCTATCTAAGTCGACCTTGGTCACATACCCTATCTAAGTCAACAAAGCCAAGAACATCCAAGGCAAAATGGTCGTACACCATCTATAAGACGACCTCGGTCGAATGCCCTATCTAAGTCGACAGTCAAGTCGCAATAATTATCAATTTATAGATCTTTTGTCATTATGTATTATTATCCAGGTTTTCAAGAAGACAAGATACACGAACTCACCGACATCAAAGTGTTGGAAAAAACAAACAAGCATTTCAAAGAGGAAGCGAGAAAGATAAAAAGAAGAAAGCAACAACGGTTTCATTGATAAACGCCCGAAGGCAACAAAGTACATTGCCCGGAGGCAGCAAAAACACTTACACACCCCGAAGGGCAACCGAACCACTTGTTTAGAAAACCCCGAAAGGCGGTTACATAAGAACGCCCGAAGGAAAATGGCATACTGCCGCAGAAAAAATCATCCAAAGAATCAGCTCGGCGGAGCATCCGAGGTCCCCTCAATAGGAGTGATCAACGCAGTTTGTTCGACCTCGGGAATCTCAATGCCAACTCGATTCCCCTCACCATTTCCACCATCTCTACCCTCTTCTCCAACATCGCCACCACCAACAACCTCGCCATCACCCCCATCTTGTCCACCCCCCATCTCTTCGTTCAGCAACCCGAGAAGCTCCTCGGGATCATAAAGATTGGCGCTTGGGGGAAGGAAGTTAAAATCAACACCATAAGCGGCGAGGTCTTTGATGGGGAGATCATCATTCTCCCCGATAGGGTTGTTGCGCATATAAGCTACGAGCAACTCAGTCATCGCTGACTTGGCCCCATCGAGGTCGCCAGCCCGGTGGCAAGCCCGAACAACGTTGGAAAAGGAGTGGATATAGGCCAGGTTGGAGGCCTGATGATGCTCCAATTTGATGGTAACAGGGAAATCCTGGACCTCAGCTTCTAGTCAGCGACACCAATCCTCCACCTCGGTAGTCTTGTCCATGCTCTCTTTCACCTTCTTATCTCGGAGCTCGAGGTCTTTCGACATCTGTGAGATTTTCTTTCCCATATCATCTCGCTCCCGAATCACCTCCTTCAACTTTTCCTCGGCTATGACTTTTGCATTGATCGCAGCCTCCCACTCCTTCGTCGACCTCTCCAGATCCACCTTTATCATCATGCAGGCCGCCTCGGCTTTCTGCGCCTGGACCCTCGCTCGACCATATTTCTCCCAGCTCCTCTCAATGAAAGCCAAGGAGCGGCACATGTGAGCAATCCCCGAGGTCAGGTTCTAGGAGAAGTGCTGGGTATGGGCCTCTTATTGAAGATCCAAAGTCCAGGACTTTGGAGCATCATCAGCGATCTGCCTGAGATAGGAGGGTTGAGCATCATTGGCAGCGGGAGCTCGCGACCACAGATAATTGCGGGTTGACTCCCCCCGAAACACCCCGTCATCCAGCTTATATCTGCAAAGTAACCATGCGTAAACACAAAATGTTCGAAGGAAAACAAAGAAATAAAGTCGTGGGTAAGACAAAATATATTGTCGGTGGAAGTCCGGGCTCCAGCCGAGGAAAGTGCGATCATCAGGCTCGTGAGTTCGGCATTGGGTGATCTAGACAATCGTGTCGGGATTCCCCGCGGAGCCCGAAAGCACCACCTTCCCACTCGGGGAGTTCCGAAGCACATCCATGTCTACGCACACCCAGATTTGCTTTGGGGAACTCCCCCCGGATGCTTGCACATCGGAGACCCCTATTTTCTGACCTCGCCCAGGGGCGGCATCAATTTTGGCTTTCGGGAGGGGAGTCTCAACGGCCCCACATGCAACGGCCTCTTTCTTTTGGCCCGATCACTGCCTAGACAGTGCCAGGGCACGAGAAACTTTTTCGCGCATCTCCTCGGCGTTCAGGTTTTGCATCTCGTCGATAACCTTGACAGAGGTAAAGCGGATGGGCTCGATAAAAGAAACTTGAGACAAATAGAAAATCAGAAAACGACCAATGAATAACTAAAGAGGTCGAATCTAGACAAGTAAAATCCCATAACACTTATTGGGAAGATCGGTGTCCAGCGATGACCGAGGTGGAACAGTTAAGCCCGCAAATTCCAGACACTTCAACCGTTGAAGGATAACCAGCGACCACTCGTCTAGGTTAATCAAACACACCTGGATCAGCCGGATCAGGAAGGGAAGGGAATGCTCGGATATCTTGGAGTTCTTGGGAGCTGCAATAGAAATGAGAAGTTAAATCAGTATTATGGAAAGGGGAAGAGCAAAAGAACTTACATTTAAAGATCGCATAGTCGCGAGGAATCTCGCGATATCTGTTGGGAAATTTTGTATTAAGTTTTGATGGAAGTTCCAAAACAGGTTGTAATAGGACCAGTCAGATCTGTTAGCTGACTGATGATTTAGAATCAGATTAAGATGACCAGCTGAAATGTATAGATAGCTGATGTAAAAGATAGGTCACATATTGAGGGGGAACTCAATATGTATAGGTCAGGTTAAATTATCAGATGACCAGATAAGGTCAGATGATCAGAAGACTAAACAAGTCAGAAGACAAGAAGAAGATGATGATCGGTGAAGATCAAGACACCGAGACTCGAGAGAAACTCAAGACTCAAGAAGAAACTCAAGACTCAAGATGTCACTAAAGACACTGAGACTCAGAGAAACCTGAAGACTCAATAAGAAACCTGAAGACTCAGTAAGAAACCTGAAGACTCAGTATGTCACTAAAGACACTGAGACTCAGAGAAACCTGAAGACTCAGTATGTCACTGAAGACACTGAGACTCAGAGAAACCTAAAGATCAGAAAACTACCAGAAGATCAAGATCCAGACCAGAAGACCAGAAGACCTACATCAGCCGAGTCTGCAAATTGTGCTAAGACAATCTGCATCAGAAGACTCTATCAGTAGACCGATCGGTTTATCCGATCAAAGTCACTCACACCGTGTTAACCAAAATGTTACACCAGATTATACGAATCTTCTACAAAAAGAATGTCAAACTTGAGTTGGTAGAACAAACACTGAAGTGTTGTACTTGTGAAACCAATGAGAGAGCGACACGTGCGTAAAAAGGGCTGACAATGTGGGATTCAACGCTGCAGAAACAAACGGCTATAAAAGACAACTATCTTTCGGCCACGCCGTTATTGGAAGCACGTCACATCAAATCCTACAAACCTACCAAATATAGCCGGAAATTCAAATTGCTCTCCAACGACTCTTTGATTTCGTGGTCTATAAATATGGGATTGCTCTTCAAAGTGAAGGGACGGAAATTATCAAGAAGATCAAACTATAGCAGAATTTCCGCACGAAGAACACAAATTTGAAGAATATTTCTAAGTGTTCATCCCATTGTTCTTAGCATAGAAATCTCATCCTCTAGCTTTTGGCTACATAAATACTATGATAGATTTCCAGTTGGAACAACAAGAAATCTTTACCCAAACCCAAAAAGTTAGGTTAAGTTTGTTCTGCAAGATTTCAGACTAGGGTTTCTAGTTCTGATTTCGGGGATCGGTTGAGAGTGAACTCGATAAACATCTTTTGGGTATTGGACTAACACATTAAACTAACTCCAGTCGGTTAAGTCGGTTTAGTTGGTGCCCCTTGTGATAGAGAATAGTGGACGTAGGACTGTTTGTCTGAACCACTATAAAAATCTTGTGTGCATTTACTTGCTCTTTACTGCTTTACACTATTACACACAACCAAGCTTAAAACTGCATACATATTCTGAGTTAATATCAGTCTACACCAAGCAACTGATCTGATCAGTTTGACAGTTTAGTCAGCTGATTGAAAACTGACTTGAGAATCTGATTTGATAAAACTGGTTTTTCACACGGGTACAAACTAGCTTCCGCACAATCAGTTAAACTGACAGATACCTAATCGATCCGCCCTCAGCGCCAATAAGTTGGATATCGATCAAACCGATTCACTTGCACTCGATCGAAAACCGCAATCACACCTTATATCAAGACGAAAAAGTTTTCAGAAGTCTATTCACCCCTCCCCTCTAGACTTCTGCCCTCACGAAACCCGTTCGGGACCTACAAGTGGTATCAGAGCAGTGGTTCTACAGACCACTGGCTTTAAATATCATCGGCTCTTGAGGAAGAACCTTTGTGGTCACTTGAACTGATCTTGAAAAACCATTTTCAAAACTCATTCGTTTTCAAACTCACAATCAGCATGGATAATACTTCGGGTATGTATCATGATTTGCCTAAATTCTCTATTGATGAGTATGCAGACTGGACGATATACATGAGCAACCATCTGGGATCAATAAGCGGCAGAATGATGGAAGTTATTGAACGAGGACCCATCATCATCTATCATGACAACCCATCTGTTGGAGGTGATCCAAATTTTGCAGTTGGAAGCCTTGTCAGAAAGAGTCCTGCCCTGATGGATGCTGAAGAGAGAAAGTTGTACACACTGGATACGATAGCTAGGCATATAATCATGAAGACCATGGACAAGATAACCAAAGAAAAGATAAAGTATCTCAAGATGACCCGGATGTGGGATACGCTTGCTGAGATGTGTGAAGGAAATGATTTGATTAAAGATAGCAGACTGCAAGCTGAACTAGTGAAATTCGAGAAACTTAAGATGCTGCCAAATGAAACCATCAATGAGCTCCATGGAAAAATCACCATGTCAGTCAACAAGCTACGGGAACTTGGACGAGAAATGTCAGATAAAGACATTAATTACAAGATCTTGAGATCTCTAACCAAGAAGTGGGATATGAAAGTCACTGTAATCAAGGATTGTCAAGATATTGCCAAGATGAAGCCAAGCAACCTGTTCCTGAGTCTTAAAGCCCAAGGAGTTCAATCGATCGAAAGAGGGCAAGAAGAAGAAGACGAGTCGCCTGCTGAAGCCACACCTGCCACATCAAAATCAACAGATTCAAAGCTGACCAAAGAACAAATCAAAATCTCATCGAACCTATTGGAAATATCATAAGCCGAATGAGCATTGCTTTGCTAACCAGAAAACTTGAAAAATCTAACATTCAACTTGGTAAGTATCGCAGATTTTACAGGATTATCAAAACAAAAGAGAGGAAGAGATAGGAGGCCAAATTGAGATCTCCGAGAAAAGGACCAAATCTGATGACCGAAGAGATGATCACAGAAGGGATCACAGAGAAGATAAGAAAAGAGATAATCGGTCTGATGAAAGAAGAGACAACAGATCTGAGAGAAGAAATTTCGACATAATCGACGGGTAAGTCACCCGACAGATTCTCTGATTTAAATGACTCACTGGCGAAGAAGTTCCATGGATTGTGGAACATGTTTCAATCGGGAGAAACCAGTCATTATAAAGCCCGATTGCGGACGACTCAACTCCAAGAGAAAGAGAAGAGAAGCGAAGTAAGAGAGCAACGCTATATAGAGACAGGGAAAGCCATGGTTCCGATACATCGAGAATTGATGATTCTTATCGCCTTTCCGAGGATTCCGCTACTCATCAAGAGAGGACTTTTGTCCGATAAGCAACGCCGATGATGATTTCTACGACCATGATGATCGATATTCTCTTCGATGATGAAATGGGTCCGATGGCTAAGAGGAAGACCAACTGAGGTAACCTCTAAACCTTTCGCTTTTCGGGTTCCACACCGCCTATAATTAGCACACCTTTGGAGAGATTGACTCATGACTCTATTCGAGCAATTGCTTGATGATCTCTCTAAAGAGACACTTATATAATAGTGGAAGTTAAAAACAATAAGCTAAGGATAAAAAAATACAAATTTTTGTTAAGGAGAATCTTTGTCAAGAAAGTTAGATGAACTGAAATCAATTTGAAAAGCCGCTCGAAGATAAATCAAGAACGAAAGTTCGAAAGTTAAATCTTCCGATCGGGGAGAAGCAGATTAAGGAACAACTAGCAATCAATAAACAACAAGCTGATGATTTTAAAATCTTACAAGCTAAGTTTGATGAACTCTTCCGACTACATGAGAGTCTGAAATCTACTGAGGATAGTTTACGTAATAAAATAGAGGTTTTCACGAAATCTTGAAAACCGCTCGGGATATGAACAACTATTTTTAACGCCAACTAATAAGAAGGAATTGGGTATGAAAACCCTTCTACATCCTCAAAAGCCCCGTCTGGTTCACTTCAAAAAAGGTGTAATCAAACGAGTTTCGATATAGATACACAAAAAGCAAAATATGTATCCGATAAGGAAAGAGACTACGAACAAGTAAAGGCAAGTGCCAAATCAGAAAGGTAACAGAAATGGAACCCAACTGATTAAGCATCAGCCGAGGAATCAACAGAAGAACCCAGTTCTTCTGAAGAGACCTCAACCTGATCAGCAGATTAGGTATCAGAAAAGACAACCTATCAAAGGGAAATCTAATATGAAACCTAATCAGGGCCAGCTGCCTAACAAGCAAGCTAAAGGTAAACTGCCAAGACCATTTATGCCAAAAAGATATGAATCTTTTAATGGTAGCAGTCGTACTTACCCTTACAATCAGAGACCTAGGGCTGCTGCACCTGAACCCCACTGGGTTAAAAGAAGACAAACTGTAAGGAAAAATCCCAAGTCTTCTGATTCACTCAAGGCTCGCACAAATAATCATACTAATCAGAATGCATATGAAGAGATGTATGATTATGTCGATGTTTATGGGAGACAAATCAGGCCTTCTGGTCTATCTGAATACAATAGAAGTGTCCTGTTTGTATGGATCCCTAAAACCACCTCTAACCCCTCAGGACCCAATTCTAAAGGGGTACCTAAAGCCTGACTTGATTGCAGGTTCGCGTGGGTTTGGCCAACAAAGGAGGTGTACAAGCAACTATCTGGTACATCGATAGTGGATGCTCAAGGCACATGACTGGAAGCAAACATCTCCTTAGCTCTTACAAAGAACAAGAAGGCCCATGTGTACTCTTTGGTGATGATAACCTTGGTTTTACCAGAGGATTCGGAACCTTAGAGAATGATGATGTACAGGTTACTGGAGTCTCGTATGTCGAAGGTTTAAAGCATAACCTGTTATCAGTTTCACAATTCTGCGATAACGAATTCAGTGTTGAGTTCTCGAGTGATCAGTGTACTATAAGGAATCGAGCTACTCAACAGATCTTGTTAACTGGTTCAAGGAAAGGCACAATTTATACAACATATTGGAACAATTGTCCAAGAAATGCCTGCCTGATTGTTAAGAGTTCCAAAAGTAGCAGTTGGCTCTGGCATAAAAGAATGAGTCATCTGAACTTTAAAACTCTTAACAAGATAGCAAGGATGTCTTTGGTTGAGGGACTTCCAAATGAGGTATTTTCTAAGGATCAGACATGTGCCACATGTCAGAAGGAAAAACAGGTTAAAGCCTAATTCAAGGGAATACCTGGACCAGCATCCAGTAGAGTATTGCAACTGCTCCAAATGGATTTATTTGGACCAATTACACCAGTCAGTCTCAGTGGAGGCAAATATACTCTAGTAATCGTGGATGATTATTCCAAGTTTACCTTGGTTGTATTCTTATATAAGAAGAATGAGACAACAACAAAGATACCTGAGCTGCTCAAGAAACTACAAAACGAAAATGGTGTCAGTATAGTGAAAATCAAATCAGATAAAGGTACATAATTTCTAAACTCTTTTATTGCTGATTTTTGCACTAAGTTTGGTATACAACATGAGACATCAGCTGCAAGAACGCCACAACAGAATGGTGTAGCAGAACGGAGAAACAGAACACTCAAGGAAGCTTTCGCCAAGACTATGTTAAATTTGAACATGCAACACCAAGCCGCGTTTCGGGCGCGAAGCCATCAATCTTTGCATGTCACACTCGAGAATAGATGTTTCTCGACTAAGGCTCACTACAAAACACCCTATGAACTGTGGAAGGCGAGAAAACCTCGTGTTTCTTACTTCCATGTTTTTGGGTGCAAGTGTTTCATACACAACAATGGGAAGAGTCAGTTGAAGACTTTTGAGGCCAAGTCAGATGAGGGATATTCTTAGGATATTCCTCATCCAACAAGGCCTTCAGGGTTTACAACTGGCGAACCCTAGTTGTGGAAGAAACACCTCATGTGGTCTTTGATGAGAAATTTTCTGAACAAGAGAAAAGTCGTCTCGAGAACACAAGCGATGCAGATCAACCGCACACTGATGCACATAAAATGGATCACTTTTAGTATCAAGGAGAAAGGATCGAACACGTAATAGTGTATATTTCGAACTTGATCTTGGCGATTCACCAGTCAATCGGACCCCCTAAGGTACGCATTAACCGCCAATGAAGAAATTTGAAATGCATATTGAGATAATATCAACCGAACCATCCGGTTTCGGGGAATATCTGAAGTTCCTACGGACAGACATCAGCACATGATGAGTCCAACATCAGCTGAGACATGTCCATATCAAGTGGATCATAATTCTGCACCACTCCCAATCACTAGTAATGAACTACTATTAGAAGAGGATGATGTTCTTCAAACAGATGCAAATCAGAAAAGAAGGACCTGGATAACCAGTCATCCAACTAATCTGATCATCGGAGACCCATCTGATAGAGTCAAAACTAGACATCAGATTGGTGAAAGTGCCATGTATTGTTGTTATATGTCTTTGAAGAAACCAACTGAAGTAGAGGAAGCTCTACAAGATGCTGGTGGATTCTAGCCATGCAAGAAGAATCGAACAGTTTGAAAGGAATCGGAGTTTTGGCGGTGGACGAGACCAACTCATCATGATGTGATTGGCACAAAGTGGGTATTCAAGAATAAGAGAGATGAGAATAATGTCATAATAACGGAAATAAGGCAAGACTTGTTGCTAAGGGGTATTCACAATCGAAGGAATTGATTATGATGAGACCTTTGCACCGATCCTTCGCTTTAGAAGCCATTCATTTTTTTTGGCATATCTTTGCCTACGAGAGGGTTTATTGTGTATCGGATGGACGTAAAAAGTGCATTCTTAAGCGGGGTACTAGCCGAGGAAGTTTATGTTGAACAACCTCCGGGCTTTGAAAAAAAGGCGACCGGTGTACCGTTTAAGAAAAATTCTTTATGGCCTGAAACAAGCTCCTCGAGCTTGGTATGATACACTCTCTCAGTTCTTAATAGACAGTGGTTTCACTAAAGGAATAGTGGATAGAACCTTATTCAGAATAAAAGATGGAGAAGATATTCTGATGGTTCAGATTTATGTGGACGACATCATCTTCGGATCTCCCAACAAGAGTTTATGTGAAAAATTCAGCAAACTGATGCAAGGGAAGTTCGAGATGTCCATTCGAGATGTCCATGATGGGTCAGATGAATTACTTTATGGGTTTACAAGTTAAGCAAAGTACAGAAGGGATATTCATCTGCCAGGCGAAGTACACTAGGAATTTATTGGCTACGTTTGGAATTCAAAACTGTAAGGAAGCCAGAATTCCTATGATGAATGGATTCAAGATGGATCCAGATGAGGATGGTCAAAAAACTAATCAGAAAGAATATAGGGCTCTCATTGGATCTTTACTATACCTGACTACTAGCAGACCAGATATCACTTTTGCAGTAGGTGTATGTGCGGTTCGTGCAAATCCAATGCAAAGCCACGGAAGCAACTAAGCGGATTCTTAAGTATCTGAAGGGGGGACAATAAACCTTGGTTTATTTTACCCATCAGATGATAATCTAGAGCTTAGTGGGTATTCTGATTCTGATTACGGAGGTTGCAGAATTGACAGGAAGTCAACCTCAGGTACATGTCAGTTCTTAGGTAGTAAAATGATCTCTTGGTTTTCAAAGAAGCAGACACCAGTTGCGACATCTACTACTGAAGTAGAATATATGGGCTGCGAGGAAATTTGTTGTTCTCAATCGCTTTCGCTAAGTCGGCGGTGAGGATTACAACATTGTAGCTAAGAACGTACCTATATTCGTGGCGAATTGTCTTTATTGCAATCACTTTCGAGAATCCTGTTCTACATACAAGATGCAAGCATGTGGATGTCAGACATCATTTTATAAGAGATCGTGTTGAAAAGAAGAATATCAGAATGGAAAAGATCCATACTGATAAACAGAAAGCTGATATTTTAACCAAGCTACTACCGAGATCGATTCGAGAGAATTATGCAATGAGCTAGGGCTTCTGGATCTCGGAGAAAGTGCACCAGAAATATTTGGTGGACTGGTCTCCAGAACCAGTTGGTTAAGAGACTAACCAGGTTAAGAAGAATCAGTTGAGTTAGGACTCTCAACTGATCAGAAGTTCAGACAAGGAACTGATCAGATTAAGACATATCAGATTAAGGGGGAACTGATCAGATTGGAAGGTCATACTTTTGTAAGTCGATTAAGCTATGTTCAACAAGCAAGTCTTATAAGTTTAAGGCTACAATCGCATAAGTAAGTAGAAACAACACAACAATGAAATAATAGAATTTTTCATTGATAAGGACCCAGAGGTTAGATTTAGATTACAAGTTACAAGTACAAAAGGACCCGGAGGTCAGTACATAAACCTTAAACCATAAACCTTAAGCCTAACCCTAGAAAGGGGGGGAGAGAGGCTTTAAAGATTTTAGAGCCTGATGCTCTAATTTTCCCCCAACCCTAAAAGGGGTGTGAGAGGCTTTGAAATAATCCTGAGCCACCCTCAGAGCTTCGGAGTGAGGAGCCAGAGCTGCCTTGAAGGATTTCTAAGCCAGGAGCCCCTAGACCTAAAATCAATGGGCTCTCCAGCTGTTAAATGGGATAAAAGTGCAAAAGATGCAGTCAAAAGACCATCTGGACACTAATGTTGCATGCAAATATTGAGTTTGATATACGAAGATCAACTATTGTCTGATCAAGACCGTATACCAAACTCATGTTTTGTATCAGACTGAGTCTGTTGATGTTAATTCCGTCATCTCGATAGGCACACAAGGTGCATACGGTTAGGAGAAGTGCCTTCTCATTTGCTATAGCAGATCCGCCGCCTCGGTGGTAGAGAAGCTTGGCAATAATTGTATGTGTAATCTTCGATGATGACGAAAACAGTAATAAGGAACACACAGGGTTGATTTGAGAAGCTGAAATCATTTGAGAAGGGTTAAAGGTTTTTGCCAGAAGTTTCACCGGAAACAAGGGTTCATCGGAAAACATGGAGTATAAGCTAAACAAAGAAGATGAATGGTTTATATTGTGTTGTTTGCCTAAAACCCCAGATCTATTTATAGTAGAAAAGCAGGGGTATAGGTACAAATTCATTTTCTCAAGACCCTTAGGAGAAATTTGCATCGCAAGGACATCGCGTAAGAAACACGCGACTGATGGTTGGATGAGTTAACGGTGTGAGTTATCACGACGTATCCATACCATTATTACGGAGTGTCAAATTATGCCAATTTGGGGAATCGAGGCGACTTTTTGACTCCCCGAAGTAAAAGCTTTGGCGGGAGTATGACACAAATCCCTAGGAAACGTGGTCTGAATAGAAGAAGACTGAAGTTCAAAACAAGCTGAACATCATAATGGCCTGATCGAGATGTTCTGAAGTACTGAATTGCTGAATGTTGAAGAGGATCAGATAAGTGGATCAGATAAGAATCAGATTGGATCAAACAGGAATTTGATCAGATGAGTGGAATATTGTTGGGAAATGCTAAGGGATAGGTTACCATCAGTAAGGTCAACAATAATCAAGCCAACCAAATCAGATCACAGTGGTAACTGATTGATTACAATATCAATCAGTCAGATACGTTTCTTATTCATCTCCTTCTGATCATCTTATATGCCTTATTTAAATAAATTGGCTTTTACTAATGTTCTCTTAATTTTGTGACGAATACATTGCAAAACATTAAATGCGGACATGGGAATATGTATTTAATGCGTTTTATTGCGAGTTTTTGCGTCCAAAATACGAGAAGACTATCTTTCTCAACCGTGCGATTAAAACACTTTACGGCCGACTAATCTCAGCCATTGATTTCAAAACACAGACACTTGAGTACTTATGGGAAGTTGTGCAAAGAGGTTTCCCTCGCATAATATAAACCCAAATCTTTCTCCGAAAACCTCTTTCCACTCCTTCTTCTTCTCAGTTTCTTAAAAGATCAAACTCTCAAAATTTTCAGAAATTATTTTCCAAAATCAATTGATTCTAGTTTCACGTTTATTCAAACCTACGAATCAATATCTGGTAACTTTCTTTTAAGTACTGCATAAATTCAATCATAGTGGTTATTAGGTTTACAAATCGTGCTGCTGTGTGTCTGTAATTTATATCTGCATTGATCTATATGCTTATTTGCTTAATTCATGCTTAGATTGCTAGTTTGACTGAGTTTATTGAAATAGTTTACTCACACTAATATCAATTTGCATATCATACAGAAATGGCACATCTTATTTCACGAAAGGGCCAAGGGAAAAAGTTCTGCAATTTCGCATCAATGAAGAAGGATATCATTGATGAGAAATATGTAGTATTTTCGGTCACCTCAGATCCTGAATCGTTGAAAATTCTGGAGTGCCTGCGAGCGTGTGGTCTTGAACAATACTGCTCTAGACATCAGAACATAGTCCACACTCATGAAGCCCTAGAATTTCTGTATAATCTACAGAAGGGCGAGGAGATTGATGCTGATTTGATTTCTTCCGTTGGAGGATTGGAAGTAAGAGTCACGAATGATGATCTTCAGAGAATCTTTGGTCTCACTCGAGGAAGCATCAACCCAGAAACCTTCACAACTGATGTAGGAGAGAAGGTTTTTCTTGAAGCCGAGCTGTTAAGGCCAGCAAATAAGGATAATACACTGAATGTCAAAGCTCCTTACCTGAAGAGGAAATATCGCCTTCTTTTTGAGATTGTGCAGAAGGTGATTCTGTGCTCAACCTACAGTCTTGATGCTGTCACCTCTTATAAGATCCGTGTCATGACTGCAATCATCAAGAAAGCATCTGATATGGATTGGTTGGGTATGTTCAAAGCGAGACTGCGGAAAGACTCAAGGAAGTTCGATCTGAATGAGAGGAATGAAGTGTACTTATCCTCCAGATGCTCTTTCATTCACAAAGTCTCAATCATTCTATCAGACAAGCTGCCAAATAATTATGAATGGAATGAGAATGGTACGAAGGTGTATCAAGCAAAGCACAAGGCCATCTTGGGCAGGAATGAGTCTCTGCCTGGTCAGTCTGATGATGATCCTACTCCCTATGTGCCCAAACAAAAGGGAGAAAAGATGGAAAAAGAAAAGGCAATTGCATCTTCGATACAATCAGAAGCGCAGGGAACGGCCATTCCAGAGAAGAGGTTGAAGAGGAAGGACCTGGCCAAGAAACCAGATGCTCAACGGAAACGTCAGAAGAGAGTCACTTCTCCTCTAAAGACTGCTCCTAGTCCTGCTCAGCAAGTTCACAGAACGGAGGAGCTGATTTAGGTTGAATTAGAAGGGGAGATTGCAGTTAGTTCTGAGCACACTGCAAGTGGAGTTAGGGACGAGCAGATGCTCAAAGGAAAAGGAGAGAGAACTGTTGAAGGAACTGAAGTGGAGCGCCATCTGATTCTCTGCCTCTCAGCAAAATCTTCCATAAAGAAAGATCACCTACACCCACTTCCAAATCACCATCACCCTCTCCTCAAAAATCATTATCACCACCACCCTCTCTCCACAAAACATTCTCACCCTCACCCTCATCAGTCAGACCACCTCCTTCACCCAAATCTCCCACTCCCCCAACCATTGAACCTGAACAAACTGAACCCCCTCAACCAGTGGTAAACGAACCTGAACCTCAACACCCTACAGTTAGTGAACCACATATATCCCCACCTCACTCCCAATCTCCAGAAAGGATACCAGAACCTGAGAGATCTGACAAACGTGTGTCCATCTCTCACAATCCTTTCAACACCAGAACCGTGTTTGCTTCACCTGATTCAGAAAGCCCTATTATAAGAATTATGAAGCAACATATCAAGGAGTATCTGCTGGACCTGGTTGGATCAACACCCTGGCATCCAGCACCAGATAGAAGAGATTGTGTTCTGGAGAGATATAAGATTGAAGAGCATCGAGGAGTTTCTGATCCTCATGAAATCTCTGGGCTCTGACTTTTTTGTAGATCTGGAGATGAAGTGTTTGGAGAGTGCTGGGATTGATAGTGCTGTTGAGTTGGCCTCTGAAGATGATATCAGATAGTTAATTCATGATAGGTTTGGAATTGCTAATAATAAGGAGGAGACTGTACAACCTCCTTTCCATACAAATCTTGAGGGAGCTGCCGATGAACTAAGAGTGGGTGCTGCAGATGAGACCCAGCTGGCAAGGCATCAACATCTAACCAGAATGCTATGCTGAGCTCCGATACCCTAGATCTTAGTACTGAGAAAATTCAGGATGGGGTAAAAGCTGCCATTGAAGAGAAATTCACAGCTCTCACAGCAGATCTGATGAAGCATTTTGAAGAAGAGCAAACGAATCTGGTTGACAGAGAACGGAGTCTCACAGTTGAGAAGCTCACACAGATGCATAATGTCATCCTCTCTGATGTGATGCAACTGGTTAATCCTCTTGCTGAGAAGCTCACTCTCCAGTCTGATAAACTCAAAATTCAGACGGACATGCTCAGTGAAACACATATTCTACTAGAAAATGTCTGGGCATCCCTGGAGAAGACTGACAATCACATGGATATGGGCTGGAAGCATTTTGTGGCTTCTACAGAACGTGCAAGGAAAGATATTGAATTTGCTCTTAGACGATTTCTAGCTCCCGCACCTTCTGCAACCGCTCAGATCACTCCTCTTGTTGTTGAGGAACTTAGGGAGGAGATGACAAGGCAGTTTAATGCTCTGAATCACAGGTTGTCCAAACTTTTTGATGAAACCAAAAAGGGGGAAGGACAAGAGAAAGAAGAAAAACAGACACAGATGGTAACCATTGCGTCTTTACCAGAAGCCACTGTATCTGACTTGCCTGAAGCCACTCCATCTACTGATCTTGTTGCTCCACCTGATGTTGCTGAACTAAAAGAGACTTTGGAGAAACAAAGGAAGGAGATCACTGAGCAGAAGATTGCTCTTTATGATGTTACTGCCAGAGTGGATAAGATTGAAGACTTCTCTTCTTCTGTACAGCAAAGGATGGATTCTGATGATCAGGCCAAGAGCCTTGAACTTGCGAAGAAACTTGCAGAAGAAGATGAACCTGAGCAGACTTTGAAGAGAAAGAAAGGTAAGGGCAAGATGTTGAAATCTACTGCTGAAGTTCAGAGACAAGGGCAATTATCCTCTACCAAAAGCCAGATGTCTCCTGAACAAATTCAAGAGCAAACCAGACAGAGAATAAAAGAGGCTGCCATTAAGAAGCAGAAGTTGGCAGAAGCTAAAGGACTAAACATCGCGTACATTCGAAGGAAGAGAAAGAAGGATGTTGCAGCAGAGGATATTGCTTGGGAAGAGAAAGCCTTCCCGGCACCAGTTAAAGACATCCTCTATGCCCGGCTAGATCTACTTCCAGAATGGGATCAGATCAGAGCAGAATGGTTGTGTGATGTGTACATCTTGGAGATAATTCTAATTCATCAAGACCAGGCTGAAAATGATGATGAATTCCGGAATTGGTTAGAAACGAAGTACCCAGACTTCTACCAGATTGTGATGAAGGAAGGGAAGATCATGACATTGATACCTGAAGATCCTCCCTTCGAACAACTTCTTCCACCTATGCGTCCAGATAACAAGCTCGATACTCTCAAATTCAAGGATGCTTACTATGGATTTGCCGATAAATGAGGGATTCATAGAAGAGAAGATCTGGAAAAGCTGATGCAAAGGATGTACAAGATGTTTGGTATTCCCAAAGAACTTCAAAAGTTCAAGTACTCCTGAAGAAGACAACATGGAATCAGATGATAGGTACATTTTATGTAATCTATAATGCTCACACCTATCTGAATAAAATATTCTATCTTTCTGATTCTAAGACAACATCTCATTGTCTTCTGAAGTGTGCACTGTTTTACATTATCTGCATTTCTATTTATGTTATCTGTTTTTCTGATTAAGTGTTTTGGTTCCATCAAAAAGGGGGAAATTGTTGGGAAATTTTGTATTAAGTTTTGATGGAAGTTCCAAAACAGGTTGTAATAGGACCAGTCAGATCTGTTAGCTGACTGATGATTTAGAATCAGATTAAGATGACCAGCTGAAATGAATAGATAGCTAATGTAAAAGATAGGTCACATATTGAGGGGGAACTCAATATGTATAGGTCAGGTCAAATTATTAGATGACCAGATAAGGTTAGATGATCAGAAGACTAAACAAGTCAGAAGACAAGAAGAAGTCAGATGATCAAAGTGAAGATCAAGACACCGAGACTCGTGAGAAACTCAAGACTCAAGAAGAAACTCAAGACTCAAAAGATGTCACTAAAGACACTGAGACTCAGAGACTCAGAGAAACCTGAAGACTCAATAAGAAACCTGAAGACTCAGTAAGAAACCTGAAGACTCAGTATGTCACTAAAGACACTGAGACTCAGAGAAACCTGAAGACTCAGTATGTCACTGAAGACACTGAGACTCGGAGAAACCTGAAGATCAGAAGACTACCAGAAGATCAAGATCCAGACCAGAAGACCTACATCAGCCGAGTCTGCAAATTGTGCTAAGACAATCTACATCGTAATATTTCTATCGTAGATCGATCGCTTATCCGATCAAGTCACCACACCGTGTTAACCAAAATGTTACACCAGATTATACGAATCTTCTACAAAAAGAATGTCAAACTTGAGTTGGTAGAACAAACACTGAAGTGCTGTACTTGTGAAACCAATGAGAGAGCGACACGTGCGCAAAAAGGGCTGACAATGCGGGATTCGACGCTGCAGAGACAAACGGCTATAAAAGATAACTATCTTTCGGCCACGCCGTTATTGGAAGCACGTCACATCAAATCCTACAAACCTACCAAATATAGCCGGAAATTCAAATTGCTCTCCAACGGCTCTTTGATTTCGTGGTCTATAAATATGGGATTGCTCTTCAAAGTGAAGGGACGAAAATTATCAAGAAGCTCAAACTATAGCAGAATTTCCGCACGAAGAACACAAATTTGAAGAATATTTCTAAGTGTTCATCCCATTGTTCTTACCATAGAAATCTCATCCTCTAGCTTTTGGCTACATAAATACTAGGATAGATTTCCAGTTGAAACAACAACAAATCTTTACCCAAACCCAAAAAGTTAGGTTAAGTTTGTTCTGCAAGATTTCAGACTAGGGTTTCTAGTTCTGATTTCTGGTATCGGTTGAGTGTGAACTCGATAAACATCTGTTGGGTGTTGGACTAACACATTAAACTAAGTCCAGTCGGTTAAGTCGGTTTAGTTGGTGCCCCTTGTGATAGGGAAGAGTGGACGTAGGACTGTTTGTCTGAACCACTATAAAAATCTTGTGTGCATTTACTTGCTCTTTACTGCTTTACACTATTACACACAACCAAGCTTAAAACTGCATACATATTCTGAGTTAATATCAGTCTACACCAAGCAACTGATCTGATCAGTTTGACAGTTTAGTCAGCTAATTGAAAACTGACTTGAGAATCTGATTTGATAAAACTGGTTTTTCACACGGGTACAAACTAGCTTCCGCACAATTAGTTAAACAGATGGATACCTAACTGATCTGCCCTCAGGCGCTCAGTAAATTGGATATCAGTCCAAACTGATTCACTTGCACTCTGATCAGGCAAACTGCAATCACACCTGATCTGCACGAAAAGTTTTCAGAAGTCTATTCACCCCTCCCCTCTAGACTTCTGCCCTCACGAAACCTGTTCGGGACCTACAATATCCAAGGGATCCTAGGGCAAAAATGGGACTCTGCCAGGCTCCCCCCACCAACACCACTCTCTTTCCAGTCTTGGACCTTGCTAGGGAGGTCCTCAACTATCTTCATGTGGGGGTGAGCTTTCACGTAGTAATACCCTGGATCTTTGCCCCATTTCGCCAGCGAAATTAGAGAATTCAGTTCTTTGGTGGAAGGGAATGCCCGAGGCTGGATACGGCCGAACAACGACAAGATCCCGAGGATAGTGCTCCACCCATTAGGAGTAACTTGGGTCAGAGTTAGGCCACAAAAGCACAACAACGAGGTGATCATGGGATGAAGTGGAAAATGGAGCCCAGCCTTCATCGTGTCATAATTCATCGTCACACACCCATCAGGGACCTGGTCGGCATAATCAATCTCATACCCAGGGACCCAAAAGTGAACGTCGCTAGGAACTTGAAATTTTTTCCTCCACAAGAAGAGCTCGACTTCAGTCACCGAGCTAACCACCTCGCTTGCAGCAAAAACTCTGTCCTCACAGACCCGAGTCAGTCTGGGGATCATCTCGCGAGGATGGGCCATACTTTCTTCTATTCGCAACTTACGATCAACATCATCGATCTCATCGTCATCGCTCGGCACATCGGGTATGACCTCATCGACAAGAAGTCGAACTCGGCTGAATCGATCGACCCCGAGCTGAGGACATCTTCTTCTTCTCCCGCCCTTTCCCGGATTTGAATTTCCGGTTCGGTGGGAGCCAAAGACTTCTCTGGGGAGTCACCCATGGCCCGACGCAGGTGACATTTTTTTGAGGTGACCTCTCCCCTAACCATCACGGGCGCTTCACTCACCGTCTCAGAGGAAACGTCCACTATCGACATTTCGGCCTCGCCACGGCCCCGCTGCCGATGGATCACCACAATCGGAGCAAAGCTCTCGGCCGCGCTCCCCAAATTCTCCCGGTTCACAAAAGACATTGATCACGAAAAGTGTGGATAATAAGAAGAAGAAAAAGGGAATGTTTACCTTAGGAACGATTCGGATCGAACGAAAGCCCAAATGTTACAGAAAATCACGAAGAATATGCTCTCAGAATCTCAGTCCAACAAAAAATGGGAAATGGAAGAGGAAAGGCGTATTTATAGGAGGGGTTTAGGGCGCGTGGTCCGGCCCACGACCTTCCATATCCCGCGCGTGGAACCCACGCGCCATCATCACCTAGCCTCAGTAGGCACAACAGTCGAGGCGAGCTGCCGTCATCACCCTATTTTCCAAGATGCTGCTCATGCGTACTCGAGAAGTTTCCGAGACCTCGCACATCACACTCAGGATAAGGACAAAAAGGGTAGCTCGTTCCCCCTTTGCGAGCACAGGGATACAAGCTAGGGGCTATTGTTGTGTGCATATTGTGCGAGGTCGCCCCCGACCCACAACCCAGGGCGAATAAAAGTAGAAAACCCGCCAAGTGTCACACCTCGCAGGCCCCTGAGCAGAAGGACCAGACCGATTGGAGCGAAGCGCGACCTGGGCGACATCGACGACCTCGGGCTGACACAAATACATAACATTAACTACGATTTGACCAGTGTCAGATAGGCGGCGCCGAGGAACTCTCCTAGAGTGGGCTTAAGTCAGAGGTGTGTCAGTAAAGGACGGTAATGATGAGTAGCTAGGAGTAGTTAAATGGCTAAATCCCTGATTATTCGGATTTGTCTCGGGCGGTGTCCCAGCGACCTCTGACCTGAGTCACATCAATCTTGTAGCATTTAATGTTTTACAGAGCCACTTTCGGCCCCTTGTACTTGTAACCCGGGAGAGTGAGCTCCACTCTCCCAAATACTATAAATTGTTGGGAAATAGGTTGCACAGATCTATTCGGGATGAATATTTAAATACAAATTTAATTCTTTAATTATTACTAGCATGAATTAATCCTATATTAATTCAAATAATAATCCAACAACATATCATGCATATAATAATTCAGGTAAAACCTACGCATGCGGAATTCTACGAGTTTACGTGAACGTACCTCTTGGGATGGAAACGGTGTGGCTGAATAGACTAACCGTAAGGACTTCCCAAGTATTCCCTTAGCCCTCGTTCGACTATCCGGTGGAAGGATTCTTGTGAACGATTTAACAAAAGGAAAATAAAATATGTTGCACCACCTTTGTGGATTTACTAATTTTTCCAGCACATGGAATTGTTCTTGGGAATGAAAGAATCATCCCCTATTTATAGAGACTAGGGTGAACGAAATTTTTGGCAAAATATGATGTGGGAAAATCTTTTCTTGATCTCCAAGAAATCTTGAATATATCCCCTATATTCTTTTTCCCATAATCATAATATTCCACAAAAATCTCACCTACTCTATATATATGGATTTTTCGAAAAAATAGATGATCAAGATTCCAAGATTTGGATCTTCTTGAATTTATGAGATATTCTTGTATTTCAAGAAATACATATCTTCCATAATATCTTTTCAAGAAAATCAAGAAAATCTTTTCTTGACACTATATTTCATATTTTTGAAAATATCACTATGAATAACCAAGTGGGAGATTTCTTGAATTTAATGAGATAATCTTGTATTCCAAGAATACATATCTTCATTCCATAACAAAATTCAAAGAAAATCTTTCTCCCAACTTTATCCATAATTTTCAAAATATTAGGAAAAATTAAGCAATAATATTTATTTTATTTTAATCACCTTTTCAGTTATTGGACTATATGTTGGGCTACTTAGGGGGCCTTTAGGAGAATTAAGATTGGACTTTCTAATGGACCTTGAATATCTAATATTAAGCCACAATATAATTCAAGCCCATAAATATTAATTAATCCCACTACATAATTAATATTGACTATCCATCTTAACCCATATTACATAAATATGGCTCCGGTCATTATTTCCGTGTTTAAGATTATCTAGCCCATTAATTAATTCAAGCCACTGAAATAGCTTTCCATTAATTAATATATTTTATCCTTGGTCAAGGAACGGTTCAACATTATTATCCATACCGGAAACTAATTCCACTTGCAAGATTTGGTATGATAAAGCTTATGAACCTCCCAAGAGGGCAAATCAAACAAGCGTACTTGCACACGATTCTTCGTATTAAATCTTAGCAATCACATGTGACCAATAATATTGCCCAAGATAAAAAGTATTGAATCTCATTGATTCGCTACCCATGATAAGTCAAAGCAATAGTTACCAATCCCACGTGATCCTATTTAAGGGACGAAGATTAAGAAATAACGAACCACTGAGGTCTAATTCTTCCTTGTTCAGTTCTGAAGAATTTATCCACCTGTAGGTCCTATTCAGTGCATCAGTCATGCACTAGTGTAATCTCTTGGTCAAGACAAGTCAATCTGAGCCTTACACTTCAACCTTTCACGATGGTTTGTTCATTTCCATCTAGGTCGTGAATAGCGTACTTTTAGTTACAAGGGACTGTTAATTTAATCTTTTGTGATCTGGTATCACTAAATTAACTACAATGTAACACGTACGACTTATTGAACAGTTATGCAGTAAATATATGTAACATTCAATAATATTTAAAGCATCGGTGATAAACAATTTATTTCAGTAAATAAGTCTGAAAATTCAGTTTCGATTATACAAAGTAAAAGCATACTTTCCAGTATAATCCCAACAACCTCCTACTTATACTTAAAGTCTGCTTTTAAGTATACTACAACATGTCTCGCGTAGTCCGTGACATCTAATGTCACCTACACGAACCTAATAATTTCTCCCACTTATACTCAAAGCAGATTGGCAACGGTCTTGACACCCATTCCACCCACATGTCTCTCGAATGTATTCAGAGGCAGACTCTTTGTGAATGGATCTGCTAGGTTGTCCTCGGACGCTATCTTTGCCACATCTATATCTCCTCTCTTAACGATTTCTCGTATAAGATGTCTTTCCTTTAGTGTGCTTGTTTGACTCGTGGACTCTTGGTTCCCTTGAATTTGCAACTGCCCCTAGCAAATATTGCTAGACAAATTCGGAACTCCATCCAAGTCCACTAAGAAGGTCTAGAGCCAAATCGGTTCTTTCATTGCTTCACAGGCAGCTACTTACCCGACTTCCATGGTTGAGTCAGTGATGCATTTCTGCTTCACACTCGTCCATTTGATGGCTACACTTCCCAAATGGAAACACACTAACTGAGGCAGATAGTTTCTGGAATCTAAGTCTGATTGGAAATCCGAGTCCGTGTAGCCGATGGGGATTGGAGTATCTGACTGATAAATCAACATTCTACCCCGAGTTCTTTTCAGATACTTCAGAATGTTTTTAACTGTCATCCAATGCTCTTTCCCTGGGTTACTTTGATATCTTGCTACCATGCCTACGGCAAAGCAGATATCCGGTCTCGTACACAGCACTGCATACATAAGGTTTCCAACAGCCGAAGCACAAGGAATGCCTTTCATGTCATTTATCTCCTTTTGCGTCTTAGGGGACATTTTCTTGGATAGATGGATTCCAAATCTGAAAGGTACGAAGCCTTTCTTGGAATCTTGCATGCTGAATCGTTTCAAGACAGTGTCTATGTATGAAGCTTGCGATAAGCCTATCATCCTTTTCTTGCGATCTCGAGTGATCTTGATCCCAAGGATGTATTTGGCTTCCCCTAAGTCCTTCATATCAAACTGTTTTGAAAGCCATGCCCTTACGTCTGATAACACCTTCACATCATTCCCGATGATCAGAATGTCATCTACGTATAGTACTACGAATACCAATGAAGTTCCGACACGCTTTTTATACACACAACTTTCAAACTTGTTTTGATCAAACCCATAAGACTTTTAAACATGATCAAAACATTGGTTCCAAGTTCTGGATGCCTGTTTGAGTCCGTAAATGGACCTCTTGAGCTTACAAACTAGGTGTTCTTGGCATGTTTCAATGAAACCTTGGGTTTGTTGTATATAGATCCCTTCATCAAGACTTCCGTTAAGGAAAGCTGTCTTGATATCCATTTGCCAGATTTCAAAGTCAAAATACGCAGCAATCGATAAGAGAATACGGATGGACTTAAGCATGGCTACGGGCGAAAAAGTTTCCTCATAATCGATCCCTTCTTTCTGAGTATAACCTTTCGCCACTAGTCTTGCTTTAAAGGTTTCAACCTTCCCGTCCGGTCCTCTTTTCCTCTTATATACCCACTTGCATCCAATGGGTTTGACCCCATTAAGTGGTTCGACTAGCTCCCACACTCTATTATGAAACATAGAACCCATTTCGGCTTTCATTGTTGTTTGCCAAGAAACTGCATCCTTATCTTGGAATGCCTCGTCATATGTCCATGGGTCTGATTCGTCTTGTCCGGGAATCAAGTCCGAGGACTCTCCTATTCCCATGAATCTCTCGGGCTATCTAACAACCCTCCCACTACGACGAGACTCGGTTGAAAACGATCGTTTGGTGTATCATCTAGTACAAATTAGTAACCGAGGTTTGCCCTCTAAGCTCATTTAAGGTAATCTCATACGGGTTTTCTTTGGTTCATATAGTCTTCTTCCAAAAATCTAAAATGGGTCTTTGATGACCACCTTTTGATCTTTGGGACTATAGAACATACACCCTTTTGTTCCTCGGGGTATCCTAAAAACAAATTTTTAATTACGATCGAGGATCCAATTTACCGGCTTCCTTGTCCAACACATGGGCCGGACACCCCCAAATTCTTATGTGTCTCATACTAGGCTTGCGCCCGGTCCACAATTCTTTGGGAGTTTTGGGAACCGATTTGGATAGCACCAAGTTCAGAATGTAAGTTGTTGTTCCCAAGGCATGACCCCAGAACGACTCGGGAAGATCCACGTAACTCATCATTGATCTAACCATTTCCAAAAGAATTTGTTTCTTCGCTCTGCAACCCCATTTTGTTGAGGGGTTCCGGGTGCATTGAGCTGGGATACAATCCCTTCATCAGATAAGTAATTCAAAAAACTCATTGCTGAGGTATTCGCCTCCACGATCAGATCGTAGAGACTTGATACGTTTTTCCCTATGATTCTGTTGGGATATTTTAGTTTTGATGAATTATGCCAAAACATTATCAACTTGTGTTATTAAAACTAATTTACAGATAACAAGTTGAGGGGGAACGAAAAAAAAGAACAAGTTGAGGGGAACTCCTTTGAATCGTAAGTAGATGATCGAGATTAGACGAGGAAAGAGATGACCGATCGAGATCGGATGAGTTAGATGAGTTCGAAAGTTAAGCGATGAGTCTGCAAAATCGGAGAGAAGAAAAAGCTAAGCCGGTGATCGGAAGATCAAATGACCGAAACGGACTGATCGGATGATCGAAGAAAAACGATCAGTGATATGGTGATCGGAAGAAGCGCACAAAGCCGATCAAAAAGAAATTGACGGAAGATCGGAAGAGAAGGTTGCGGATCGGAAGAGGAGGCGGATGAGACCGATCGAGATCGACGCGTGATCGAAATCGAGATATGAAGATGAGCGGATGATCAAGATCGACGTGATTGAGATCGGATGTGCTAAACCGATATGCTAAACATAATGTCTTGACTGATGCTATCCCGAGATATTGATCTGAAGAAGTGTTGATCGGATCACCGAAATGATCGGATCGAGCAAAGAAGAAAATCGATAGCTCGAGTCAAAGTGACTGAAGGTCGGGATGTACGAATTCAGAGAACCGAACTCGGTCGGCTGAGTGTCGGTATACCGGACAAGGTCCGTGAAGAGAAGTCTGTTGAATCAAGTATCCCGAGGCTCGAGATAAACCGAGGCTCGGATGAGAAATCTGAGACTCGGATAAACTCAAGACTCAGATAGAATCAAGACTCGATATGTCTCTCAAGACACCGAGACTCGAGAGAATCTGAATGATCCAAAGGCGAGGAATCGAGGAATATAGTAGTTAGAATCACCGACGTGGACCAATGAGAGGAAGACAACCAGCCTGAAGAAGTTGTTGTACTTACAAGAATAGTATGGATTTGAATGTGATTCTCTCCAACGGTAACATTCAAATCCACACTATAAATACAAGGTCTTTCATCATTCTAAGGTGTGGATGCGTGGAGATTATAGTACGAGATGCTATAGAGCCAAAGAGAGTTATACCCAAAGCATTCCCACCCTAGAACACAAGTCTGTAGATATAAAAATATGTTCAAGAGTGTTCTAGAACCCAATCTAAGCAACCCACGATGTATCCTAAGCTTAGAGAGATTTTCCCAACCTTAGCATTGAGGCTAAACAAATGTAAGGGAAAATCTCAACCTAGTTGGAAACCAAACAAACCTTACCCAAATCAGTCGGTTAAGTTTGTAGGTGAGTGTGAACTCGGTAAACATCTAGCAATCCCGAAAGGGAGGGTAGGCAATCCCGAGTGAGGGTGATAAGTCCCGTTGGAGTGTGAACTCGGTAAACATCTGTAGGCAATCCCGTGGAGGGTGATAAGTCCCGAGGCGAACCCGAGAGGGTGATAAGTCCAGTTGGAAGGAATTTCCCTAGGAACAGGGAGAGTGGATGTAGGAGCTTGAGTCTCCGAACCACTATACTTTGTTGTGTTCTTTATTGCTTTATGTTCTTATATTGTCATATGCATTCGATTATAAGCAAAACACAACACATGAGCTTTAAACGCAAAAATATGTAATCACCATTCCTTCACCCCTGTTTTTATATGCATCGCACGAAATGTTTGCTTCCACACTCGCAAAATGGGTTTTCAAAATCGGGACCAACAGATTCTCTGTTTGAGCCTTAAATTCTTAGAATTTCTCAAAGGTTTCAGATTTATGCTTCATAAGAAAAATGTAACCGTACCTTGAGTAATCATCAATAAAAATACTCATAACCTCATCTTGCTTTGGTTGACATTGGACCACATACATCTGTGTGAACGATCTCTAACTCTTCTTTGGCCCTATTCCTCTTGGCTCCAAATGCCCTCTTGGTCATTTTACCCTCCAAACATGATTCGCAGGTTGGAAACGGTTCAACTTGGAGAAGCTCTAGTGAACCGTCTTTCACCAACCTTTGGATCCTCTTTGAATTTATATGACCTAATCTTAGATGCCAAAGAAGTATCTCGTTCACGTCTAATGAACGTTTTCTTTTCTCGGAAACAGTTGATGTGTTATAGGATGCATTTCGTGAGTGGTGTGCACAGTTAATTGTATAGAGATTATTCGCCAACGTTCCATGACAGATATATTTATCATAAAGAGAAATGCTAACAACTTTATTAAAAGTAACCGAATACCCATCATGAAAAAGTTTAGAAACTGAAATCAATTTCTTTCTAAAACTTGGAACGTAAAGAACATCTCTTAAAATTAAAACTCTGTCTTCAAAAGACAGTGCACTTCTCCCACTGCTTCAGCTGCCACTCTCGTAGCATCGCCCAGTGTGATGAGGATCTCACTTCCACTTAGTTGTCGGGTCCGTTTGAACCCCTGTAATGTGAAACAAACATGATCAATGGATCCCGTATCCACCACCCATAAATGGGAGGCATACGCCGCTAAACAAGTTTCAACAACTAGTGCGTGAGAATTACCTTTCTTTCCTTTCCTTTTGGGATTGGAACAGGCTGACCTCCAATGTCCTTTCTCCCCGCAATTAAAACATATTCCTTTTGGTTCTTTCTTGACACCCAACCAGCTAACTGTCTTTTTCTCACTTTTCTTAGTGATGAGTTTGCTTTGGTTCCGACCACTTTCCTTTTCTTGAGACTTGCCTACCACTGGCCTAGATCTCGAGAAAAGACTTTTGGTCACCAATGCTTCGTCTTTCTTTCCTAAATGCTTCTCTACTTTCTCCAAGGCTTCTTGGAGATTATCCATAGTAAACATGTGATTACTCATCACAAAACCACAGTAAAATCCATCGAAGCTCCTTGGCAGAGTAAGCAACATAAATTAGATTTGGGCCTCATCACAATACTTAGTTCCGAGATAAGCTAGTTTTCGAAAATGGTGTTTAACTCTGAGAACATGCTCCCTTACAGGTGTTCCCTCAGCCATTTTTAGCCTAGCCACATCGTCATTTTTAAACTGATTGATCATGCGGTCTTTTGTTAAAAATATTTCTTCAAGACTTTTCATAATTTCTGCAGCAGACTCAACACCTTCATGAATGTGTCTCAAATCATCAGACAGTGAAGTCAAGATTACACGTTTCATGGGTTCATTGGCCTGCTCCCAAATATTATACTCATGTCTTTCCTCATCAGGTGATTCATCAGTAGGCTTACGTGGCTTGGGTACATCAAGCATCCAAAAATGTAGGACAAAGCTCATATTTCGTTTCCAAACATTATAGTTTTCTCCAGTTAATTGGTGTTCTTTGAGTGTATATAACAGTGGATTAAAAGGTTGCGACATGATGAACTGAAATAAATAATAACATGCATAAGCACAAATATATCACTAGGTTCGATCACATGCATCATATTAAAATCTCAAAAAAAATATGAACATGCATCAGCCAACATCTCAAAACAGTTTAAATAAGCCACGTTGGGTGGGTCATTATTTAAACACATTCAAGCGAGTTACAAAACAAACGATTTACAAACCTTTAATATCCAGATTAATAGTTGGCTCCTCTTGACCAATATAAAATTGCGAGGACTTAGGAGAAGTATATGCATATCAATTTTATACCTAAGTAATAACCATGATTAAATACTGAGGATTATTATTTCGCTTTTGAGCGAGCCTCGTTGGGAGGGTCATAAATCGCCACTAGTAATAAACCACAATCATCCGTTTGGAATTCATTCATGTGAAAGTTATCTTTTTGACCGAATCTGGTTGGGGAATTTCTCCAAAAGAATTCACAAATAAATAAATCATGGAGGCCAAAATTAATTCAATTTTATTATCCGGAATAAAATTGTCAATTAATTATTTAAACATACTTAGTAATTTTGAAGGTGAGATTTTTCCATTTGGCAACTCTCATGCAAACACATTTAAACAAATTAAATAAAGCACAAGATAGCACAAATAAATCAAGCAAAAAAAAAAAAAAAAAAATATTGGGCACAAATTATCCAATTGTCATGGTTTGATTTTTTCTTTGCTTGATCTTGAAGAAACATGCCCCTAATTTCCCACTGATCGCCTCTTTAAAAATACTTTGTCTCGAAACGCCACGCTAACCATTTCGCGGCCAAGGATGCACACCAAGCATCCAGCCGGCCGCTTGGACTAGACCAACCTCGGTAGCCTTGGCACCGCCCGGCGTATTGCGTCGTCGGTATGCCTCGACACGCCTAAGACGCGTCTCCGGCAAGCGGAAGGCGATCCTTGGCGCGCGGCAGCGTAAACCGCGCAATCATCAGCATTTCCGCCTCGCATCCTAACCCTCGCCCGTGACTTGGCGGTGCCCGCGTCTCGCCGCGCGCGCGGCCGCGTCCGTCTGCTTTCGGCCGATCTTGGCGCCGCGGTGCAGCGTCGCCTGCGCCCGCCCATCATGTGGCTTGCTTGCTCCTGGCGCTCGGCACCTCGGCCTCGCATGCAATGCCCATGCGTGCCCAACAAGACACGGGTCCGCCCTACGCACGCTGGTTTTGGATTTTGTCCTTTAATTTTTCATCTCCGTCCTCGTTTTCGATCCGATTACAATTTATTTACAAAAAATAAATAAACCTAGATCTAGACTAGTCTATTACATTGATCAAATCAAACAAATTCTAATCTACTCGTGGATTTTCTCACGAGGCAAAACGAATCCGAACGAATCGAATTAAAAACCACAGTTTATATGCATGCATAAACAAACACATTAAAATCCATGACAATTGGATACCTGCAAAATAGATCCAGCAATTCTACTATCCAATTTCAAATTTAATGCCAATGAATTAAACTACAATTTAAAAAATTCAGAGCCCGAAACCTTGGCTCTGATACCAGTTGTTGGGAAATAGGTTGCACAGATCTATTCGGGATGAATATTTAAATACAAATTTAATTCTTTAATTATTACTAGCATGAATTAATCCTATATTAATTCAAATAATAATCCAACAACATATCATGCATATAATAATTCACGTAAAACCTACGCATGCAGAATTCTACGTGTTTACGTGAACGTACCTCTTGGGATGGCAACGGTGTGGCTGAATAGACTAACCGTAAGGACTTCCCAAGTATTCCCTTAGCCCTCGTTCGACTATCCGGTGGAAGGATTCTTGTGAACGATTTAACAAAAGGAAAATAAAATATGTTGCACCACCTTTGTGGATTTACTAATTTTTCCAGCACATGGAATTGTTCTTGGGAATGAAAGAATCATCCCCTATTTATAGAGATTAGGGTGAACGAAATTTTTGGCAAAATATGATGTGGGAAAATCTTTTCTTGATCTCCAAGAAATCTTGAATATATCCCCTATATTTTTTTTCCCATAATCATAATATTCCACAAAAATCCCACATACTCTATATATATGGATTTTTCGAAAAAATAGATGATCAAGATTCCAAGATTTGGATATTCTTGAATTTATGAGATATTCTTGTATTTCAAGAAATACATATCTTCCATAATATATTTTCAAGAAAATCAAGAAAATCTTTCTTGCCCACTATATTTCATATTTTTCGAAAATATCACTATGAATAACCAAGTGGGAGATTTCTTGAATTTAATGAGATAATCTTGTATTCCAAGAATACATATCTTCATTCCATAACAAAATTCAAAGAAAATCTTTCTCCCAACTTTATCCATAATTTTCGAAATATTAGGAAAAATTAAGCAACAATATTTATTTTATTTTAACCACCTTTTCAGTTATTGGACTATATGTTGGGCTACTTAGGGGGCCTTTAGGAGAATTAAGATTGGACCTTCTAATGGACCTTGAATATCTAATATTGAGCCACAATATAATTCAAGCTCATAAATATTAATTAATCCCACTACATAATTAATATCAGACTATCCATCTTAACCCATATTACAAGTCAATATGGCTCCGGTCATTATTTCCCGTGTTTAAGATTATCTAGCTCATTAATTAATTCAAGCCACTGAAATAGCTTTCCATTAATTAATATCTTTTATCCTTGGTCAAGGAACGGTTCAACATTATTATCCATACCGAAAACTAATTACACTTGCAAGATTTGGTATGATAAAGCTTATGAACCTCCCAAGGGGGCAAATCAAACAAAGCGTGCTTTCACACACGATTTTTTAAGTATTAAATCTTAGCAATCACATGTGACCAATAATATTGCCCAAGATAAAAAGTATTGAATCTCATTGATTCGCTACCCATGATAAGTCAAAGCAATAGTTACCAATCCCACGTGATCCTATTTAAGGGACGAAGATTAAGAAATAACGAACCACTGAGGTCTAATTCTTCTTTGTTCAGTTCTGAAGAATTTATCCTCCTGTAGGTCCTATTCAGTGCATCAGTCATGCACTAGTGTAATCTCTTGGTCAAGACAAGCCAATCTGAGCCTTACACTTCAACCTTTCACGATGGTTTGTTCATTTCCATCTAGGTCGTGAATAGCGTACTTTTTGTTACAAGGGACTGTTAATTTAATCTTCTGTGATCTGGTATCACTAAATTAACTACAATGTAACACGTACGACTTATTGAACAGTTATGCAATAAATATATGTAACATTCAATAATATTTAAAGCATCAGTGATAAACAATTTATTTCAGTAAATAAGTCTGAAAATTCGGTTTCGATTATACAAAGTAAAAGCATACTTTTCAGTATAATCCCAACATAAATATGGGTCATTTATGACCAAGAAAGATGAGAGAATTTAATACCTTACCAAACCTCTTGCAAATTTATTGTTCAACACTTATTCTCTCATACAATCATATAACATAAATGCAATCCACTTTATACATTTATTATTTGTGTCACTAAGATCATTAAGCCACATCTTAATCTCTAATCCACATATTTTAGTACACAACACTAACGATTGGGGAAGCCCAAATTGACAAATAATATTTTTCCAAACAAAATTCCACATCCTTTGCTCGGTGGCTTTCACAATAGCTTCGGCTTCAACCCACTTGGTATAATAGTCAACGGCGACCACGACGTATTTTACCCCCGATGTGCTAGTGGGGAAAGGGCCAATCAAGTTGATTTCCCATTTGGCAAATGGCCACGGGCTGTAAACGGATACTAGTTCTTCGGGTGGACTATAAATAAGTGGGGCATATACCTGGCAATTATGACATGCGCGAGCATAAGCGATTGAATATTTTTTTAGTGTAGGCCAATAGTACCCTTGTCTGATTGTTTTGTATGCCAGAGCATGTCCGCATGTATGGTTTCCGCACAACCCTGCATGAATCTATTGTAGGATCATGTGACCTTCTTCGAGAGTAATACATTTCAATAATGGAAGAGAGAAACTTCTTTTATACAAGTGCCCGTCTAAAATGATGTACCGAGGAGCTTGTAGTCTGAGCCGAGCAGCTTGTGCTTTATTTTCGGGAAGGGTACCATTTCATAGGTAGTTTAAAATCGGGGCCATCCATGTTTCTCGTTCAATTGCTACCTGGGCGACCACAACCCTCGGAGTCGAAAGCGAGTAGGTCATGACGACTATAACGTCTGTTGTATTAATCACTCCTTCCGTTGTCGCCAATCATGCTACGGCATCGGCAAATGAGTTATCTAAACGAGGGAGTTATTCGATATATACTTGTTTAAACTGCTCAAGCAGTTCCTTTGCTAGTTGTTGGTATCACGCCATTTGCTCGCCCAGGGCTTCATATTCGCCTAACACTTGGTATACAATTATCTGAGATTTGTTATAGAGCATCAGCTTTTGAATTCCTATCGCCATAGCCATGTGCAGACCAGCGATTAAAGCTTCATATTCGGCTTTGTTATTCGTAGCCGGGAAATCAAATCGAATGGCCGTCGTAAAGGTTCGCCGGGTCGGGCTGATGAGAACCACGCCCGCTCCGGCTCGTGTGCTTGTCGATGAATCATCCACATACATGTGCCATGGTTGATCGACTCCTCTTTCGGCCAGCTGCGGGCATGTCAGCTCGACCATAAAATCGGTCATAGCCTGGCCCTTGATTGTTGTTCGCGGGGCGAACGTAATGCCAAATTGGCCTAACTCCACCGCCCATTTGAGCAACCTACCCATTGTGTCCGGTCGGTGGAGAACTTAACGCAACGGGAAGGTGGTCAGCACCTCGACTGCATGGTCAAAAAAGTATGGTCGCAGTTTGTGGACGCTCATAATGAGAGCATACACAAGTTTTTCAAGCAGAGGGTATCGGAGCTCGGCTTCCTTGAGTACTTGGCTTACATAGTAAACAGGCAAATGTGTAGAACCCTCTGCTCGGACGAGCACAACGCTGATTGCGTGTTCTGAGGCAGTGAGGTACAGGTAAAGCTGCTCGCCCGGGACAGGCTTGGATAGTGTTTGAGTGTCCGCCAGGTAGCGCTTTAGTGACTCAAATGCACTTTGGCAGTGTTCTGTCCACAAAAACTTCCCCTTCTTCAGTGCGTCGAAGAAAGGCTTACATTTATCTCCAGTTCGAGATATGAACCGGTTTACAGAAGCTAGACGCCCTGTTAGCTTCTGCACTTCTTTCACATTTCTAGGTGTTTGCATATCAAGCATGGCTTGAATTTTAGAGGGGTTGGCTTCGACCCCTCTCTGACTGACCATGTGCCCCAGAAACTTTCCTGAATGAACCCCAAAACTACATTTTTTTTGGGTTTAACTTCATGTTGTATTCCCAGAGGATATCAAACGTCTGCGCTAAGTGGCTGAGGTGATCTTCTTTGTGTTTGCTTTTAACCACAATATCGTCAATTTACACCTCGATTGTTCATCCAATGTGTTCATCAAACATTTTGTTCACCAACCTTTGATATGTTGCTCCAGCATTCTTTAACCCGAACGGCATGCACTTCCAGCAATACATATTCTTCTCATTGCAGAAAGTTATATTCTTCTGATCGTCAGGATGCATTGGGATCTGATGATACCCAGCAAATGCATCCATGAACGTCATGAGCTCGTGCCCTGCCGTACTATCGACCAAATAATTGATGTGCGGCATCGGGAAGTTGTCTTTTGGGCATGCTTTGTTCAGATCAGTAAAATCTATGCATAATCTCCAAGTACCATTTGGTTTTTGGACGAGCACCGGATTGGCAAACCATTTAGGGTACTCAACTTCCCGGATTAGCTTATTGTCGGGCAACTTTTTAATTTCAGCGTCCAGAGCTGCATACTTCTCCGGGCTGAATTTTCTTTGCTTTTAGATTATCGGGAGTTGTGTTGGGTCAAGATTGAGAGAGTGACATGCATGTTTAGGATCAATGCCGACCATGTCCTCGTGTGACCATGCAAACACATCCAAATTCACTTGTAAATATGCGATCATTTCAGTTCGGAGTGGTTCTGGTAATTCTGAACCAATGAAGACTTCTAGGTCCGGTCTGACTGGGTCGACCATAACTGACTCCAATTGTTCAACAGGCATTGCTCGCCTCTTTTTTTGCTTCCATCGTGGATCTTCGATCAACCCCTGGTGCTCGTTTTCAACCTCCATAGGATCAAAACCTATGCGAGGTTCCAAGTCCGGTCACTCATTAGGTAGATCTATGTTCATGGGGTCGGGACACTGTCTAGTCAGCTCGGGTATTATGTTCGCCTGGGGCGTTGTGTTCGCTTCGACCCCGAATTGACTAGTTCCTCCAATTTCCCGTACTTGTTCCATCATGCTAACAATATTCTGTTTCTCTGGTACGCATGATAACAAGCAATCTCAAGCCTTTTTCTGGTCGCCCTTTACGCTGTCCGTCCCATCTAGTGTTGGAAATTTAACACAATAATAGTAAGTTGAACATGCGGCTTTGAATTCCTGAATAAACGGGCGACCTAGAAACCCGTTGTAAGTAGACGGAGCATCGATAATTACAAAATCTAGCATTCTAGTTCGTCGAATCTCCGGATTCGTAGTTGATTCTAACTCAACTCCTAACCTGATCAGACCATAGGGCCGGGTTATAGATTCCCCGAAACTCATTATGGTATGATCACAAGGCTCTATATATCCTCTTAGATCCCCGACTTGCTTCTCCATTTGGTGCAGGGTGTTGACGAATAGAATGTTAGCATATGCCCCAGTGTCTACTAGGAGTTGATGCACCTTTAAACCAAGAAGTCGGACACTAATGGTTAAAGAATCGTTGTGGGGGTGATGATGTCGTCGAGGTCATCATCTGAAAACATGATTTGGTGAGATGGTGGTATGCAAGCTGATGTGCTCGCAACATTCACCTGATGTATACTTTGCATGGCGCGCATTTCCATCTTCTTGCGTCTGTTCGATAGTGTAGGTACCTGATAGCATCCACCCACCGGCCCATAATCTGGGCGGATCATGTTGATTTCTTGACCCTCCCGACCTTTGTTCGTGGTAGGGGCTCCTTTTTTGGGCAATTCCAACTTCTTGCGGAATTCTTCTTGGTCACTATCTGATACCTCCTCCGCCTTACGCTTTCTCCTTTGGTCGCCCGACTTTTCGTCTCGGGCGTCTCTATTCGCCGGTTTCTTAAGATATTAAGTAAGACGGTTTTCTTCGTATAACTTCCAAAGTTGTCGGAGTAGATCACCACATTCATCGGTATTATGTCCGATGTACTTGTGATATGAACAGAACTTGGAGGCGTTGAGACGATTTTATCTTTTATGATTCTTCGGGGTTTCTCTAACATGTTCCGGTCCTTGATCTGACTATATATTGTCTCTATGGAAATGCCTAAAAGACTGGGAAGTGCATGCACTTTTGCCCCTTCTTCGAAAGGTTTGAAAGAACCTGGGGGCTTATACCCCCCCTCGCTTGCTAACTTTTTGCTTTTGACCATTCTTTTTTGGTTGATGAGATCGAGCGAGCAAGTCTTGCATAGATATGATCTTTAATTTGTTTCGTTCACGGAAGATCAGACGTGTTCGCCGATCGATGCATGGCCTTCCACATGTCTGTATTCAAGGTCAAGCCACCCACCACCATGAGGATTTTGGCATCCTCTTCAACAGGAGCTCCATCGTACAGACATTTGTCAAATCTTTCTATGTATTCCCGATTCGACTCGCCCTTTAACTGGGAAAAATGTGTTATCGTTGCTTTGGGGCTTGGCGAGCACACATGGATGAAAAGTGGGACTGAAACTTCTGCCCCAACTATGTGAAGGATGTGATAGATGCGGCAGGCAAAGTTGAGAACCACCTATGTGCTCGGTCACCCAAAGTCATGGGGAAAGACCGACATTGGGTTTCATAAAGGCGCCCATGGCGATCATAAAGTTTGAAATTTCCGAGGTGAACATGCGGATCGGTTCTCGTGATCGAACATGGGGATGGGTGGTTGATTTTTGCCACCTTCTCTACGCCATGATGATTGGGCGAGTGGTGAGCCGCGGGATTGAGAGTCTTTAATCGATCGCTCGCAAACTTTCTATCAACATCTCGCAAACTTTGTGGATTAAATCCGGAGCGAGGATGGATTCCAAGTCGAGGACACAGTAGGTCATGCTCATGATGGGACAGTCCCCCTTTCCATGTTGGTCCAAGACTGCCCACTCGATGGTTGATGGATAACTTAGTTTCGATCATTTTTTAGGATCACGAGGCCTTTCCTTATGCGGACGATCATGAGGTACCGTATGGGCCATCGTGTTCGCCCGATGTTCCTTTCCAGGATCTTGACGCTTGCGATCGCCAATTCGTTCTTATTTACTACTCTCAAATGATCAAACGCCCCCTTTGGACCCTTGCATTTGTTCTTCATCCGAAATTTCTGCCTTTTTTTTTCAGTTATTTTTATGCGGCTTTGTGACTTGCTCGCTATCAAGAGTATGCGAGCGCCAATCATCATCGTCCCGAGCTCTCAGCTTGGCCAACTCTTTTTTGGCCCTATCTCTTTGGGCTCTTAATAAAAAAATGATAGCCTTCGTTGTGGCAGCCAGATCATTGGCGATATCTTCGAGATTGATGGTCTCTACGGTCGGATTTTCACGAGGGTGAAATTTGAACCTCTTCCCGAGTATGAGGTCGGCTTTGTCAGACCTCTTTTTTAACTGAGGCATTCTATTTATTTTTTCTGCCTGAATTTCTTTTTTGGGTTGGTGTTTGGGTTGGTTCGGACAGTACCCTCCTTCTAGCGTCAATTGTTGTAAGTCGCGTTACGTGGAAAATATGATGTGGCGTTATGTATGACAACTTACAAAAAAAGTATTGACGTGTCGAACGTAACGTGTATGGAATGAACACAACGTAATGTATGATGCCGATAGGGAATTGATGACCCAGTTCGTCGAAATTGACTACTTCTGGGGGCGTTCCAAGCCAGGGATGTATTATTTATGAATTGGGGATACGTCGAGCACAATGTACTTGTGACAAGTATGATTTACATGTGGGGTAGTGAGGTGGTATATATGTTATCTTTTGGAATTTTTTCTCAACCCTCTTTATGACTTTCGAGGGTCTATTTATAGAATTTTGACAAGCATGTCTTTGCCTTGGCAAACACATTGGCGATTTCGCGGCGATCTGAAGAATTTATGTGGTGCTACCACGTTTTCTATCACGCCTCTCTGGTCGACATATGTCTTTGCTTGCTTATGAAGTTTTCTACTTGTCGTCCAGGTGGTATGGGCTTAGCAGGTGACTTGGTCTTGGTGCTCACTGGTGTGCACTTGTTCCTAGATGGTCATCCTGTTCGTCTTAGGAATGTGGCCGTAGACCAGGCGTCTTGGTTTGTGCTTTTCTGCTCGCCATCAGGGATGAGCTGACCTCCTTTCTTTTGTTCGATTTTTGTTCGGTCACTCTTTCTGCTCGCCTCTTTTGGTGATTTATCGTAGATATCAGGCGAGTATAATTTCTCGTCATTGGAGCATAGCCCTAGCGAGCATGAAGGGATAGTCGTAGTGCTCGTCGGTTTGGCGAACACCTGACCGACAAGCTGGCACTCATTTAATTTATTGGTACATGTGTTCGTCTAGCGTGCAAGTGACGAGAATACATTTGACCGATCACAACAATATCTTCCATAACAAAATTAAATTAACAAATTTATCAATTTAAAAGAATTTTAATTTAATTATACAATTGCAATAAACATTCTTAATCAATTCTAAACTCAAATTACTTACCTCAATACTCCCTGCAATATACAAAATAAAATTATTAATTTAATTACACAATGCAATACACATTCATAACTAATTTTGAACTCAATTTACTTACATCAATATTCTCAGCAATATACAAAACAAAATCAGATTAACAAATTTATTAAATTAGAATTTTTTAATTTAAATACACAATTACAATAAACATTCTTAACCAATTCTAAACTCAAATTGTTTACCTCAATACTCTCTGCAATATATAAAATAAAATCACACTAAAAAAAACGTATGCGTTTTACTGACGAAAATTAGCGACGGTTACAAGAACAATCGCAAATAGCTACAGTTTTACGACGGTTACGGTTAAATGGTTAAAGTCAACAGTTTTAGCGACGGTTTAGAGAATTGTTGCAAATAGCGAAGGTTTTAGCTACGGTTTTAGCGACATTTTGGACTAACTCCTTTAGAGACGGTATTAGCGACGGTTTTTGGGACGGATTTAGTGATGGTTTTTTAGCGACATTTTTTTTTTTTTTTAAATTATTATTTTTAATATTAATTATGTTTTTTTTTTTTCTATTTCAGGATTATACTAGATTTTTTTAATTGTTGTTAATGCACCTTACCGTATATTTAATTTATAGTCACTTGGAGAAGAGTTCCAGCTGACCGTAGATAGATCTATTTCGAGGAGTTTACGGTATAAAATTTAATTCATAGTATATTTAAATATATATACTGACTAAATAGTACTTGTTTAGAAAAGTAGTACTTGTTTAAATGAAAGTATTACTTGTTAAATGAAAAATATTACTTAAGTTTAAATAGAAAAGTAGTACTTGTTTAAATAGAAAAGTAGTACTTGTTTAAATGAAAAATAGTACTTGTTTAAATAGAAAATATTACATGTTTAAATAGAAAAGTAGTACTTGTTTAAATAGAAAAGTAGTACTTGGTTAAATGAAAAGTATTACTTGTTTAAATTAAAAGTATTGTTTAAATAATAGAAAGTATTACTTGTTTAAATGACAGGCATTACTTGTTTAAATGAAAAGTATTACTTGTTTAAATAGAAAAGTAGTAGTTGTTTAAATAGAAAAGTAGTACTTGTTTAAATGAAAAGTAGTATTTGTTTAAATGAAAAGTATTACTTGTTTAAATAGAAAAGTATTACTTGTTTAAATAGAAAAGTAGTACTTGTTTAAATGAAAAGTAGTACTTATTTAAATGAAAAGTATTATTTATTTAAATGAAAGGTATTACTTGTTTAAATGAGAAGTAGTACTTGTTTAAATGCAAAGTATTACTTGTTTAAATAGAAAGTATTACTTGTTTAAATGAAAAATATTACTTGTTTAAATAGAAAAGTAGTACTTTTTAAATAGAAAAGTAGTACTTGTTTAAATAGAAACTATTATTACTTGTTTAAATAGAAAAGTAGTACTTGTTTAAATAGAAAAGTAGTACTTGGTTAAATGAAAAGTATTACTTGTTTAAATTAAAAGTATTTTTTAAATAATAGAAAGTATTACTTGTTTAAATGAAAGGTATTACTTGTTTAAATGAGAAGTGTTACTTGTTTAAATAGAAAAGTAGTAGTTGTTTAAATAGAAAAGTAGTACTTGTTTAAATGAAAAGTAGTACTTGTTTAAATGAAAAGTATTACTTGTTTAAATAGAAAAGTATTACTTGTTTAAATAGAAAAGTAGTACTTGTTTAAGTAGAAAAGTAGTACTTGTTTAAATGAAAAGTAGTACTTGTTTAAATGAGAAGTATTACTTGTTTAAATGAAAAGTATTACTTGTTTAAATGCAAAGTATTACTTTTTTAAATAGAAAGTATTACTTGTTTAAATGAAAAGTATTACTTGTTTAAATAGAAAAGTATTACTTGTTTAAATAGAAAAGTAGTACTTGTTTAAGTAGAAAAGTAATACTTGTTTAAGTAGAAAAGTAATACTTGTTTAAATGAAAAGTAGTACTTGTTTAAATGAGAAGTACTACTTGTTTAAATGAAAAGTATTACTTGTTTAAATGCAAAGTATTACTTGTTTAAATAGAAAGTATTACTTGTTTAAATCAAAAGTATTACTTGTTTAAATAGAAAAGTAGTACTTGTTTAAATAGAAAAGTAGTACTTGTTTAAATAGAAAAGTAGTACTTGTTTAAATGGAAAAGAGTACTTGTTTAAATGAAAAGTATTACTTGTTTAAATAGAAAAGTATTACTTGTTTAAATAGAAAAGTATTACATGTTTAAATAGAAAAGTAGTACTTATATAAATAGAAAAGTAGTACTTGGTTAAATGAAAAGTATTACTTGTTTAAATTAAAAGTATTACTTGTTTAAATAATAGAAAGTATTACTTGTTTAAATAATAGAAAGTATTACTTGTTTAAATGAAAGGTATTACTTGTTTGAATGAAAAGTATTACTTGTTAAATGAAAAGTATTACTTGTTTAAATAGAAAAGTTGTAGTTGTTTAAATAGAAAAGTAGTACTTGTTTAAATGAAAAGTAGTACTTGTTTAAATGAAAAGTATTACTTGTTTAAATAGAAAAGTATTACTTGTTTATATAGAAAAGTAGTACTTGTTTAAATAGAAAAGTAGTACTTGTTTAAATGAAAAGTAGAACTTGTTTAAATGAAAAGTATTACTTGTTTAAATAGAAAAATATTACTTGTTTAATTAGAAAAGTATTACTTGTTTAAATAGAAAAGTAGTACTTGTTTAAATCGAAAAGTAGTACTTGTTTAAATGAAAAGTAGAACTTGTTTAAATGAAAAGTATTACTTGTTAAATAAAAAGTATTAATTGAAATAAAGGATTTAAAAAAAATTGAAAAAAAAAACCAATTTTTAGGACATATAGAATTAATTTCATTAAGTAAACTCGAGAAAGCAAGTGCTCAGGCGATTTGATCCCAGCTCAGGCGCCCATAGGTCCCATGTTCGGTCCCCCTTGGGAGCGATAATTTGCCTCATTTAATTGAGAGGTTTGGGGGCTTATATATGATATGCTTGGTGGTTGGGTTCGAGATGGTCTGTGGTTCTGGTGGTTTAGTGCCCACCCGGGTGCCCCCTGGGCTCGGGTTCGAACCACCGTGAGCTTTTTTTTTTCGTAAATTCACGCTTTAGCGAGGGATTTATTTAAAAAAAAATTAATTTAAAAAAAATTATTTAAAAAAAAACCGTCGCTAATACCGTCGTTAATCAGTTACGGTCACAAAAAACCGTCGCTACGGTTAGCGACCCTCGATTCAACAACGGATTTTTTTTCGTCGCAAAAACCGTCGCTAATGTCGTTAGCGACGGTTTTTTCCGTCGCTAAAACCGTCGTTAAATCCCGTCTTTTTTGTAGTGTCATATTAACAAATTCATCGAGTTAGTGCCATGAACATAAAATAAAATTCTCTAAATGGAACGTCAACACCGCAACAAAAATATTTCTGAAAAATAATGAATTAAACAAAAAATTAAACAAAAAAGAAAGGATTGAAGCTAACATCAAATCATCACCGCGACACCCTTTCTTCATACTTTCAACAAAAATCACCAAAAATCAAACCTAATCAAATACATCAGCGCAACGTGAGTATAAATATAAATAATGATCTTTATAATGTGGATGTGAGGAGAGGATATAATAAGTATATCTTTATAAATATAAACATGATAAAATAAAAAGATTTGACGTAATTAAATAGATTAAAATATTAATTTAAAAATGATATAATAAGTATATCTTTATAAATATAAATATGATAAAATAAAAGGATTTATTTTAATTAAATAGATTAAATTAAAAACTTAACTTAAATAACTTTTAATGAGAGTGCAAGATTTTGAAACGAAATAATCTGGTTGAATGCAGATCGACGTGGTTTTCATCACGTAATTTGAATCAGTTTACCAATGTCTGAGTCGTTTTGGTTGATGAATATTATGTGGCTAATTTAATTACAACTCAAAACAAAACATATCGTGTAAAATAAACGAAGAATAAGATGAATTTGATGACCCAGTTCGTCAACAAATGACTACTCTGGGGGCATACCAAGCCAGGATGTAGTATTACGAGCTTTACACGTACAGTTCTTGATACATCTTATGAAGATGAATCGATGCTGGTTATCGAATGAGTTCTAGGGTTTTTCATATATGTGGATGAACACTCTAATTTTTCTTTTCCTCACCTCTTGGGATTTTTTTTTTTGTAGGCTATATTTCGGGATTATTTTATCAAACAACCAACCGACCAAAAAAAACCAACCAACCAACCCCTTTTCTTCTTTTTTTCCTTCCATTTATAGTACTTTTGTCAAGCATGAAATTTTGGATTGGTAAAAGCATGTCTTTGGATTGGTAAAGCATGTCTTTGGACTCTTTGGATCATCAAGAACTCGATAGTGTTGCCACGTTTCGATTTCATCTTCTAGATTGATCTTTGTACAAACGTAAATCAGAGGTTTCTTTTGATCGTCGAAATTAATCTTTTTGTTCGGTTGGACTTTCGTTTCGTTCGCTTTTTAAGATGTCGGTTCTTGAGAGATTTGAATTGAACATCTTGACACCGTTAATCAATTTACGATGTTATGAACAAAAAGTAACTCATATGGCATGATTATTATATTCAAACATTACACGCATTAAGCTCTTTGAAAATACAACAATAATAACGGGCTTTCCGGGTTATTGAAACTTCGAATTAGTACCGTGTCTACATTTAAATCACATTTCTCCACTTTTGAAAATTTTTTTCTTCTACTCTCAAGCATTCAAAAGTTTGTATGATTCATTGTTCGTGAATTATGAACGCCGGATTCTTCTTCTAATTTATAATCATGACTTGCTCAACAAACCATTATAGTTATTGATTAGTAGAATCGAATAATGTATGTTTTGAGGCAAATGCCTCGAATTATGGAATTTCGCAACCTTTTACCGTTCTTTCTTCCGACTCGATAAAGCCCAAAACGATGCGGATGGGGGTTTTTGATAATGATTCGTTGGACGATTTCGATTATAATTCTTCGCCCCCCAAATTCAAATTATTGATAATGTTGATGTAGATAGAAAATTCGTGGGGGGGAAATTTTAACAATTAGAATTTAGTCGAATGAACATTGGTGTAGATGGTGGGCAAAACTCGAACTAACTGTTGGTGTCCTTTCCAAGGGTATAATGCTTTATAATTTTGGCTTGTCTTAACAACCTCATAGGATTTATCTTTAAAATGGCATAATTGATTTTCTCAATAGAATTTATGAAACCCCTAAGGATGTCTTTTTTCGGGCAAAGACCACTAAAAAAGGTTGTGTCGACGTGAATTTGGACACCATTTTCGATTTCCTCTCCATCCAAGCAATTACCCGTTTGCTCGTGGAATGGAATATCTCCACGCCACGGCTTAAACCGAATGGATGGCATATGGTTATGAGTTTTTTTGGCGTTGTTGCAAAAATGAAACCAAGGTATTATCCTTCTAAGAATTTGAACTTGCTCGGTTAGTGCACTTGACTCGTCAGAGGGGCGAACATGGGTGGTTGTTTATGAAGTCGACTTGAAGTGCAAAATTATCGAAGATGTCGAACAAAAAAATCGGAAAGAGAAGTTCGGACTGAGGGGGGTTGAAAAACCCCAACCTGCGGAAGCGAGCAAATGCTCGTTTGGACATCCCTAACCGACTTGTTGTTAGTAATGGTATCTTTCATTCTTCAATTTGAACCGATTTTAACTTCACTTTTTATTTAGGATTCGGTATTGACGGATGAGGAGACAAACGGCGGCTTTTCAAAGAAGTTGCGTTTGGCAGATTGATTGGAATTCGAAAGAAAGATCCGTGATTACTTTGAACACCTGCTTAGAAGAGGAGAAAGAAAAGGAGGTTTGACCTCGCCTCCTTTTTTTGTTCGATTATTTTTGTTTTTTCGGTCTTGTATCTTTTTTGTTTGTCATCGAGCCTCTTTTTGGTGATTTATCGTAATATCAAAGTATAATTTTCAAGAAAAATCATTGGAGCATAATTTAGCATGAAGGGATAGTAGTAGTCTTCGTTAGGGTTTGGCGAACAAAAATGTTCGGCACTCATTTAATTTATTAATACGTGTTGTTAAATCGAAATGGCGTGCAAGTATTTAGAATACATTTGACCGATCACAACAATATCTTCCATAAACAAAATTAAATTAACAAATTTATCAATTTAAAAAAAAATTTTAATTTAATTATACAATTGCAATAAAAAATTAATTCAATTTTAAACTCAAATTACTTACCTCAATACTCCCTAACATCAAGCAATATACAAAATAAAATTATTAATTTAATTACACAATGCAATACACATTCATAACTAATTTTGAACTCAATTTACTTACATCAATATTCTCAAAGAATATACAAAACAAAATCGGACTTGGCCATGCGACTCATCATTAACAAATTTATTAAATTAGAATTTTTAATTTAAATAACAAATTACAATAAACATTCTTAACCAATTCTAAACTCAAATTGTTTACCTCAATACCCTCGAGACGCAATATATAAAATAAAATCACACTAAAAAACGGGGCGTTTCTTGAGGTTGCGATCAAAATTAGAAAAGCGAGCAAAACCTCCACGTTAAAGCAAAGTCGCCTCCCGAGCATTTGCCGGACATGACAAACGGTTAAATGGTCTTCCATCTTAATTTTGACTTTGTACCTTGATGTTTTTTTTCTTTGTAAAATTGTGTAAGGTTTTAGCTACGGTTTTAGCGACATTTTGACTAACTCCTTTTTAGATATTTCTTCAATTGTAATTTCTTATTGAATTGTTTTTAAACGTTTTTAGATGATGGTTTTTAGCTTGATATTTTCTTTGTTCTTTTTTTTTTTTTTTTAAATTATTATTTTTAATATTAATTATGTTCTTTTTTTTTTTCTAGCGTTGCAAGGATTATACTAGATTTTTTTAATTGTTTGTTAATGCACCTCTTATTTACATTTTGCGTATATTTATTTAATTTATAGTTACTTGGAGAAGAGTTTTGAAATAGTAGATAGTAGTATTTTAGAGGAGTTTACGGTATAAAATTTAATTCATAGTATATTTAAATATATATCTTGACTAAATAGTATTCTTGTTTAGAAAAGTAGTACTTGTTTAAATGAAAGTATTACTTGTTAAATGACAAAAAATATTACTTAAGTTTAAATAGAAAACTTTAGTACTTGTTTAAATAGAAAAGTAGTACTTGTTTAAATGAAAAAATAGTACTTATTTTTAAATAGAAAAGTATTACATGTTTAAATAGAAAAGTAGTACTTGTTTAAATAAAAAAGTTGGTTAAATGAGTAAAAGACTCACTTGATTTAAATGAAAAAAGTATTACTTGTTTAAATTAAAAATTTCTTTTTCTTTCTTAACCATTTAAATAATAGATAGATAATATTACTTGTTTCAAAAAAATGAGCCACCAATCAACTTGTTTAAATGAAAAGTTGTTTTTTTTTTAAATAGAAAAATAATATATTTGTTTAAATAGAAAAGAATATTTGTTTAAATGACAAAAAGTTTTACTTTGTTTAAATGAAAAGTATTATTTGTTTAAATAGAAAAGACAATGGGACATTGTTTAAATGAAAAGATTTTAGTACTTATTTAAATGAAAAAAGTATTATTTATTTAAATGAAAAGATTATTATTTGTTTAAATGAAAATATTATTGTTTAAATTAAATTCTTTTCTTGTTTAAATGCTTTCTCCAAAAGTCATTACTTGTTTAAATAAAGAAAAGGGGTATTACTTGTTTAAATGAAAAATAAACTTGAAAAGTATGAGGGTACTTTTTTAACCAGATAAAAGTTAGTAGTGCTTTTTTTAAATAGAATTGTTTATTACTTGTTTAATAGAAAAGTACTTGTTTTTAAACAAAAACATCCTTTGTTCGGTGAAACAAGAAAAATTATTTAGTTAAAATGAAAAGATATTAACTTGTTTAAATTAAAATATTTTTAAATAATAGAAAGTATTACTTGTTTAAATGAAAGGTATTACTTGTTTAAATGAGAAGTGTTACTTGTTTAAATAGAAAAGTAGTAGTTGTTTAAATAGAAAAGTAGTACTTGTTTAAATGAAAAGTAGTGCTTTGTTTAAATGAAAATAACTCATTATTACTTGTTTAAATAGAAAAGTATTACTTGTTTAAATAGAAAAGTAGTACTTGTTTAAGTAGAAAAGTATTACTTGTTTAAATGTTTAAATGCTTGTTAACTTTTTGCTAGTTGTTGATACTTGTTTATTTGTATTACTTGTTTAAATGAAAGTATTACTTGTTTAAATGCAAAGCTTCATATTACATTTTTTAAAAAGAAAGTATTAACGTTTTTGTTTAAATGAAAAGTATTACTTGTTTAAATAGAAAAGTATTACTTGTTTAAATAGAAAAGTAGTACTTGTTTAAGTAGAAAAGTAATACTTGTTTAAAATAGAAAAGTAATACTTGTTTAAATGAAAAGTAGTACTTGTTTAAATGAGAAGTTTTACTTGTTTAAATGTAAAAAGTCTATTACTTGTTTAAATGCAAAAGTATTACTTGTTTAAATAAAGAAAGTATTACTTGTTTAAATGCATCAAAAAGTATTACATTTGTTTAAATAGAAAAGTATGTCCGGTTAACTTTTGTTTAAATAGAAAAGTATTGTGAATCTTTTGTTTAAATAGAAATTTCCTGAATGAAGTACTTGTTTAAATGGAAAAGAGTAGGTGGGTGATTGGTTTAATGAAAAGATATATACTTGTTTAAATAGAAAAGTTATACGTTTACATGTTTAAATAGAAAAGTATTCTTTTATATAAATAGAAAATTAGTATTTGGTTAAATGAAAAGTAAATTAGTTCTTGTTTAAATTAAAATTATTTTTTGTTTAAATAATAGAAAGTATTTTACTTGTTTAAATAAGCCAGGCATTTACCTCTCGGAGTTTTTTTCATTATTCATCGCCGCATATTTTTAAATAAATACGTTTTAAAGTATTACTTGATTTTTAAATGAAATCTATTCCAACCATGTCCTTGTTTGAATCTAAAAATTATTTACATTGGATTGTTTAAATGAAAAGATTATTACTTGTTTAAATAGAAAAGTTGTAGCTTTTCTTTTTTGTTTAAATAGAAAAGTAGTACTTGTTTCAAAAATGAAAAGTAGTACTTGTTTAAATGAAAAGTATTACTTGTTTAAATAGAAAAGTATTACTTGTTTAAATAGAAAAGTTTAGTTTTTTTACTTTGTTTAAATAGAAAAGTTAACAATAGTACTTGTTTAAATGAAAAGTAGAACTTGTTTAAATGAAAAGTATTACTTGTTTAAATAGAAAAAATATTACGAATTGTTTAATTAGAAAATGCGATTACAAAATCTAACATTCTAGTTTGTTTAAATAGAAAAGTTGATTACTTGTTTAAATAACCTAAAAGTAGATTCTGATTCCCCAAAAATGAAAAGTATGAACTTGTTTAAATGAAAAATCCCCAACTTGTTTTTTGTTAAATAACGAACAAAATGTTTATTAATTGAAATAAAGGATTTAAAAAATTGGGGAGTTAAAAAAAACCAATTTAGAAAATGATTTGGTGCGTGGGTGGGAGCTGGATGATGTATCGCCACCTTCACGATGGAGAATTAATTAGATAACGAAAAGACCATATTCGGGGCCGAATCATTTGATTTCTTGACTTTCTCGACCTCAAGTAGAGCCCTCTTTTTGGGCGTTTGCGGATCTTGCGTGATTCTTGGGATTCTTGTCATATGTTTGTTTGTTCGATAATAGGCTTTCCTTCGGTCTTGTCCTTGGGAAGCGATAATTTAGAACCGGGAAAGGCGATTTTCTTCATATAGCTTCAAAGTTGAGTAAAGGCAATTTTGGGTGCCCGATGTACTCGTGATAATGATATTGGGGCGTTGAGTCGATGCTTATCCATTACAATTCTTCTTGCTTTTTGTCAACATGTCCGATCTTTGATTTGATTAAAGATAGTTTTAAAACCCAAGAGACCGTAGGGCATTTTTCTATTTCTTTCGTTCAAAAGGTTTGAAGGAATTTGGGGATCCATACCCCTTCATTTTATTTTTTTTTAAAAGCTTTCCTAGCTTTAGCTCTGGATTTATTTTAAAAAAAAATTTTAATTTCTAAAAAAAATTATTTGATGCAAAAAACCACATGTCGCTTTAAAAGTCGGGCCTCCGAGCCACGCGAGGATCTTAGCATCCTCTTCAACTGGAGCTCCATCAAACAAAAATCAAATCTTTCTATGTATGATCGATCGACCCTTTTAATTCAAAAACGGACCTTTGTTTTTTAAAACATGGACGAAATGGGACAAAAATAATGCGAAAAAGATTGATGGTTTAGCGGTAAAGTTTTTAAAATTGCGTCGCGTCTGTAGCCCATCGCGATCGTCGTTAAATCCGTCTTTTGTAGTGTCATATTAACAAATTCATCGAGTTAGTGCCATGAACATAAAATAAAATTCTCTAAATGGAACGTGGAACACCGCAACAAAAATATTTCTGAAAAATAATGAATTAAACCGGAAAAAATTAAACAAAAAAAGAAAGGATTGAAGCTAACATCAAATCATCACCTCGACACAAGAAAGTGATGGCTTTTTCGGATCATTCTATATCCTCAAGGTTTTCAACAAAAATCACCAAAAATCAAACCTAATCAAATACATCAGCGCAACGTGAGTATAATGATCTTTATAATGTGGATGTTGAGTTGATGAAGGATATAATTTAATTATATCTTTATAAAAATAAACATGTAAAATAAAAATAAAAAAGATTTGACGTAATTAAATAGATTAAAATATTAATTTAAAAATGATATAATGAAGAAAGTATATCTTTTTATAAATATAAATATGATAAAATAAAAGGATTTTATTTTATTTAATTTTAGATTAAACCAAAAAACCAACCAAAATTTATTAACTTATTTGGATTGGTAAAGCATGTCTTTGGATTGGTAAAGCATGTCTTTGGACTCTTTGGAATGCAAGAACTCAAACAGTAGTGTTGCCGCGTTTACGATTTCATCTTCTAGATTGATCTTTTTGAAGGATGCTCTTTTTTGATCGTCGAAATTAATCTTTTGTTCGGTTGGACTTTACGTTAAATAAACTTTTAAGATGTCGATTCTTGGAGATTTGAGTTGAACATCACGGTTACGTTTGTTTGCAATCGAACAAAAGTTCATCCACGGGCATGATTATATATTATTTCTCTTTGATGATTAATATTTATATATATATATATATATATATATATATATATATATATATATATTTAAAATGTGAAGTATACACATCTCTTTCTCTCTTTCACTCTCTCCTCCTCACCAAGAGAATAATAAAAAAAAATGTGGCACACTTGTATGAGACGTTCTCACAGTGAGACGGAACATAATTTGAGTATTGTCGCTTTAACACGTTGAGAAGATGGATATTGATATGTGCTAGGTTATACCCGTCTAAGAAAGTTTATATAAAAAAAGAACGCACACTTTGAAATTAACCAAAAACTTTAACCTCATCAAGTTAACAATAAATAATCGTAAATATATAAACATATACAAAATTTCAAGTGGGTGCAGAAGTTCAGCCTCTGTCTATGACTATAAAGGAAGGGTGCAGAAGTCAGAAATAGATTATGTCCGCCTATCACCTAGCTAGACTGCCCAGTCATCGCCTAGGCGGTCCGACCTTTTTTTTTTTTTTAAAAAAAAATGAAACTAAATTAACATAATCCAGGCAAATAGTCCAACCTCAACTAGATAATTAATTAATTACAAAATATCAATATCCAAAACGAAAATACATAACAATTTAAAAATTAACATAAACCACAAAAGAATCAATTGGAAATAGATTTACATATATTTATCATTTTTTTCCAACTCATACATTTGAATACTGGCACTGCTCATCTCGAATTTGTTGTGTAATGTTTCAAATTTAATATTTATTATTATTGAATGTTGGTTTTTTTTTTTAAATTAAAAAAATTGAATATCCGCCTAGCCGACTTGGCCACATAGATCCGCCTAGGCGCAAAAATAATTTTTCACACCGATTTTACTAAAATCGGATCGGCCGACGACTAGCTAGGTTGATTTTTACATCCATGCTATAAAGTATTGTTTGTTAAACATCAAAATCAACTCATTAAAAATTAGCTGAAGTAATATGCTATGACATCTAAAAGTATTATATATATTTCTAATTAAACTATCACTGTCTCCTCCCAAACTTGACTACTACTACATTACTGTGTGCTCGGAGTTTAAGAAAAAAATATTTATTAGTATTTTATGTGATAAAGTGATAAAATGGTGGGGTAGAAAGAGTTGTTTATTAATATTTTATTTGATAAAATGATGAGTAGTTGGGGGTAGAAAGAGTTGTTTATTAGTGTTTTATGTGATAAAATGATAAAGTAGGTATTTCCATTTAAGGAAAGATGTAGTCAAGTTTGGGGCACCCGAAACGGAAATGTAGTAGTCAAATTTGGGACGGATGGAGTACTTTTTAGTCACTAAGTATTAAAAATTAACTGCAGTAATATGCTATGGGCCTATGGCATCTAAAAGTACGAATTTGATCATATGCCCGCAGGTGGGCACAAACTTATATGTCCACCACTTATGTGGCGCGCCACATATGCAAGGTCCACACCATCATTTAATTAGTTTCTTTGATTAATTCAATCTTCTCATTTATATATACTAGTTTTTTGCCCGAGCAATGCACGGGCATGTTATAGTGCTATTTTTTTGGTTGTTTGTAAAAAAATAAATAATTAAAACACACTCACATAAACATAGGGTAAAAAACTAAAAAGCAAAAAATATCTCAGACGTTCTTGGATAATTACGGTTCGAAATTCCTAAATCGCGGTTCGATTCTCTTGTTCCATTTTTCGTATTTCATTGATGTTTTGCCCTTCTTGATTTTTAACACAAGACTCAGGGTATGGTGATCCATTGTATATTTTTTATTATTCCACGTGTCATTCATCCATATTATGGAATACAAAGTGAAACACCAATTATGAAATAGGTGATCTTATTTTCCTAAATCGTTGATGCCAAATTGTATCTAAATCCAATAATTGACTGCCTGTAATAATTTTTTTTTTTTTTTTGCGTTTACTGAAAATGCTGGTGTGAAAATATTTTAATTGTTGAATAGCCCTTTTATCATTTAATTATTTTAATAAATTTTGAAACATATTTTATATTTTCATTAACGTAACAAATGGATCAATTCAGGTTGAAAAAGACGTGTTATGATTAGAATTTCATTAGGCCAAATGAACTAATAGTATCAATTACATACATTAGTCTTTTTCTTTAACACTTATAATATGGAAAATTACTGAGAATCTCTGTTCTAAGGCTTAAGTTGGAAAAAGTCATCTTCAAATGCATCCTGAGCTTCAACCTGCACTCTCGGAATAACATCATACTCATAAACTTTAAAAGGCCAAAATTAGAAGAAACATTCAATCTGAATAATGAAGAAATAATGAATCTCAACTAATAAGAAAAAAACTGTACAAAATAATGTTTGTGATTCTCATGCCCTCCCACTAATAAAGAAGACATAATATTGAATTACATCAATATAAGAAAAATCATTTTAAAATTTCAAAATTTTAATTTCTCCCATCAGTTTAAACCTACTACCTAAATCTTAACCCTTCATCCACACACCATAGCAACCAAATCTACTTCTCTTCGTCCATCTTCAATATATATTTCTTCCAAATTAAATATGTATTTGTTTATTCTATGAGCCGATTGGCAAAGTTATCTTGGAAATTGTTGATAAACATACACAATATGATTCTAGGGACTTCTAATATAGCGACCAACGTACATTTTCCATGCACAAACTTTATTTTTTAAATGTTTTTTCAGTTACAGATAAATCATGTTCCTCTTTGGAACAATCCACCTTTTGGAATATCTAAAAATAAGCTTCCAAAAAGAATGGTATTTGGAAAAATATGGCTTAAGTTTATAGATGAATCATAAGCAGAAAAAAGTAAAGGACAGTGAGAAAAACACTCACATGTCCATAAAGTTCATAAGATTTAAAAGGTGTCATTCCCTACATATAGGAGCCCTTAAAAACCAAAGCTATTACTATTAAACTAAAACTAAAGCACTACATTTCCACATTTCACTAACTTTAAATATGCACTCCGAGAAGATCTACTAAACAGTATGCAAGGCCACATAGCTACAAATATTATACCACGTCAAACTAAACTTTATCGAAGTACAACTTAGCACAATCAACGCCCACCCCTCCCAAAGTGTTAAAGCATCAGTGCTCAAATTACATTCCGTTTCACCGTGAGACGGTCTCACGCAAGAGTGCCTCATAAAATAAATGAATTAAGCATTGTTATGAAGAAATGATTACTTCAGCCACATTGCAGTAGAGCAAGTAGCGCACCACTCGGAACTATTCCTTGAATTTTAATTCAAATGTAGGAATTTCATATTGAAATTCAAAAACTCAAACTAATCAGTCCGAAACTTACCTATATGGTATGAATTACTTGCAACTTTGAAGAAAGCATTACCTTACAATAATAGGCTTTCAAACCCAATCAAGAGCAAAGAAAAATACATACTAATTACTTGCACATCTATATAATATTACATAAACATAAAAAAATAGTTCAGTATTTTATGCTAAAAAAATAGATATGATATATACCATAATCCGAAGATTGGTTCCAGACCTTTAAAAAATCTAGAAAACTACAACAAATTCTTAAAAGTAATGATGCAGTTGAAAAAAGAAGCATCATGCAGACACACACATGATTTATGAGGCTTGTATCACACATGCAATCTGTACATGAGGATAAAAGTAACTATTAGATGATTTGATTAAAATAAAAGAAAGAACTAACAGTGAATTGAGCATGAACTCCACGAAGATCTAATTGTTTCCAAGAATCATATAGTGCATACGGAAATGACCTACTTTCATCACATTTTATCCCAATAATCAAGTCCAGAAAATCTAGAAGGACTCCATCTCCATCTGTGTCAAACTGAAATCCTGAAAAGATAAAAAACTGTCCCAATTCAAGCAAATTAAAATTGAGAGAAAAACAATTTACCTTCGTAACATCGAAAGTATATGAAACTTAAACAAACAAAATGAATTAAACAAAAGTAATTAAGGGAACTACAATATGCTATTCGATTTCTCACTCCACCGCCACGCCATTCTAAGTGTTCATGTTTCAATGGATAAAGACTTCAAGATATATCTCCTCTATTATTTGAGAGTCTTAAACTGCATCACAAACATATAAATTACTTTCTGAGGCTTGTCGTTGTTCACACATACAAAATAATCAAAGCACATTATTATTCCTTTAATATAATGTGGATATTGGTTTTTCAGCACACATAAAGATGATAAACAAAGTTTCACTTCTGCCATGTGTATTAAACATATTAAGTTGGGTGGAAACAACAATATCACTACCTAATAAAAATCCCACTACATAATGTCAACCATAAGCAGCATAAGGTCAACCGCAACATATTAGTGCAACAAAGTTCAAAATGAAAAATTAATAAATGAAATACACACTGCATATGTATCACAATTGTAAAATTGTCAATGCATTGATCTAGATTCATATTAAATCAACTAACGTTATCTTTATTCCATAGAAACAGAAGAAATGGAAGAATGTATGGAATCAATCATACACCTGATTGATACCAAGAACCTGAATATTGCTCTTCTAGTCTTCTTCACCTCTTTAAGCTTCTTCAGAGAATAATTTTACAGAAAAAAAATATTATTCACCCTATTCAGTTCCTGTCGCCCATTAAAATTCATATCCAGGACCTTAAAGCTTTTGTAACTCTGCAAAGCAGGCTCTATTCATCTCTCCAAACCAACATTTAAATTTGGACATGATATGCGACAAATGAGAAAAACTCAATATTTGGTTGTAGGCAAAGGCATTATGCAACACATACCGATCTTATTTCCAACCTCCTTCACATCAAGTATGCATAATTAGAAATGAAAATTAACTGATATTTCTTGGAATTATTCTCAAAATTCTAATTGAAGCAACACCTATCAGTCGTCACAAAAGAAGCCCCTATAAGAGATCATGTTTTCTTTGCCTATCCATTACCCAAAGAAATAAATGATGAAGTTAAAAACAAAAAAGAAGAAAGACAATAGTGTGTCCACAAAGTTTAAGATCCTGATGTATTAAAATAGAATCTCACACATTGTACTCAATGTTGTCATATTCACAACTTACCATAGCAGCATAGCTAATTGTTAGACACTCAAGCATGGAAGCCCTAACCCACCCAAAAGCTAGCTCAAGAGTGGAGGATTGACTCCCACTTAAGTACCCATCCACAATTTCTTGTGGATCCGATGTGGTATCTTAACACTAATTATATTGGAAGCCTATAGAAATGGAATTAAATACCTAGCTTTTGCTTTAAATTACAAAATCCAACATTAGTTCTTAAGACAACAATCAAGAACATAAATTCAGAATGAAAGCAACAAAATGTACGTAGATCTCATAAGTTTTTGCTACAACTAAGTAAATAAATTGAGTTGGCACACTTTTTCGTTTACTCAACTCAAACAAAGTTCTGCCATCGTTGCTGCATTAAGTTCTTTAAAAAAAAACATAAACAGAGGATACCTCATTCCGAGAAGTAATAATAGAAGTGGCTGGAAGATTAGGCAGTGACCAGCGCATAGTAAAACCTTATACTCCATTAAAATAAATAACCTGCTCGACTCACAATATATAATCTTATGCAATTGTAAATATAAAACATAAGTATCAATAAATTGATATTAAGTAAGTCGATCAACTGAAAAACTGCTCGTGAATTGCAGAAAAGACATATAAGATTTAGAAAACCAAGTAACCTTCTGGAATTGCAATGTGTTAAAGTTGGACAAAGTATCATGAAAAAAGAAACCCAGTAACCTTCAATATTTTGTTTGATAATTTTTAAAATTGAAGACGATGCATTTTCCATCAAAATTTCAGGACGGTTTTTAAATAGAACACTGGAATCGGTCGTCTGTATTATGTCTTTTACATGAACTGCAACCCAATACAAAAAGAAAAATGATTTACGTAGATCGAAGAATGAAATATTTAATCTGCAAACTGAGTTGTCTAACACTTGTACCTTTAAAAATACCTAAATTTATTAAAAACTGTTAGTTATTCAAACAATACTTGCAAATACTCAAATATTGGTCCTTTTTCCATTTTAGCCCAAACATCAAAGCTTGCAAAAATTCTATTCTTTTAATTTGCTGTCATGCATTTGATATAGCTCTTCTTTCATTGAAGGGGTCGAATGCATACAATTTTTTTATTCTTGCCTTTTGACTTAGTTTACTAACTTTATATCCAACTGAATTTCTTTTAATTGGATGAGAATTTATCGCATCAAGATTCAAGACACACCAACCAAAAACTGCATCTAGCTTTTGCTTTTCCTGTTTTATTACATATATAACTTAGAGCAGGGACATAAAAGAGTTTTGTGACCTACATCCGTCATTTAGCAAAAATCATCAAGACATCCGTAGTTGAACATTTATCAGCCATTAGTGGGAGAAAGTAAAAATTCACAAAATAATAATTAGAGCTAGCGATGATAAATATACTCCAGCAGCTAGCATCACAAATATTGTATATCATCAATTGATAGATGGAGAAAAAACATACCAAAATACACTACTCTTGTTGTCATCATCAACTTGATCTCCTGGGAGAATCAATATAGAATCCTGTTTCTGCTCCATGAGTTGCTGTATACCTTGTTGATAACCTTGAATTAAAACCTTGAGAGCATCTTCATTCTTCTCCCTGCAGCCCGAGCAATATATATATAAACCAGCATTAGGATATCCATTAACATCAATTGTTATTGTAATGGGAAATGGCGTGCTCAAAACATGGGAAACAAAGTCAAGTGCAATTGAAAGTATTAAAAGAGGAAGAATGTGGGCATTGAGGTTGTGTTGCAAGTAATAAAGAAAATTAGTTATCAAGTTCCTCAACAGTTGACCCGCAAGTAAGACATTGAGACATTGAAGTTGAATCTGATAGTAATCTGCAAACCTAAGACTGAAAAATCAACCAAAAGCTGGCTAGTAAGAATCCAAAGAACTGGTAATTTTTTAGAAACACATTCGACCCAATGGAATCCGGCACGAAATTTATCACCAAGACGAATTATCATTTCCGGCGATTAAAAATCATCCTCAATTCGTAAATTGCTTTCTAACAACAATGAGTTTTATGTTGTTCCATTTTTTGCAAAGGCAAATCTTATATTATCAAACTCTAACTAATTAAACCAAATAAATGTTAAGACACTCACCGTTCGTGCAGCGTAACCACAATGCTCAGCTGTGCCCACGGTTTCGCAGTCATTCTCTCCGTTCGTCGGATATCCCTCCGCCACCAAATTTAAAATAACATATACCCGGATGACGGTTCTGATCAGCCTCTTAGAACCCTAGGTAGTTTTGGAGGTCGAAGCCGAGTCTGGAAGGAGAAATAAATTGGGAGATGATCGGGGTGGCTGTTAGGAATTAGGATACAGAGTGAGGAAGATGATACGTTTGGTAACGTTCCTGCAGTCTGCAGAGATATATTGCTTGTTATTATAAAAACACGTGGCAACATATTAGGCTTCCACTTGGAAGATTATGGTAAATGCACTCCTCCTTTTATAATATAAGATTTCATACTTTACTCAATTTCATTAATTATATTAAAAAAAAATTATTCGACCTAGACTCAACTCGGCCCGAACTTGAACCCGGCCCGAGTGGTTCATGTTGGGGTTATTCTGAGAAGTATGCTTTTACTTTGTATAACCAAACTGAATTTCTTATTTATTTTATTGAAATAAATTATTTATCACATGTTGCATTAAATATGAATGAATGTTATATATATTTACTGCATACCCGTTCGATTAAATTAGTACGTGTCACATTGTAGTTAATTTGGTGATACCAGATCACAGAAGATCAAATTAACAGTTCATCGTGACTAAGTACAAATTCACAACCTAGATGGAAATGAACAACTCATCGTGAAAGGTTGAGGTGTAAAGCTCAGATTGGCTTGTCTTGGCCAAGGGATTACACTAGTGCATCATGATGCACTGAAGAGGACCTATGGGAGGATAAATTCTTCGGTACTGAATATACAAGAATTAGACCTCAGTGGTTCGTTATTTTTTAATCTTCGTTCCTTAAATAGGATCGTGTGAAATTAATAATTATTGTTTTGACTTATGATGGGAAGATAATCAATGCGATTCGATACCTTGTATTTTTGGCAATATTATTAATTACATGACGATTGCTAAGATTTAATACGGAGAATCGCGTGCAAGCACTGCTTGCTTGATTTGTCTCCTTGGTGGGCTCAGAATCTTTATCATACCAAATCTTGCAAGTGGAAATTTATTTCCGGTATGGATAATAATATTGAGTTGTATTTACTCCAAGGACAAAGATGTTAATTAATATAAAGTTTGTTCAGTGGCTTAATTAATTAATGGACTAAGATAATCTTAAACGCAAGAAATAATAACCGGGAGCCATATTATTGTGAAGTCGTAATGTGGGTTAAGATGGATAGTTCAATATTAATTTTATAGTGGAGTAAATTAATATTAATGGGCTTGAATAATATTTTGGCTAAATATTAAAGCTTCATAGCCCATTGAAGGTCCAATCTTAATTCTACTAAAGACCCCTCAAATAGCTCATACTAAAGTCCAATTAATGAAAAGGAGAAGAAAATGTTTTGGCTTATTTTTCCTCATTAAATTTTCGAAAATATTGGGTAGGAAGAGAGAAAAGATTTTCTTGATTTTCTTGAAAAGATTTTATGGAATATGTATTCTTGGAATACAAGTTTATCCCATAAATTCAAGAAAAGTCAAAGATCTTATTTCTTTCCTAACTAATTAGAATTTTCATAAATTATCCCTTAATATTAGGAGGTGGAATTTTTGTGGAATATTTTAAATATGGAGAAAATAATATATTGAATATATTCAAGATTTCTTGGAGATCAAGAAAAGATTTTCCCATCTTATTCCTAGGTCAAATTTTCGACCACCCCTAGTGTTGGGATATTTTAGTTTTGATGAATTATGTCAAAACAATATCAACTTGTGTTATTTAAATTAATCTACAGATAACAAGTTGAGGGGGAGCGAGAGAACAAGTTAAGAAGAAGAAATCAGAAATCAGAAGAAGGAGAAATCAGAATAACGGATATCTTTGTGCGTTTTCGATCTCATATGCGATTTCGAACTCATGTGCAGTTTTTGAAGCTCATTGCGCGAATCGGATCATTTGTCTTTGAATAGATCGAATCCGAGTTATCTTTGAACATATCTTCGAATCGATGCGGTTTTTCGATGCATTCGATCGATGCGATCGAGATCTGATCTTGACTTGATCTTTGTCGGTCGATCGATCAAGCGACAATCTGCGACCATAAATCAGGTGACCAGAATCAGAAGCGATGAACAGTAATCTGGTGAGCTGATCAGATCCGTTAGACACACAAAGCAACTGGTAAATGAGAAGATAACAACACATATATGGATGTGACATAAAGCTGCAAACAACAGTGCAATTGGACAAAGAAAAGTTGTAAGACTATTAGTATGGATTTGAATATTACTCTCCAACGGTAATATTCAAATCCACACTATAAATACATTGCACTATCTTCAAAAGAAGATAATGGAGGATCTGCAAAGTGAAATTAAAGTCAAATATTCAAGCAACTCCATTCAAGAACACAGAGCATTAAATATCCAAATTTACCCAAGAGTGTTCTTCATTGTATCTAAGGAAAAATGTCATATCATAAGCTTAGAGAGATTTTCCCAACCTTAGCTTAAAGGCTAAAACAATGTAAGGGAAAATCTCACCTAGTTGGAAATAACTCCAAACCCATACCATTTCTTGAGAGAGAATTAGTGTTTAAGTAAGGTAGTTAATCGGCAATCCCGTGAGGGAGATAAGTCCCGTTTGAGTGAGAACTCGGTAAACATCTAAGCAATCCCGAAAGGGAGGGTAGGCGATCCCTTAGAGGGTGATAAGTCTCGTTTGAGTGAGAACTCGGTAAAAATCTGTTGGTTAAGTTGGTGCCCCATGAATGGAAGAGTGGATGTAGGACGAGTTGTCCGAACCACTATAAAATACGTGTGTTCTTATTTGCTTTCATATTAACTGTCATACATACTTTAGCAAATCTGCATAACACATTCGAAGCAAAAAAAATTTAAAGTCACCTCCCATTGAGATTTTACGAGTTTTATATCGGGTTTTTCGGGACCAACACCTAGTATTATAAATAGGAGATGAATTTTTTACCCCCAAGTGCAATTCCATGTGTTGGAAAAATTAGAAATCCACAAAGGTGGTAGCCAAATTTTTTTCTTTTCTTTTAAGATTAAAATCGTTCGTTGATAATCCTCTCACCGGATTACGTTCGTGGACGTGGGACATATTTGAGAAGGAACTTTGGGTTGATCCAACGTCTCAACGGTTGTCTCTACGAGAGGTTAGTATTATTTACGTGATTCCTAGATTCCGCATGCTTAGTTTTTACGTGAAATACGTGTACGCATGATGTTTATTTGCTTGTTGATTATTATGTTGAATTGATTAGGATTAATTCATGTTAGTAATTAATTGATTAATTTAAATATGTATTTAAATTCAACTCGAATAGATCCGGACACCCCTGATTTCCCAACAGTTCATAGTTCACCCGGCTTGAATGGTTCATGGTTTAGGGTTCATAGTTTAGGGTTTAGGTTTATATAATTAAATTTTTTTATACGACCCAGACCCAACCCGACCCGAACCCAAACCCAACCCGAGTGGTTCATGGTTCACCCGGCCCGAATGGTTCATGGTTCAGGGTTCATAGTTTAGGGTTCAAGTTTATATAATTAATGAGAAGATTGAATTAATTAAATTAATTAATTAAATGATGGTGGAACTTTGCATATATGGCGCGCCACATAAGCGGTGGACATATAAGTTTGTGCCCACATAAGGGTATATGATCAAATCCGTCTAAAAGTATTATATATATTTCTAATTAAACTATTACTTTTTAGTCACTAAAGTATCGATCATAAATTCTTATTACAAATCCAAGTTAATAATGTGCTGATATTTTGTGAATCTTAATAGGCTAGGCTAGGCTAATAGTACTAAATGTTAATTAGTATTACTCATCTATATATAAAATATTAATTAACCCTTTTTTCCAGCTAAAACAATTGTATTAAGGCTAGGTCTTGTATGCACTCGGGTGCATCATGCACTCATAGTACATTTTAAAAGCGTGCAATTTGTTATGTTGAAAGTGAGACTTATTTAAACAAAAAAGTGCAAATGTTAATATGGGAACATAGTTGCATGCTTCTGTTTGAAATAGTTGCACGTTTATGTTTTGTATAGTTGCACGCTCCTAAAATGCACTATGAGTGCACGGTGCACTCGGGTGCACATGAGACCCACTCTTGTATTAAACGTGTGAGGTCTGAATGAAATTATTTTCCGGGCTTATAAAACCCATTCAGCCATAATTTCACATGATCATACCAATCATATCCTAAATTTTTACACGAACGCTCATACGGATTGAGGACCCGTGAAATATGACTCAGTCAAAAGGAGAAGCGGATAAAATTAGAGGGATAAATGGATGAAACAGAGAGCTTGTTGTTTTGTTCATACAATAACACACATTTCTCCTTATAGTAACGCGTTTGTGTTCATAGAGTAACACAAGTTTTCACATATGTGTATTGAAAAGGAGAAGTATGTATTATTTATTCTTAAAGTAATAAATATTTGTCTTTATAATAACAAATATTTACCCTTATAGTAACACAAATTTAGGAGCGAGTTTTCATGTATTGCCTTTATGCGGATTTTTTTAAGAAATTTGTTTGACCCGATTCAACCCATGAAGGACCCGCGAGATTTCAATCTCTTCACAATTTATATTAATATTTTACGCAATTATTTGAGTTAATTCCATATAAATATACGACCTTTAAATCCAGTCTCAATTTAATCATAACTTTCAATTTTTTTGTACAAAATCACAACTTTTTACAATATTTCAATTCAATGCACGTTTTTTAAATCCAATCAGCCATTGATGACACGTCTCACTTGAGCTTGTGTCTTTGGCCATGTTGTATGTCATGTTGGAAGCAAGACAGGAAAAAATGTCCACCTCATAATATATTTTCTTAAAATAAAAAATGCTAAAACTAAAAGTAACGCTAAAAATATTTAAAAAATCTAAATAAAATAAAATCAGAAGTAAAAATTCAAACAAAACGAGAATTTAATTGACTCATCTTCCTCAATTTGTCCCTGATTACAAATATCATATCTCCACCGTTGTATCGCCACAGTCCCATCCCTACTCATGTAATCCTCAACCACACCTCACCCTTCACCCTCCTCCACTTAATAATTTCTTGCCCACAAAAAGAAGCCCTCAATCAAATTGCAGAAATCTCACCCAAATTTTAACGAATAAATTGCACGATATCAACAAAAAAAATAAGATAAATTTAGAAATACATGAATATGAAAATTTCACCAAGAAATTGCAGTAATCTCCAATTCCGATCAAGAAATTAAAGCCCTTCTCTCAAAACTCAGCAAAAAAGTCTAACCAAAAGCGAGATAAATTCAGAAATACATGAATACGAAAATTGACGGAATATCTATTATGTGCACATGTTTGTTGTTGAAAAATTTCACGATAAAAGATAATAGAGCGGGTGATATTGTTGTCGAAGAAGGAGAGGCTGCTCCTTGCAATGAAGAGGTGCTGAAAGGGATTTTTTTTAAAAAAATATTTTTTAGGGCAAAGATTAATTGTTTAGATTTTTTTTTCTTACGATTTTTATTTCATTTTATTTTAGTTTTGTTTCTATTAATTTACATTTTTAGATTTTTTTTAAAATATTTATTATTATGACGTGGATAAGTATGAATATATTGTATTCATTAGGACATCCTACATTGAATAAACACACCAGCTCAGGAAAGACACGTCATCAATGGCAGACCGAAATTTAAAAATGTGTATTAAATTGAAACATCATAAAAGGTTGTAATTTTTTACAAAAATATTAAAAATCGTGACTAAATTGATACTGAAAATTAAAATCGTGTATTTATATGAAATTAACCCTAAATATTTTATAGTGTCTCAAATTCTTTCGTGTGTATGGCTATAAAATTGTAACGTAATTGGATAATTAATGAAGATGAATGAAGATCCAATATACCAGATCAGGTTCAACTTAATCATTAAGTGCCACAAAAGCGCTCACGCAGTCGTGCTAAATAATTCTGAGGTGCTATTAATTTATTCCTAATTATTCAAATTAGGTTGAGAACTGGCCCCAAAAATTAATTATGGGTGTTGTTTGCAAAGTCTATTTATAGCATCACTTTACAGTACAATTACTAATATTTTAAACGATTAATATTATAATATTAACAGTTTTTAATGAAGTAATTAATATTATTTAAAAATACACACAAAATGCAAACCTAAAACTGTTTACTAAAAACTTAGTTATATTAATTACTAAATTTATGTGAGATCATCTCATGAATTTCTTTGTTCTAAAGGTCAAATCAAACAAGTCGATTAATTGAAGTTAAATATGGTCACTTTGAAGGGTTTATAACAAGCCCTGATTGAGATTCAAACTCTTCCAGTGCTGCGTTTGAATGGAAGGAAACAGATCACCTGTTGTCCAGCACGGTGTTGTGCAACAGGTGAATCGTTGGATCACACACACCCGTGTGGGTATGTGTGTGTGTGTGTGATCCAACGGTTCACCTGCTGCACAACACCGTGTTGTACAACAGGTGATCTGTTTCCGCTTTTGAATGCACACTGATATTGGATGTCCTCTAGCAAATACATCAAGTCATCCACAAAAATAAGATGTGATAATCTCATACTGTGACATCTTGTGTGAAAATTAAGTTTATTCACTCCATATCAGGGAACTATATACAAATAAATTAATTATTCACCTCTCTATAAGCTTGAGCTTTTAGTTGAGACTAAATTATTTCATGGTATCAGAGCCTCCAGGCTCACGCCTTCGTCCTGGTTCAAACCCTGCTGACAGCAAAAACTTTACCCACATTTTATTATAAACTTGTTGGATATCTTCTTCCTCCCAATGATGGAGTTGACAACCCAGAGAATAACCCAGCCCACAATTGAGGGAGAGTATTAGGAAACTATATACAAATAAATTAATTCTTCATCTCTCTATAATCTTCATCTTTTAGATGAGACAAAATTCTTTCACTCCAGTCTAGCATTCGGTCAAACAAAAGAAATGCTCATTTTTAACAGAATACGAAATTTCACTGTTTAAAAATAAATATTTAATTTTTAAATAATAATATTTCGTATGTATAATAGTGACATCCCATATAGTGATACTCAAAAAAGATAATCCACTTGAATTCATGTTCACAAGAGACGTCTCTCACATTCTCTCAAGGAGAGTGGAATTGCTATACAAATCTACTACTAAGATTTTTCCTTTTCTTTTTATTTTTCAACTATAATTTTAAATTTCAATAAATTTTTCATGTTAAATCTAATTTTAATGTACTACATATATATCAAATTAAATGTTTTTACTATCTTTAATCTAACATTTGTACGTACGTGTGTATATATATATAATAAATTTCATATTTAAAATATTAATTTTTTTATTTATAGTGTTTTTATTGTTTTTAATTATATAAGCTGATTTTTTTTTTAAAATTTGATTACATATTTTTATTTAATTTTGATATCATTTTTTTTATAAATTTTATTATTCATGGTGAATTAAATCCATAATGTAAAACTATATAATAGATTGAAATTGTGAGAGACTTACTATCTCACAAAATTGATATATTAATATGAATTTATTAGTAAAAGATTTAATAAGGATTATGTTAGATAATTGATTCCACAAATTTCTACCAGCTCGAATTTTTAAATGAATTGAAATTCTTTCAAATTAATAGGTAGACATAAAACATATATTTAATTTATAATTTTATCTTAATTCGTCTCACACTAGTACACAATATCATACTGAAATGTATACATACAATATTGCATGTTCAATATCCCCTAAATATGAAAACCCAAAATATTTCGAGACTGTTAGGGAAATAATACAAACAAAATTATTTCACCTCTCTACATGTTCGGACTTTTAGATGAGATGAATTCATGGTATTAGAATCGTTGGCTCACATGCATATTTTGTCAAAAACTTGTATATACCTAGTTCATGCTATGAACCTTGTTTTTAATTCTTGAAATTTGATCCTACCCAGGGTATAATAGGGGTCAAGTTTAGTGATTTAGAAAAAATATGTTGAAAATGAATTAAATGAGTCAAATAATCAAAGTTCATAGTATATATAGACCTGGTTCATGGGAGACCAACCCGTATATTTTAGGTTCGATTCACGTTGAAAGCAAGCAAAACTAATTTCATACCTCTCTACAAATTCAAACATTTAGAGGAGATGATATTCTTTAAAGGGACTGTTCTATGTGTTTTTCCTAATAACATTATTTATTTGCGCATATACTACCCCCGTACTGTAAATACTTGCACACTTTTTTTTTGGAATGTCCCACAATAACGTACACACTCCCAATTAGAAAACACTCCATAAACTCTACCATCGTAATATTACTTATGCCATTACTTTTGAACCTACACATATACACAATTCAAGGCTAGGTCTTGTATGCACTTGGGTGTACCCTGCATTCATAGTGCATTTTAGAAGCGTGCAACTTGTTATGTTGAAAAGTGCGACTTATTTATACAGAAAAGTGCAACTGTTAATATGAAAATATAGTTGCATGATTCTATTTGGAATAGTTGCATGTTTCTATTTTGTATAGTTGCACGCTTCTAAAATGTACTATGTGTGCACGGTGCACCCGGATGCACATGAGACCCACCCACAATTCAATCCATTTAAAAATAAACTTACAAAATTACTCCTCAAAATTCAATTTCTTAATTCACTTTTTTTATTTTGAATGTGTCAAGTCAAAGGTGCAAGTATTTATGAGACATATTGAGTATTTTTTTTAAGTTTGCCTATTTTTAGACCCCTGACTCGTTTTCACTCTTACTTTTAAATAACGTAGTATAAGAAATTACTTAAACAAAACTAATATGCCCTCATTATTCTTTTTTTTTTAATTGAATGCATGGGGGCTCAATTCCCCTCTTAGCTCCGCCTATGGGAAAAGGCTAAGAAGCCTAAGTGAGAATACAACGCAAAGAAGCAATGCAAAGTTGGGGTACAAATTTTGCAAATAAAAAGGCAACCCCTCCATGCATTAATCCCATCTTTTCTTCCCATAAAAAAAAAAAAAGATGGCCCTAATCAAATCAATTACTTGTTTATCAATCCTCTCCCTCATTCTCTTCACACTACTACTACTGCTTCTTCTTCTTCTTCTTCTTCTCAAATTTTCGATGTCTCCGCTTCTTTACAACAAGCCCTTCAATCTCTCTCCCCAAACAAGCCCCAACATCTCTATCCTTCCGTACCCTACTCTCTCTCCATACCTCTCGTCTCTCGCTCCGCCCTACGTTACAACGACCACAAAATAACTAACTACACATCCCTTGCCCTCTCCCGACTCGCTCGGGATGAGGCCCGAGTCAACTCGCTCTCGGCCCGATCCACTTGCAACCCCAAACCCCAAAAGCTCCAAACCACAGTCACCTCCGGAGCCGACCAGGGCAGCGGCGAGTACTTCGCTCTGGTCGGCTTCGGTCGACCCGTTAAGGAATACTACTTGATTCTCGACACAGGCAGCGACGTCGCCTGGCTCCAATGCCTCCCCTGCTCCGTATGCTACCCGCAACCCGAACCGATTTACAACCCGGCCCAATCCTCCACCTACCATCCCCTTTCCTGCAGTTCTGTCCAGTGCGTCCAGCTCGAGGAATCCACGTGCCTCAGGCGCAGCTGCATCTACGAGCTCACGTACGGAGACGGGTCGTCGAGTGTGGGCAATTTCGCAACCGAAACCCTAACTCTCGGGTCACCCGGACCCGGATCCGAATCCTTACCCGGGTGGCAATCGGGTGCGGGCACGACAACATGGGGATGTACTCCGGGGCGGCCGGGCTATTGGGCCTGGGGGGAGGCCCATTATCACTGCCTTTGCAAATCAACGCGACGTCGTTTTCGTACTGTTTAGTGAACAGCGACTCGAACGCGTCGTCGACTCTGGATTTCAACTCGGTGCAACTCGGTAACTCAGTGACGACCCCCCTGGTTACGAACCCCTACATCAGCACCTACCGCTACGTGAATCTCACCGGGATCAACGTCGGAGGCCGTCCGGTCAACTTTCCGGCGTCGCTGCTGCAGATTCAGAGGGGCGGGAGGGGCGGCGTGATTGTTGACTCGGGGACGACGATAACTCGGTTGCCGACTCAGGTGTACGACGCTGTGCGGGACCAGTTCAGGAGTATGGCGCGGAATTTGGTCTTTGTCGGTGGGTTCTCGATTCTCGACACGTGTTACGATTTCTCGTCGATGTCGACGGTTAGGGTTCCGACGGTGGCGTTTCAGTTCGCCGGCGGGAAGACGCTGCCGCTGCCGCCGGGGAACTACCTGATTCCGGCGAACGGGATGGGGGTTTACTGCTTTGCGTTCGCGGGGACGTCGAGCTCGCCGTCGATCATCGGAAATGTGCAGCAACAGGGGATGCGAGTTAGTTTCGATTTGGCCAATAAAATTGTAGGATTTAGCCCCAATAAGTGCTAAATAACCCTAGTTAATTAAACCTAGTAGGGCCTAAAATCAGAAATGCGATTGCTTAATAAACACGAAATCCGTCGTGATTGCGAGTAATAAATTAAGGATTGTTTTTGCAGGAATAGGAATAAATTGTCGTATGTGAAATGAAAGTGAAACAATCCAGTGCATAAAATGTTGTTCCATTTTGAATATTTAGTGAAAGAATTATGTTTCATTTAAAAGTTCGAACTTGTAGAGAGGAGTTGGGAATCAATTTATTTATTTAATTTCCCTGAACATCAAGGGCGTACCTGAGTGAGGGCTGGGCCGGGCTGTAGCCCTCCTTATGTTTTGAAAAAAAAAATTATAATTAAAAATAAAATAAAATTTTAATATCCCTAATTAGGAATCGAACCTAGGAATTTTCGATTGGGTAACCAACAGTTGACCATCAGGCTGCCAATATCTTTGGGAATATTTTTGAATCATAAATATATTAACTCTATGAATTAAATTTGTAATTAAAGGCAAAGTCAATTAAAGTAAACCAAATACAAACTTCATGTCTTCACTTCACCCCTGTTCTGTTCGCTGCTGCGTCGCAGATTCGCACTGAACAATTTTCGTCGCCCGCCTTTTCTCTTGTTGTCGGCGCCGCTTCTCTTGTTGCCGGCGCGCGCCCACGGCGGGACCCTCCTCTTGTCTCCTTCACGGCTCCATTGTTGTGATATATTAAATTATTTAATGTTTAATTTTTTTTCTGAAATTTTGTAATATTTCAAATTATTGTGGTGATAATCTAGGTATTATTATCATTTAATGGAGTGATAACTGATAATATAGTCATATATATTTTATAGTGTGGTCTATTCATTGAATTTAAGAGTTTTAATGAGAAAGAAGGGTTCTGCATTCAATGGGTTACTGATTATTGGAGGTGGGGATGAAAGAGCACGGTTAAAGGGCATTTAGATTATTGTATATGAATGATTGTCTTATATGCAATTTATTATTATTTTCTGTTGGATGATTTCTCAAATATTGAGATTAGTGTTTTAATATTTATATAATTACATTGGAAAAGTATAAATTGGGAAAGTCGTACATGAGATATTAGTGCAAAAAAATATATAAATTGGGGAAGTAGTATATTGGAGTTTGGAGATTAGTACCAAAAACATAGCATTATATATAATTTCTCTAATTTTGTATTTGATTTTGTAATAGGTGATGGATAATCGAGAAGCGAAGAAAGTGAAAACTATCAAGTCACTCTTCACCAACTTCAAACGGAAGGAACCTGTGACAAGTGAAGATCATCTTGCATCTAACAATGATAATGTAGCTCCGTCTCCTGATGTCCAACCTCTTCAATCACAAAGAATTGAGATTGATCTTGATTCACTTGAACGTGATCCGTCTAAACGTATCTAGATTGGTGAACATCCCGTTAATCAAAGAGATGAAATAAGACGAGCTTACATAAAAATGGGAGCATTCCAACCCGAGTTGGATGAGTATAAGCCAACATTCGGCGGAAATCATAATCGTCGATTTCAAAGTTCGTGCTTTCGTCAATTTCCTTGGTTAGAGTACTCACCCACAAATCATGTTGCATATTGTTTCCCATGCTTCCTATTTGATCATTTGGACTTCCAACCCGTCCTAATTTTTTAGGCTTCCAACCCGTCCTAATTTTTTATCCTGGATCCGCCATTGCTCAACATTTAGATTATTCTATTTAAATTTTAAAGACAAGTTCATGTATGTTTTAGGTGGATCGTATATGTAATAGGTGCATCGTGCAACTTAACATTTGTGAAACATACAATTTATTTCACTAAAACATATGTATTGTGTTGTATCCATAATTATTCGGACTCAAGGCCCAATCACTTTTGGGCTTAAGCTCATTCGCGTTTGGGTTGAAACCCAACTTCCGGATATGGCGAGCTGGAAGTCCACCTCGTCTCGACCAGGACATTCTTTCGGTTTTGGGGTCGCCTTATAATGAGCTCGCCAACTCATGACGAGCTCGCCAGACAAATATGTTGTGAGGGGCAATTTTGACCCTCAAGTGACATCGATGGTAAATTTTGTGGGACGTAGTGCATAACTATTTTCATTCTCGCGTAGTATGCCCGTTTACATGCTAGTGATATTTAAAAGGACGCGACTATCCATCCCGTTAATTTGCTAAGTTCACCAATTACTTAGTACACCTCCCTCATATTTTATTTATTTTCAAATTTTACTTAATGTACCCACATATTAATTTACAATTATATCCCTAAATTATTATTTGCATCCTCTATTAATTATACACGCACCCATATATTTGCTTCCTTCTTCTCCGTCAAACATATATTTGCTTCCTTCTTTCTCCATTTTTTTCTTCTCCGTCGAACAATCGCATAAACTAAAATAGAAGAAATAGAAATTTGGAAATATTTTAAAGATTTAGGGTTTTCTTGGCGGCTTAGAAGAAAGATAGAGATCAATTCAGCATCCAATTATCTACATCCAATACATCACTCAAATCTGCAAGGTTTTATTCGATGCACATATTAAATCAATTCAAGTGCTTTACACAAATCTTGGCATAAAGTGGTAAAAAGGAGTCAAGATGCTCCCAGCATGAATTATAGGATGCACAATAGAATGAACTATTATAAGTCGAAAACATAATAAGCAAAGAAAAACCCTAATGTTTAAAGGGGATAAAACCACCAGGGTCTCGATATAATGCAATATAAGGATTTGGGGGTGGGGTTGAAAAGGACTTTAAAGAATTAGTATTTTTTTAATTATAAGGAATATGTTAGTATTTTTAATTAAGGATATTTTTGTCAAAATATTAAATGGGGAGTAACACTCGTGTGAATCAGGTTCACACATGAACTCTATCACTGTTATGTGTAAAAATTATCACTATTATGCACAAAAACTTTTACTATTTAAAAATATAAAACATTTTCTAAACAGTGATTGTTTTTGTTCATAACAGTGATATTTTTTATACATAACAGTGAGAGTTTTTGTATATAACAGTGATACTTATATAATCGAGTTCATAGCATGAACCAGATCTATACAAGTTTTTTTCTTAAATGGGTTTACTAAGTAAATTAATGGGTGTGGGTAGCCGCACCCTATTTAAAAATAATAAGAGGGAGTATAAATTAATAAATTGTGGAGTGACATTAATTAAAAATGAATTGCCTTAGAAACCTCTATGAATCTTCCAATAAATATTTTCAGAAAAAGATGAGTCGCAAAAAAAAAAAAGATACAGACGAAGAAAGTCATTAGACATGTGCGATAAAAAAATCTGATAAAAGATAAAACTTAGAATATTTATATTAACTCTATTCTACCAAAAGATTGAATAACATAGATTAAATTAATATTAGAGATTAAAAATTATATTATTAATTAATAATACCATAAATAACTTCTCATAAAAATTCAAATTATTTGAAATATAGCAACCACAACCACATGAATAGGGGGTGATTCACAATTAATAGATAAGAGATAAATGGAAGGTAGAGATCAAAATTAAATAATGAATTATTGAGATTAAAAAATAAAAATAAAAATATTAATAATAATTTCATAAATAACTTCTCACAGAAATTCAAAAATTTAAAATAAAGTCAACATATGAATTGGGGTGATTCGCCTTTAGTAGATAAGAGATTCCTTTATTTTTTTAAATTAAACTAAAATATATCCCGGCCTGAACCACTTTATTTTTTAATTAAACAAGTAAATTTTTTTATTCTTTGATTGTTCTAATTATAGTTTTTGTTTCAATATAATTGAACATATTTGATCAGTTTCTTAATTTAAAACTAATTTGTTAATTTTTAATTAAACTTCTTATTTTTATTATTCGAAATTAATTGAACACGTTTTACTTTTTATTACAACTAGTCTTTTGCCCGTGCAATGCACGGGCCTATTGTTAATATTCATTTAGGAAAACGTTAATCCTGTTATTCCTTTAAATTTTTAAATGAATTGTTGATCATAAACATTGTATGTGTGCAACATATATTTTTTTATTTTTTATTTTAAATTTTAAATTATAAATTTGTATTTTTTTCTTAATGTAATGTATGTGTGTAAAGGAAAATAGTAGTTGAAGGACGATATAGACTGTGAAAAATATCTTAGGACCGTATATTCAAAAATCAAATCAAAAGATTCAATAACTATAAGATGCAAACCAAAAGATTCAGTAGTTACGAAATTTCTCATGAATCTCTAAATGGTAGGTTCCAAAATATTACATTAATGCATTTGTTCCAATGCAAAATCGAAAACAACTGAAAAAGGTAAAGTACTTCAAAAATTATTGTGGAAGCATAAATGTTGCAATGTGAGCTTCTAGTCAATGAGGACATGCTTCTGCCATGTTAAACATCATCTAGAGAGTAACATTATATTTTGGCTGGATTTATAAGGCCTGCACCAGTTAATCCCCTTGCATAAATTCCCTATATCAAGCACCAATTAATTATGAGAATGCCAACAAAATTCAAAAGTTGTAACTCATTTTTTTATCATTCATCTATATATGCAAAAGTCCTCCGATATCACTGGAAAAATCAGTGCGTTAGGTAATGGAATTTGCTAATCCACACATTGATGGAGACCAAGTCAACGAAATTTATGTATTTTTACTTTAGTCTAAAAAAAAGTTTAACTGAAAATCAACAGTCAAAAACTTCAAGTTCATAACATAATCTACATCTTTTCATTCCCAAGCCCTTAAATTCATTATAACATAATAAATAATTGGAAAAAAAAAAAGAACATTGATTAACAAAAAAAAAAGGTTTCAGAACTGCATGAACTCACTCCTTGAATTAGCAATTAATCATATACCACTAACAATAAAACTACACAGATAAGAGTCGGGGGTCGACAAATAAGTAAAATTCATCTTTTTGAATGAAAATGGGAAGATTTGGAGATTATGACAGTGTAATGATACTAAGAGTAATATTTCTAAGCTACTGCATATCAGAATCAAGTACAAATAACTATTTAGAACCATCACAAGTTCACAACACATATGAATTTGAAAACACTTAAGAACACCAAATGTATTGCATTTTATTTTCATTTAAGCTCAAAGACCCAAGCAACATGCCCCAAAATATAAACACATAAAGGATATATGAGATAGCAAGCTATCCAAAATAAATAGTGTATTAAAATCTCGTTGTCTGATTATGGTACCTTCTTTGCATACTCTTTAATTTATTCATAGAAAAATGAAGGGCTCAATTCAGATAACACAGTTACTTGTAATCAGGCTTTGTTGTAGCAATCTACCACAACTGTGGATAACTACAATAAAATAATATGACTCAACTGTTAAATTATCATTATTTATGCAAAATATTCAATGAATATTCACAAAAATAAGATTAATTAATTGATATTATTACTACTTTAACCATAATTCATTGCTACAATTGAGAGTTGTCACAAAGCCTGTTACCGAAATTAAAATAACATTGATGAACTCGTAAATTTCAGACGCTAATGATTCAGAGTTATGAAGAATAGCAGCAAGTGAAAAGACAATTGACTGATTCAAACTCAACCAGAATAGAAGTCACACATTGATGAACTCAATGAAATTGATCTGAACAGAGTCTAGATGAAAAGACTAGCCTCTATAAAACCATTGAACTATCATCCAAACTTGAAGATTTCAAAATAAAAATTAATCTAAATTCAAATGCAACTCACTGCCGTACCCAAACAAAATGAAAAATATTAGATTCACTTTCCTCTACCAAAAGAAAGAGAATAAATGAAATCAGCAATTAGAGATCACACATCAATTCTAATTTTGCTACAGAAGCATTCTTCACCAAGTGCCGCCTGCAGAAATCTGGGAAAAGTAAAGTATGAATTTTGAAATTCAAGGACTGGCAACCTGATTAAGGAAACGTGAGATGCATTTGTAGTTGAGTCCAACACAAAGATGATGAAAATTTATTCACATAATTATGGTTACCACATATTATATTTCAGCAACATTGGTTGTTCCAGAGTTTTTTCTGGACCTAATCAGCGAAGAATCGCCTGGACAACACCAATTCCAAAAAAAATCAAACCAAAATTCCCAGCAAAAGCAAATATTCATCAAAATTTACATCAGAATCCAACCTTGAATTCTCTTCTCTCTGCTTTAATTCATCTTCATCCTTATAACAACTACTAAATTCATCTTTAGAGAAAGGCGAAAAAATCAAGCTTGGGCTCAAAGAATTAATCACCTGACACTGTTCCTGAGAGAACTTGTTTGTTTATTAGAACTTGTTTATTCAAAAAGGGGCATTAGAACTCTAATCTGGCAAATCCTAATTTGCGATTCTCACTGATCAAGGCTTGCCAACAAAATACCCCAATTTAAACGAATTGAAATTGATAGAAAAACAACTTACCAATCTTTACCTTCGTCTTCCCAAATTGAACAGTTGGGCAGGTTTGTATAAAGTTATGGTAAACAATTAATTTCACATTGGTCAGTCCCATCCTCAGTACTCAATATTAAGGGAATAAACTAATCCCTGATTTTATGGAATTAATTGAGCAATCATCCTCTATGTTCAAACCGTGTAATCCTCTGCATTTACTGTATCTCCTTTGAATCCTCTAATATACATCTATATTTGTAATGAACCGATGTAAATAATATTCATTAAATTTTATACTCAATCAACCTGTTCCTCACAAAATACACATACCTGGAATGGCAGACGACGGGCTGTTTCAACTTTGATGAAGGAGGATGGCGGCGGCCCTCAAAGAGACGAAGACTGCTCAGTGCTCCAGGCAGATTGAGACATTTGGAATTACCTCTTCAATCCATCAACACTAGACGTTTAAATTAAGGGTTGTTGTGAAGATGTAGAGACACGGTAACCGATGGACAATCGTCACTTGTAGATACACAAACATTTTCTGTGTTTCTGACCGTTCATTCATTTTCTAAATAATTAATTTCTTGTTCGATAACTCCTTATTAATAAATTAACCAAGTAAAGTAGGGTGACAAGTGGTAAGAAAAACTTCTAAAATTTATTAGGCACACAGATTACACGTGGCGACATATTAGGTGCGACACATGGCAGCGTGGTGAAAGACATCCTCCTGTGTTCGTGTAATAAGATTTCACAGCATGGCATTAGATATTTTATTTTAATAAATAAAACAGCAAACGATGACGTATGAATTACCCAACCATATCCTATGTGTTTGTGTTTTGCGATTTGGCTGTGCCGTGTTCGTGTTCGTGGCTTCTGTCAAGCGATTCCGATGGGTTTTGTGTCTCAGGTGGGTCACAATGTCGTGGGGCTCTTGTTGGATCTATTGGTCACAACAAATTTTTAAAAAAAATTGATGTAATGGGTGGGTTTTGAAGTTGGAGATGAACATGTGCATATGGGATTGATGAACATGTTCATGTATTTGATGAACATGTGCATGTTGAGAATGAAAAATATGGAATCAGGGGGATTTGGAGCTCGATTCAGGAGGGATTTACGGAAGTGAGGTGAGTTTTGAATTCTGCTACACAGAGGATATGTGATGATTTCAAGAATGAAGGATTGAGATTGGAGAGAAAGTTGGATAACTAATACAGTAGATTAGTAATTGATATGAACATTGATAATAATTGTAGATTAGTGATAGTAATTGTAGATTTTTTAAAAATTAGCAGTTTGACATAAATCACCTATTTTACCTGTTGGAAATTTTTGAGAAGAAATACAAAATGGAAAGACAAATAGTGAATTGATTTTTGTAAAAAAGAGAAAATGGGAAAGAAAGAGTAAACCCCCAATCTAACATTCTCACGTGATGAGTCTGCAATTTCTGAGAAAGGACGTCCTTTCCACCTTTTTCTGAGAGTGATGTTGACAAAAGCGGTCATGTGACCACAGCGGCACAAGTCGAAATTTAAGGGTAAAAGGGACAATTTGATAGCTATTTTGCACCTACAAGTAATTCAGAATTTTTTTTTAGTAATTGGGTCTTCGCCTTGCACTAAAAAGTCATCCACTCTAAGAAATTACGGGATTTATTTTTTCAACCAAATCAATTACTTTATATTGATTATTAGATACCAAATGAAATTGCATACGAGAGTGGTGAGATGCACAAGAAAGATAAATCCTCAAAATATGGATACAAAATATATACTATATGACTAATTGTTTGTTGAGTAACACTAATGTGAACCAGGTTCATACATGAACTCTATCACTGTTATGTGTAAAAATTATCACTGTTATGTGTAAAAATTATCACTGTTATGCACAAAAACTTTCACTGTTTAAAAATATATAGCATTTTCTAAAAAGTGATTGTTTTTGTTTATAACAGTGATAGTTTTTATACATAACAGTGAGAGTTTTTGTATGTAACAGTGATACTTAAATAACCGAGTTCATAACATAAACCAGATCTATACAAATTTTTGTCTTGTTTGTTTTGTCATTTCAGCATTTTTTTGTATTGTTGGCTCCAGACGTTGTACTGTAGTACACAACTGGTGTAGTTGAATTACAAATAATCCACAATATGTTGTTCTCATCATTCAATATAGCGGAAACATGCAACTATCAATATCTAAAACGTGCAATTCACTGCAAGCGGAAAGGGAAACTTACGATAATCAAAATATGAATCTTCCTATAATAGAAATGTTCAATTATCTAATAATGAAACATTCAACTTCTAAAACATTTAGACTTTTAAAACAATTTGGGTTAAAAAAAAAATCTAAGTGTGAGAGTCAAACCTTGTGCCTTATCTTATAAACCATATGATCAGCCAATAGGGCAGCAACACATTATTGTAGAATTGCGATATCATATCTTATAGGAATAAGCGCGAGACCCGTTTTACTAAACGGGCCACTCTTGTACATGAGTGCACAGTGCATATGGATGATAGGAGACTCACTCTTCATTTCAAGTGTGTGAGCTGCAGATGTGATTTTCGAGTGAGTTTATAATTTTTCGACGAAAAAGGGCCTATAATCGGTCAAAATATGATGTAAATTATACATTCTAAGCAGGGCCAGTCCAATAATTTAAAGGGCCCTGTGCAATAAAATATTTAGGCCATGTATATTTATTAAAAAAATAAAAAATAATAATAATTAAAAAAATATTTTGAGTCATATATAAAAATATCAATTTAATATTCATGAATATTATATTGAGTGAAATTTATGAACTGTATCACCTAAACTAAAATTTAATACTTGTGAAAAAGATATAAATTTTTAACACATTTATCAATTTTCTAATAGCACAAGATGCATAAAACTTTTTTGAAGAAATAAAATAAAAAGCAAATGAAGAATAAAGAGAAAAGGAAAAAAGAAAAAGGAAAAAATTGGTGACGTCAAATATAAGAAGCAAGTGAAAGTAGATTAACGTTAAAATAAATATTTAAACTTAACTAGTCAAATTTATTAGAATAAAAAAAAGGAAATATATATTTTGGAAAAGTAAGAATAAGCGGTCTGATTGGAAAAATTAATTAGTCAAATTATATTAGAACGAAAAAAAAGGAAATAGATATTTTGGAATTTATTAGAATAAAAAAAAAGGAAATATCCGACCTGGGCCCGAACCCGGCCCGAGTGGTTCATGCTTCACTCGACTCGAGTGGTTCATGGTTCATACTAATACAAATTTGGGCTTGAAGAACTGTTAAAAATGAGCTTGGAGAGCGGTTGTAACAATTCTCCAAGTAACAGCTCTCCAAGCTTGGACAGCTGATAAAAACCGCTCTCCAAGATATTGCACTTGGAGAGCGATTTTTAACCGCATTGCCCTAAGAAAGCGGTTGTTAACCGCATTCCAAGTGATTAAGCTAAGACAGCGGTTTGTAACCCCTGTCCAAGTATTTATGGCGACCAGCACTCAATGATTCATATATTATATTAAGAATATTAAAATAAACAGTGAATTTAGCATATGTGCAAATATAATATATATTATGAATATAAATTTTAATGAAATGTTTATTGTACTCACCCCACATTTGTTGGCCAAAAAATGAGATGATCTCTGTCAGTATAACTCAGCATATGAGAAACTAACTACTCCATGGTCGTTGCCCTATCTCCCATTGAGCAAGACACTTGGGGGTGATCACCCGGTCCGAATAGATCATGATTTAGAGTTCATGATTTAGTGTTTAGGGTGTATATGATTTATTCAAATTAAAATTGAATCCAATTGCAGTGCAATTGGTGCACACAAGCGTTACTCTTCGAAAATTTAGATACTCAGCACATTATAATATAATTTTGCTTTTAACATTTTGAGAGGGGAGGGTGCCGATTTGTGTTAAGTTGTACCCCGTCTCATGCATGAGACCATCCTATACAAATTTTTTGTCAATAATATTTTATTCTTTTAACCTTTCAATTTTTTTTTATTCTTTAACTTCTTCATGGTAAATACTATGACAATAAATTGTTCTATTATTCATTAAACTTATTATTTTATTAATTATATATATGTACTAGCACGTAATCTCGCGCAAAACTCATGCTTAAAGAGAAATTTATATTATTAATTATAAAAATTAAGTGCATCGAATAATTATTTAGTTTGATTAATAATTCAATTATTATCATACTTTTTAAATAATTTAACATTAATAATGTGGCCTATCAATATATTTGTATTGCTTGAACACTTGCCAATAAAATGATTAACAACTTAATTAACTAAACTGATTTGAGTCTCTATTTTTATGTCATTCAAACTTTGAGTATGGTTTACTTTTAAAATAATTTTTTTTTAATATGGTTAAAAATTAAATGTAACAAATAGATATAAGAATATTATGCATTGTGTAAATACAAATCAGTTTATGATATATTTCAATTTAAAAGATTCTTTAGCATTATAAACTTTAGTTGATAAAATTACTTATTTATGCATCAACATAAATATAGAGATTCTCTCTCTATATACATACATATATAATTATCTTATTTAAAATATATAATTATATAATAATATTTATAATATAAATATAAATTTATAAGATTGCATAGAATCGTGAAACAATATGAATAAGAAATAATTTATTTTGGTTAATATGATATTGTTGACAAATTAAATCAACCAACTATCAATTATTAAATACTAGTGTAGAACCCGTGTGTTACACGGGATTTTAAATAAATTAAATTTTTTAAGTTATAATACTAAAATTTTCTTTTAACTTAGTTAATATAAATTTTAATATTTTACTTTGCATGATAAATTATTATAACAATATTGTAATATAAATTTAATATTATAAAGTAAAATATAATTTAATATAGATGTAATTAATTTGTACAATAGTTAATCTTATATCAAGACACGTATAATGAAAGCACTATTTTTTTATTCACTTAATGAAAACACGTATAAGGGGAAGTGAATGAACCTCTAACATAAAAAGTAATAAAACACAGAAAGTTTAAACTAAGCAAATCAATTCAGAAATTGAGATTGCTAACAACGGCGAGAGAACTGAGAGGCGAGTTGCGAAAGACTGACATCGAGAAAGGCATGACAGAAGGCAGATGATGAGAAGGGAACAGTGGGACGATGGAGGCAGAAAGAACAGCGTGATAGGTCTGAACAAAAAATCTAGATTTCGTTTAGGATGTATTGAAATAGAATGACACATGAGATGACACATATGATTTTTTTAATGACATGTCTATCAAACTTCTCATAGAATGATACATAGATTAAATGAATGTGGAGTTGACATATCACCAAGGAAAAACTCCCTATTAGTATATAGGGGGATATGCATAAAATTCTTATGAAGAGATTAAATAGGACCATGCCCAATAATATAAATTCACATTCTTTAATATCAAAATTTTCATCGTTTTTTTTTCTTACAATTCAATAAAAATTTACAATTTTTGTAATATAATTATTTTATTCATTAGTAGAATAAATTAATTAATTTTAATATATATAATTCTAATTAAAAAAAATTTTAAACAGTGATAATTTTTTGTGCATAATAATAATAAAGCTCATGTATAGACCTGATTCACGGGAATGTTACGCTTAACGTTAGGGGTGAATCCGATTTTTAATAGTGTGGTGAATAGAAAAGTAAAATTATCGACATATAAAAAATGGCTAGGTCTTGTATACACCAGGGTGCACCGTACACTCATAGTTCATTTTAGAAGCATGCAATTTGTTACGCTGAAAAGTGCGATTTATTTACACAGAAAAGTGCAACTGTTAATATGGGAACATAGTTGCATGCTTCTATTTGGAATAGTTGCACGTTTATGTTTTGTATAATTGCACGCTTCTAAAATGCACTATGAGTGCACGGTCACCCGGGTGCACATGAGACCCACCCATAAAAATTTGGGATTATGTTCTTTGTAGTCCAGTAACTTTGCATCATTTTTAAATTAGTCCAGATTGTTTTGACCTTTTGATTTTGGTCCTGTAAGTTTTTATTTTTTTTGAAATTGGTCCTTTGACCTGCCGCAGCTGGTTACCAAACAGGTAACCGTCATATGTATAATTATTTTATTTTTCCATTTTAATTTTGAAGTGCTAGCTACTTGAACTTTTTTAATCCTAATAATTTTGCTCGGGTTTTGAGTCGGGTCTAAAAATAATTTGTATAATAAAAGACAAAGCAATTGATTCGGTGTTCTGGGTCTAAACTGACCGAAAAATCCAAAAGTAAACCAAAATACGCATAAAAACACTCTTTCTTCCTACAAAAATAGACAGAAAAATCTCGACCCAATTAAATTGTTAGGAATAAATAAGTCTAGATGGCATTTCGAAGTTAAAAGAAAATAATAAAATAATTATATAGGTGGTGATTACTTGTTTGGTGACCTGCTACAACATGTTAAAGGATCAATTTCAATATTTTAGATAACTTACATCACCAAAATAAAAAAATCAAAACAATAGTGATCAATTTCAAAACGAATCAAAGTTATAGGACCTAAAAAAAAAACTTAATCCCTAAAAAACTTATAATTAACGAGATTTCAAAACATAAAACATGCAACAAATTATTAGAAATTAATTGAACAAGTTTTACTTTTTAGGCAAAAACTTGTATGCAATATTGCATACAAGCCATATGTGCAATTATATGTTAATTGGTTTTTTTTTTTTTTTTGAGGCTTGGAACGCTCGGGTCGGGCAGGACTTCTTCTTCCTCGCATTATATCGCGCAACCGCTAGATTTCTTCAGTTTTGATTTTTACAACGCTGTTTTTTCAGGTTCTTTCTTCTCCTCTCTTCTCCTGTTCTTCTTTTTCTTTTTTCTCTTCCATATTTTTCTCAATTTCTTCAGTTTTCTCATCCTCACAAATTTACAGGTTCTTCTATACTATTCTCACGCTGTTGTTTAAATTTATAATCTTGGATTGAAGATTTTTTTTCGCGCTTGTACTGGTTGTTGTTCATGTAGTAACACTCGTTTGTTCATAGGGTAACACTCTTTTGTTCATGTAGTAACACATAAAATTGTTCTTTAAATCTGTAATTTTGGACTAGTAATTTCTTTTCGCGCTTGTTCAGGTTTTGTTCATGTAGTAACACATTTTTCTTCATAGGGTAACACTTTTTGTTCGTGTAGTAACACATGTTTTTTTAGTAATATGTAACACTGTACATAAGTCGTGTTACCATATGAACAACAATGTGTTACCATATGAACAACAATGTGTTACCATATGATAATGTATTTTTTAAAAAAATATAATGTAATTTTTATTTCACGTAGTAACACATTTCGTTTCTATAAGTATCACATTTTTTTTTCATGTAGTAACACATAAAAAAATATTTAAAAAATTATGTGTTCAATAGAAATTGAACCTACGACCACATACATTAACAGATCTAAACCTCTAGGCTACAACACATATTTGATAAAAATATCCTTCTATAAATATATATGTGTCCTTTCAATTATTAATGTAAATTTATTATTATTATTTAAATTGTTTTTCTATAATAATAACTTTGTTTTTTTATTAGGAAGGTTGTGTTAAATGATGAAGATTATGACATCTTATAGTGGAGCTCTGTGCTGGTGGAGGGCTTTCTCATCCGATCGAGCAACATCGAAGTTTGTCGAAGCATCAAGTTTATGTTATGTATCTCCAATTCCTTCATTGTTTATCTCCAATGATTATCTCCAATTCCTCCATTGTTTATTTCGACATTTTCCACTTCTATCTTTGAGTTTGGACCAAGTCAAGATCAAGCAATAAGTGTTTCTTGATATAATAAACCTTAATTTATGTGAAGATGGTGTGGTATGAAAGGCTAAACATTTTTGGTTTATGTTGCTAACAGAGAAACATTTCAAAATCACATTTGATTGAGGTATATTGGTTCTTACAATATCTTCTGATTTGTTATGCAAATTTATTCACTAATACGAAGTGATTTTTACTTGTTACCTATTCTTCTATATTATCGATGAGTAAGTAAATATAATAAATGTAAATACTCAAAAGTGTTGATGGACAAATAAGTATACGGAAACTGGCATGCCTTGGGCATATATTCTGCTCCTCATGTGGGAATTTTCGGTTGAAATACTGACTGGGATAATAATAATTATATTATAATTATTCTTTCAGCTAAATTCAATAACACAAATTCTTTTCCACTATTTAGTTTAAAAAAAAATATATATTATTAAACACGAAGTTATTTTGAAACTAAAACATGGATTATAAGTGTGGTTGTTCTTCCCCAATTTGAAACATTCGTAAACCCTAAATCTCTCCAAAATCAAATTGTTGCAAAAATTTGTGAAGAGATGTCTCAATGTATGGAACCTTGAGGAAGTCATGTTATTGCCAAAGAGGAATTTTCATCACCGCCTCTAGGAAAGAGAGGATGGTTAGCCGAAGGTTTTTAGAGTGCGAAAATTGTCCGGCAAGAGACGTCTTTCGATTTAGGTGCAATATTTTTGAAATTTCTACTCAATCCGATTGATTATGTTTCAAATTTGAAAAGTTAATTTTATTTTTTGTGAAGAACATTTCCAAGAATGTTGCACAACTCATAATAGAGGCGAGAGTCTCAAAGTCCGAATCTCAGACAACAATTGGGTAGAGGATTTGAGTATTTTCCCATTAATTATTTTCGAGTACCAAAAAAAGAAAAGAAGAAATCTCAATTGAGCTGCTTAATTTGAGAACTTAGGGCTGTCTCTATTCTTCAATAATTTGATAAAATTGTTTAATTGAAGATAATCAGCTGATTGTAATGTACCATCTACCAAATGTGTGTTGTGCTGAATTCTGAAGATGCCTTCGTCAAAAGAAATGGGGATCTTTAGATCCTTAGTCTCAATTTCGATTTTATGTTTTTAAACTCTCATATTTTTTTCAATTAATTTTTTAAATAATGTGTTGTAATTTAATTATGAATTTTGTGTTAATTTTTTTTTTTAGGTTCATTTAGTTAAGGGTGTGTTTGCGTTTGTTTAATTGGTGGTTATTTACTTATCAGCATGCCATGTCGTGCTCATTCACCATTTCAGCGGGAAATCCCTAAATTTAAAGCGCACGTGCCCATCACATGAGAAGAAACAATATCGTTCCGTGATTTCGACGAATTTTGGGATGAAAATGGTACAATTCACCAAAAAGTAGGACTAATTTTGTACGTCAAACTTTTTTTAGGATCATTTTGAAAAAAATAAAAAGTTATGAGACTATTTTGAATTTTATTCCTTACGTAGTGATGATGAATTTTTTTATTTTTTTTTACCAATTCAATGGTATAATTTAGTGATTTGAGTCTTTACTTAAAAAAATTGGTCACATGTAAAAAAGATAAGCAAATAAAAAACAGTAGAGGAAACAAATGAAAATATAAGAAGTGTTTGTTCATACAATAACACATATTCTCTTTTACAGTAACGCATTTGTGCGCATATATTAACAATTTTTTTAATATCTTACATACAAATATGTGTATTGAAAAAAATAAGTATGTGTTATTTGTCCTTACAAGAACACATATATGTATTATAGTAACATGTGTTTGTCCCTATAGTAACACATCACTCGGAGCGAATTCTGTTGTTTTGTCACCGCGCTAGTTTTATAGAAAAATCCGTTTGACTCAGTTCAACCAGCACAAGATCCGCGGGTTTTTCTCTCTGTGTTTATACGTTTTTCCTTCTGACCCGCCGGTCACGTTTCACTAATCATTTCTTACAATAACACATACATGTACTCAAAGTAATACATACATGTACTCACAGTAACATATGTTTACCCTTATAGTAATATTATCTCGAAGCGAATTATATTGTTCTGTCTTCGCGCAAATCTTTTAGACCCGATCCGACCCACATATATACTATAAATTGTTCACTTTGTATATATGTGCTTCTTATTCTGACCCGCGAGTTATATTTCATATAAAAGTTTGCCTTAAGTTGAGGTTAAACACGGAAATGGTTCTGTTAGGCTAAAGGAGTAATGACAAAGGCCATAAACATTTTATTACTATGTCGTTCGCATAGAATCTAATATCTAGACTATCGGGTCAAATAAAATTAAAATTGAGGCAAAATTACATCATGCACGTAATTGGTGTGCACAAATGTAATTTTTATTTTATTTTTTGATGTTCTATTAAAAAAGTTAATTGATTAGAGTGGTTGGAGGAACGTCTTGTTTGCTATTCCCTCCGACCTTTTTTAAATTGCCGATTCACTGTTTGGATCGTACTTTAGTGAGCAAGTAGATTATTAATATATGAAATGATAAATTGACTTTAAGGAGATGTAAGATAGATAAAAGATAATTAGACTATCATACCTCACCTTAAAAATCTCTTTATCATTTTAAATATTAATAAATTCGCTCGCAAAAACACGAGGCAAACAGTGAATGAACAATCTAAAACAGGACGGAGTGAGTATCAAATAGCAAAACAAAAACTAAAATATGCCCAGAACCCCTCTAATTTGTCTTAATTAGAACCAAATTTTAATTAAACTTCTTTTATTCTTTTTTTTTTCTAGGGACTTATTTCCTTCATTTCTTTTTAAACTAAAGCTAAAATATATCCAGGAACCACTTTATTTAAAAAAATTAATAAATTTAATATTTTTATTTTTGATGGTTTTTTTTTTTTTCGATATAATTTATCATATTTCAGTTTCTTTTGTTTCGATATATGTTATTAATTTAACATATTTCAGTTTCTATAAAACTGATTTTTTTATTTTTAATTGAACTTCTTATTTTTTTCGAATTTAGTTGAACACGTTTTACCTTTTGTTACAATTTCACAACATGGCATTAGATATTTTATAAAAAAATATCAGTCAAGTTCTTGAAAGATGACAAAACTATCAATTTAAGACCTTAAATATATTTTCTATCGATTCTAGGCCTGAAAGATAGAAAATTATCAATCCAGGGCCTGAAAGATAGACACTATCAATTTGAGGCTCACACATTTTAAGGTCATGTTTGACATTTATATTTCATGTCCTTATTAATTTTTTTTTTTAAGAGTTTAGGGTTTAGTGGTCAGAATTTAGGATTTAGTGTCAAACATGACCTTAAAATGTGTAAGTGTCGAGTTGATAGTTTCTATCTTTCAGACCCTAAATTGATAATTTTTTATCTTTCAGAACTTGAATCAATAAGAAAGAATTTTCAAATCTTAAATTGATAGATTTATCAGGATCGTCTTAAATTGATAAAACTCCATATTTTATTTTGAAAAGTAAAACAGCGAACGATGATGTATAAATGTAAATACACAAAAGTCTTGAAAAATTCTTGAACGGACAAATAAGTAGACGATTAAAGGGAAAAGGAAACTGGCATGCCTTGGGCATATATTCTGCTCCTCATGTGGGAATTTTCGGTTGAAATACTGACTGGGATAATAATAATTATATTATATAATTATTCTTTCAGCTAAATTCAATAACACAAATTATTTTCCACTATTTAATTTTTAAAAAATATATATATTATTAAACACGAAGTTATTTTGAAACTAAAACATGGATGAGTGACTCTCATATTTTTTTCAATTAATTTTTTAAATAATGTGTTGTAATTTAATTATGAATTTTGTGTTAATTTAATTTTTGTTTTTAGGTTCATTTAGTTAAGGGTGTATTTGCTTTTGTTTAATTGGTGGTTATTTTCTTATCAGCATGCCATGTCGTGCTCATTCACCATTTCAGCGGGAAATCCCTAAATTTAAAGCACACGTGCCCATCGCATGAGAAGAAACAATATCGTTCCGTGGTTTCCACAAATTTTGGGATGAAAAGTGGTACAATTCACCAAAAAGTAGGACTAATTTTGTACGTCAAACTTTTTTGGGACCATTTTAAAAAAGATAAAAAGTTATGAGACTATTTTGAATTTCATTCCTCACGTAGTGATAAATGATTTTTTTTTTTTACCAATTCAATGGTATAATCTAGTGATTTGAGTCTTTACTTAAAACAATTGGTCACATATCAAAAAGATAAGCAAATAAAAAACACTAGGGGAAACATATGAAAATATAAGAAGTGTTTGTTCATACAATAACAAATATTTCTCTTTTACAATAACACATTTGTGCACATATAGTAACAAATTTTTTAATATCTTACATACAAATATGTGTATTGAAAAAAATAAGTATGTGTTATTTGTCTTTACAAGAACACATACATGTATTATAGTAATATATGATTGTCCCTATAAGAATACATCACGGAATAAATCTCATTGTTTTTGTCATCGTCTTTAGTTTTATAGAAAAATCCATTTGACTCAGTTTAACCCGCACAAGATCCGCGGGTTTTTCTCTCTGTATTTATACGCTTTTCCTTCTGACCCGCCGGTCATGTTTCACCGATCATTTGTTACAATAACACATACATGTAATCAAAGTAATACATTAAACAAGTGTCATTTCCTTTTGCCTCCCCTGTTGTCTTAATCTCTTGTCTTTTTTTCTACCCCGCGTCTGTGTTTTTTCTTTCATCTTACCGTCAATCTCTAATTCTCCCCGCCTCGGAATCCCTACCGCACGCCCAACGCCGCAAAAAAGAACCTTTTTCGCACCATTTGAATCCAAAGGTTTATTCACCGTCTACTGGCTCCCACTTTCTGATACGCATTTCGTAAGTTACAGGTAACGAAGACTACGACTTCTCTTGCTTGATTTATCTTGTCTGTGGCGATCAATTTCTACAGTCTTGTTTCCTATTTTGAAACTCTAATTTTCTATATATTTTCACTGCTGCTTTATACCAGCTTGTCGTGATGCGGTGATGTTTTGGGATTTTTTTGGTTTTATTAAACTCCTTCTGCTTTTATATTTTAGTGGATTGAAAACGTGAAACGGTCTGATCTTGAGTGCGAGGGATTGCTCACCAAGTGTTTGTTTAAATACCTAAAAAAAACTCTTACCCTTTGCTGAGATATTGTTGGTATAATAAACACTAGAGTATATGTATAAAATCTCCCAAATTAATGGAGAAAGGGCTAGAATCAATATTTATAGAAATTAATTAGGCCAATTGAGTTGACTATGACAATTTTCGAGCTAAAAAAGAAGATTAAAACAGTGATTTAAAGATTTTTTAATTCCAACAGGGATAATATTTAGCAAGTAGGAGATTTGGATATTCGTGTAATTTTTAACAATTTCTTATTGAAGGAGTAGTCAAAGTATTAATACTTGAGCAATGAATAAAAGCCAACATAGATAAGGGAAGAAATTTAATTTGGGAACTTTTGAACTGTAAATTTAATAGCTTATCATGAAATCTTTCTTGAAGGCCAGAGGTCCGTGTTATTGGAAGGATGGTAACCCATACTTGTTATGTTCAACATGGTAACTGAATTGCACAGCTCATGCCCAAAAAAACAATTTGAAATGTTGTATACCCATTTTGCAACACTAATTTAACTAAGATTACATGGGATAATACCATATCTAAAACCAGCATAAATGTTTTACATAATGTCAAGATGTAGAGGCTAATGAAACAAAGCTTTATACTAACCTAGATTCATCTGTTCGAAGCAAATTCCAATACCTCCTATCCTCAATGCCTGTTATCACCATCACCTTGGCTGAAACTGCAGTTACTTTCTTTTGTCAAAGTGTGTAACCTGTATGTTGGTGGCATTTTTCTATTCCTGAGCTGTAACTTTTACCCTAAAGCTTAAACATTCAATTTCCTGGCAATTACATTATTAAAAATTTAATATTGGAAGTTCTTTTAGAATATTAACCTGCTTAATCTGCTTTGCTTTTTTGTTGTTGATAGTCTTTTAGTTGGATATTTTATGATACTTAGCTGAATCAGTCTCTCCATTTAATTTTGACGATTTTTATGTCTTCTCTTTTGTTTGTTTTCAATGATAGGATGTTTTTTTCCCTGTTTTGGTGTGTGATGTTAACAATTTATTTCTTAAATTTTCTCCAAGTATGTTTGGCTCAAATATACCTAGGGAAAGGAGTTTTATGTTTTAATCTATGAAATCCACACACCAAAAGGGTCCTACTTTCTATGTTTGCAGTGAACACTAAACCAGAATTCTTGATTCAGCCTTCTCATGACCTTCTCTTTTAGTTGTTTGTATAATTGTATTATTATATTGTTCCAGAAGTTGCAACATATTTTTCGTTCAATAGAGTTTGGGCAAGGCCTTCCTAAGTCCGACCTTTTTTTTCTCTTTTCTTCCTTCTTTCTTCTATTCCTCTTTAGCATTGACTCTTTATGTTTTAGCTCATGTCTTCTGCTATGACTATAGGACGTTATTGTGAAAAGTGAATAATTTTAAAGGCGAAGCGATGTACTTTGAGTAAGGTGTCGAACAGGTACACTTTTTGGCCATATATAGTTACTATCGTACCTTTTCTAATATTATATCTTACTCCAAATTTTCATTGGTGTTTTTTTTTAATACTGTAGTTTATACATATCTCAGTATTTATTTTCCTTTTATGCTTCGCAATAAAGTTATAGTCTCCACTAATTTCAGGTTCAAAAGTAAAATGATAACTATGGTTTTGTTGCTTGATTTATCTTGTGTTGCCTGTTTTTTTTCCCGTAGCAGTATGCGTAATATATAACTGTTGTTAGATTGATTATGTCAACTCAAGAAATATTGTGCTTAAAGATATCATGTTTTTCTTCGGTGGAGTTGAAGAGCTTTTGAGAGTACGCGCCTACTGAGTTTGTTGGTTTAATTATTTTTATTAATGGGCATGGGTACTATTATTAGAGAAAGTATAATCAATCAATTTTTTCCTGGTCTTTTATTGTCTAAATTATTCACTTTGGGTTCTTGCTTATTTTTCATATATACTAATTCTCAAGGGATCGAGGTTTGAATATGTTAAATTCTTTATTTCCATTTCTCCAGCCAATAAGTTTTTGGTTCAAACCACATGATTGTCCTTGTCCTTCTATGTTATCTTTGCTTTTCTAAATTATGAATCTCATCCTCTATAATATACAAATATCAAAATCATGTACTGGATAAAGTATGAATCAACTCTTGCGCCTGTTCCAGATGTGGATAAAAGAAGGTTAAATTAGATATTTTCATCAATAAGTGGAGAGCTATCTATTGATTTAAATATTGTCAAGTTATATTTTAAAATTCTTTTATGTTTAAAAACAGAAAAATATGGATGAAAGAGGCAAGGATATCATGAAAAATCCTTTTAGTGGAATCATCACTGCTGTAGGTAAGCCAGTTGCACTCATTTTTCAGCCACATGTAGTTCTCTACAATTTGGTTGCAATATTGTGTAAATTTGTTGAAATTTATTAAATATAAAATCTTTAATAACCAGTTACTTACTGGAGTTCTTGCTTTAACTGAATCAGGCAATGTTCTTCATATTCCTGTTGCTATATTTACTGTGTAGTGAAAAAAATTGCACTATGTTTGCTTCTCTTAGTGGAAAGATAATACAACTTTTGACTGCAGGCGACCAACTACTCTTCCATTAGTGGGTTCAAGGAGTCTAGAAATTTTATCAAGAATGTTCATTTTGTAAGAAACTCTTTTCCTAAATTTCAATACATATCTAATTCTACATAATATCTGGGCCAGCACCTCATGCAATGAGGTGCACTCTCACTAGTGTGTGTATATATATATATATAATCTCTATAATTCAAAAACTGTAAAAGATGATGTGGTAAACAATAAAATTACGTGTTAGTTGATGTGGCAAAACCTCATGCCTCTATTTGAAAATTTTCTAATCTCATTAATTGTAATTGTAGATTGATCTCAACCGTTGATTTTGCTTTCAATTTTCTATAAATTGTGACCTCTTTTATTCTTTTTTTTTCCATTCTGTTTCACCTTTTCTCCTTTCTACATATTCAATTCTCATATGAGCTAAAATTATGTTGAATTAATTAGTATCATTTTAAATTTAAAACATATCTTGTATAACATTACATTGACATCTTTAATATATACTACCTCCGTCCCAAACTCGATTGCCACATTACTGTGTGCTCGGGTTTTAAGAAAAAATGATAAAGTGATAAAGTGTTGGAGTAGAAAGAGTTGTTTATTAGTATTTTATTTGATAAAGTGATAAAGTGATGGGTGGTTGGGTTTAAAAAGAGTTGTTTATTAGTATTTTATATGATAAAGTGATAAAGTATGTATTTTCATTTAAGGAAAGTGGTAATCAAGTATGGGACGCCCGAAACAGAAATGTGGCAATCGAGTTTGGGATAAAAGGAGTATATATATATATATAGTAAAAATCAATTTTAATTAAATATAATTCTTAATAATTTAATAAATATAGTATTAGATTAGTTGGGAAAGTATCATAAATATATTGCATTAACATAAACTTTGACTTGTTATTTTTGGTAAATATATTATATAAATGTGATCATTAATTACACACTATATTTTAGTTAAGCAAGAATATTGATGCATAAAAAAAATTAAAACGATTTATACATATAGTATTAGTTTACATTATACAAAAGTACATATCATGTATTAAAAGCATTTAAATAAATATTGAATTTTATTCGAAATAATAAAATGAATTTCAAATATTTTACTAAATTACATCAAAAATACAATGACGGAAATATTATCATCACTTACATTAGAGTAATCTACAATTTATCATTACACAAAAATTTATGAACTTTTTACAATGATTTTCACAGTTGATCAATATACACACAATATTTTTTCCTCATCTTCATAGCATTCACTTTCACGTAATCTCCTCCTTATCCAAATGGAGTCTTCTCCACAATAATCTCTAAATCTGTAAATAAAAATTATTATTTCAAAATGCAAATCAATAAATACGAAAAATAATCAAATGTATTTGTGGCAATAGACATATAACAACGATTTCAGACAAAAAAAAAAAGAAATAATCTTAGAACCATAGATTAACGATGTAACGCCCCGAATCAAGAATGCCGGCTCTTGCACCTTCGACACTCTAAACTCGGGTCACCACTTAGTGATTGTAAAATCTGAGATTAAAAATTTCTTTTTAAAATATAACGACAAGCATAATTATTACATTTTTCAGCGGAAAATATTAATGACAAATATAAGTTATGAAAAAACAGCGTGGGCCCATTTATTAAAACTAGATTATGACATTATAATAAAATCAGTCGTTTACAAGGTAACATATATTTTAATCATCGAGCAATCTTTAAAAGAGTTTGTTGCTCGGCATAAGAATAAATTCACCAATCAAAAAAGCGAAACATTTATTTAAAGAGTCATATCTATATATTATTATCATTAACCAAGGGAAACTCCGTGTCAATCCTGCTGTAGCTCCGACCCCTCTCAATCATGTCCTGAAAATATCAAACTGTTGGGGTGTGAGATAAAATCTCAGTGGATGACTTGTACGCTGTTACACAGATTAGCAGTATCCTAGTATCAATTATACCATATATATACATATCGTACGCACGAGTTGTTCATTCACATACGTATTCATGACGACTATTATGTCGTAGGTACGGACGAGTCTCTGATGCCCATACCCTTAGGTACGCACGAGTTTCTGATGCCCATACCATATTCATGTCGACTATATGTCGTAGTATCATAGCGGCTTACTAATACCGCGTATTCATGGGACCCAGAGGTCTTTAATTCCGTAAAAGTTTGTATAACGATAACCGTAGAATACACTAACAATCCATGTAACATTAACAATTGCAATACAGATAGCATCACCCACCTTGTTAACTCTTAAGAAAAGTTACAAACTTTGAAACCGGTTTGAGAGTTTGAGCGTGACGATGATCGTCCGAGCTTTGATTCGAGCAGCACTTCTCCTAGCATAATATTTTCATGTTCTCGTCATTAATCACTTTTTGATTGAAGTAAAATTATTCATAAGTTTATCGAGGACGTTAAACTCTATTCTTTAGATTTCCTTACTCGTGAGCTTGTATCGAACTTTTATTTTAATCGTCTATTGGAGTTTATTAATGATGTCCCAAAATTATTACTTGCAAGAATAAAGCTTTAAGGTTCATTTTCCAGCTTGACACAGTTTTAGAAAACAATTTTGTAAAATTGTTTATATAGTACTAAAATTCATCAAATAATTCACGAAGGCAGATAAGAGCATGTAGTATTTGATTATGATTTTTATAAAATAATTTCATATGGGAAAAAGTCCCAGTAAATCAAGAAGTCAGTCTCTTCTTCAGTTTCACAATATAAACTTCACAAATTCATAACTCTTTATTTGTAAGTCCAAAACTTATAAATTTTGAGGAGCATGTTTATGTCTTGTTATAGTTTAGGACCACAATTTTATATTTTCTACAAAGGTAATGTGTATAGTGTTTGGAAAATTCTCTAAATTAATAACATGTGATTACTTAAGAAGATGTCCTAAAGGACTTTCAAATAAAGTGCATAAAAGGAGAAATAAAACACATATGGTTTGTGAATAAGATTTATCCAAATAAATTATTTTACTAACCATTAAGTCTATCAAAAGTTTCAATATTTAGTTTTGACATTTTTCGGAAAGTTAGTGTCTCAAAACTGTGTGATTTTCTTCCATTTTCGCGAGCCGTTTCCCGTCAAACTGTTAATTCAATTAATACAAAAATTTAGGGTTATTAATCTTCGTCATCTCAGGTTTTTTGGCAAGAAAATTTATATTAAAATAACGTCTCTAAGTTGGGTAAAATGGTCACGAAAGAGTGCACCAAAAACTGTTACAGTAATATAAACAGAAAGATCAAAGGTGCAGTTTCTTTTGCTATTTTCAAAATTCGTTTCCCGTCAAATGGCTTATCCGATTGATACGAAACTTTGGGTCTTTTGGAACTTGTAGTCTGATGTTTACTGGCAAGAAAATTCGTTAGAAAATCACGAACGGAAATTGGTTAAAAGTATCACGAAATTAAGGTACCTGGGACCAATTTCTTGTTGAAAACAGAATTCCAGTTTTTTTTGTTTCAGCACGTCGCATCTTTTTAAAGAAATCATAACTCTGAATCTACCCGATGAATAATTACGAGATTTTATAAGAATACAGTAGACTTGATGAATATTAACTTGCCACTGGTTTCATCTCAAAATGATTTCTAGAACTCGAGATATGAATTTTTAAAGTTGTTATTTAGGAATTTCGAGTAACAGTTTTTTCCCGAAATTCCAGTTTTGAGCGACCCTGTTTGAGCGTAAAAACGAGTAGCGTAACGACACCAAAATTGAATACCGAGACTACGATTATGTACTACACATATAAGAGAGCGTAAAGGTGTTTTAAAACACAATTTTCCAGTACAACAGAGTACTCGACGGCGTAACCGAAAATCAGTCGGAAACAGTTTTGACGTTTCAACTTGACATATTTGAGCGTAAATTTCGGCAGCATAACGGTACAATTTTTGAAAACCAAAACTACGAGCATTAATTATGTACTTCAAACAACACGTAGGAGTTCTAAACTAACAATTTCCAACATGTTTAAGCACTCAACAATCTCACCAAAAATCATACGAACACAGGTTTCGAATTTTGTTCGGAGGTTACCTTTGTCGTTTTCCTCCTCTGTTTTTCGCTAGGATCTTCAAGGACTCAGGTGTTTAATAGATTGAAGCTCCTTGGATACATATTAGATGATGGTTTCAAGCTTGAATTCAAGAAAAATTGAAGAGTGAGAAAGAGAGGATGATAGAGTGAAGTGGGTTTCTTAATTTTTCATGGATTATAAGAATTGTATGGATTGATTACCTCAAAAGGAACACTTGAATTGAGGAAGTGCTTTGGCTTGATGAAGATGATGAGCTCGATGATGATGATGAACTTGACGATGATGATGATGATGATGATGATCTTTCATGATGGTGATCGATGGGTTTGTAAGAGAAAGGAGAAAGTTGGATTTGATTTTTGTTGGTTTATTTGCTTGCTCTTGGTTGATATATGAAGTTGAGATAGAGTGTAAATTTTGGCAAAGCTTGGCCATGTTTTGAAGAAGCAGGTGAGTTAAATTGGAGTGGAAATATGTATGTATATATAGAAGGAGGAGGGGGGCGATCAAATGGAAGAAAAAGAGAAGGACTATTTTGAAATTTTGAAACTAAATATCTAGATATTATTTACTTCAGTATGTTGTTATTACTCGGTATTATTACATCTTAATATCTTCATATCTGTATTATAAAATCGTGGTTTCGCTAATTAAAATTCACGCTTCGTTAGAAATAATTGTTTAGAACTTTTAGCGATTAAATCGTCATGTTCTGAGACGAAAATTATTTATTTAATTATTTAATTAAAAATTCGATTTTTCTTAAATTTCTCAATAATCCTAATTTAGTTAGACGAAACAGATTTTCCATCGCGTATTTATTATTCAACAGATTTTCTATTTTTATATAAAAAATTCTAATTTGTTGAAATATTAAATATTTTATGATCAAACCTTAATTAAATATTTTATTACAAAATCTTTAGAGCGCCCTCGGTTAAAGTCTTTCGTCAGATTCTCCGAAAAAATCAAAACATTTGCAAGCATATACGCTCTAAAATTATTAGAATAATCTTTAAATCAAATATTCATTTTATTAAACTCATTTATTTTATTATTCTTATTAAAATTGAGACAGGGGTATTACAAACGATGATAATGTTTAAATAAGAAATTGACAATTAAGGATGATGTCAGAAGATGTATTATGAAAATCGACAAATAAAGATACATCATTTTCGTGAAGAACAATGAGAACTGACACTGGCTCCGCCGCACCACCGCGTACACGGCGGCGGTCCAATTTCTCACTGTCGAAGATGCTGAGGAAGACCGAAGATAAGTCGGAGTGGTGGGGGGTCGATGGGGAAATACACGAAATCTTGCATAATAGATTTCTTAAGTTCATCTAATTATTCTACATAATTTTTTTATTTAAACTGGAATTGTATAATTAAAAAAAATTAAAATAAATACTATCAACTAATCATTATCCACATGAGTAAATTAGTATATTCATTTATTTTCATCTATATACATTTTGAATTTCAAAATGCTTTTAAAATACGTGATTAGTAATTAGATTGTAAACATTTAAAACTACAATAATAATATTTTTTTTTTTAATTTTCATTATTTGGTAAAATTATTGTCAACCAGACATGTTGATTGATTTTTTTTTTTTATTTAAAAATTTATTCAATAGACGGTTAGATGATTTAAATTAAGCAATAAATTGATAGCATATGATGATTGAATTTAAATGAGTGTTTTTTATATTGATTTTTTGTTTTAAGAATATGTAAATTGCAGTCAACTAATTTCCATTTTTTGTTTTCACATAAATGTCGTTGAGATTGTGATTCCACTTCATGGAATTATGCTAATAACAATCATTTAATTTCAATCATCATAATTATGAAGAATTCTTGCGCAAATCATAATTACATAAACTACTCAATTTCTTTTTATATATTATTTTATCCACAACAACTTAACGGATAAATATATGATTACTATATTCAATATTTGTTTCTACATTATCAAATCAAGAAATGTAATTTTTCGGCGGTCCATATTCCTAATCAATAATCGCTTTGTGATTTACCTTAATTTTATAAATATTTTATTTTCCATTTCATATTTTCTTTTTCAACAGTTTATAAGTGTTCGTTATTGGGGGCCTTGGGCGATAATTCAAAAATATTTATTTTTCAATATTATAATCTAAAAATATTCATGTGCGGGGGCAATAGATGAATGATACAATAAATTATAATTTATAATTTTTTTTAAAATTTTAAAATATAAATATTAATATGTAGCATTGAAAATATTTATTCCAAATAATGAAGATAAAAGAATACCATTAATATAATTTTATTTATTTATTTTATCAATCTAATTCCAATAATTTCTAATCACGTTTTTAAAAGTATCACAATATTTATATAGCATAAAGTCAAATATACCGAAAATTACGGATAATGTTTATTTTAACATTTTATGTTTTACAATTATCAAGTTTAAATTTAAAAATCTAAATTATGTTACAACGTAGCACTGATATTTTTACATTTTTTAATATCAATTTAGAATGTAATTTAGGCTATTATAGGATCAAAATCGATCTATCAAATGATCTTCATGATCACCACACTAATATTGTATGATATTTTATAAATTATAATGGGAATCTGATAGATTTATGCTATATAAAATGATAACATTCAATACATCGCAGATGTTTCTAGCTGTGATATTTATAATGTATTTTGCATACTTGCTTCTAATTGTGCTAAAAGTATTGGCTGATACGAAGTGAAGTATCACTTAAATTGTGAAGATTGATTAATTGATCTTTATTTATTTTGATTTTTTAAAGGTCATTCTCATATTATAATGCCATGCAAAATTTTGAGATTTAATGACATTAAATTTAACCCTGTAGAGATTCATAACTCATAAGGTATTTAACCAATTCCTTTTTTAAGTCTTTCAAAATATATGTATATGTTCATAATTCATAATTCATAATTCATAATTTGATGATTGGAATTTTGATATCGTGCTAATTATAAGTTTAATTTATAAAATTAAAATAATTAGTGAAAATATTTATAGAGTTAAAAAAAATTAAATTAAAGAAAAAAGGTCTGCAAATTTTCTTTGGCACTTTTTTTTTCAAAGGACTAGGCCATATTTTGCATCAAAGCAAAAAAAGTATGTGTTATACGTAATCCGCACTTAGCAAGCGTGTTGCAAACTCTTTTAATTTTTTCATACGTGATTTTTATTATTTTTTAATTATTAAATAATTTTAATTTTAAGTATGAGGTAATTTTTTATGACGATTTGGGTCAAACCCAATCTATCTATAATATCTATAAAGATAAGAATATAGCAAAAAAATATTTGACAATAAATTACATCTTTCTAATTATTTAGTAAATTCTATAAATTATATAAATCTTGACAAAAACTCATATGAAACGGTCTCATACATAAGACGGGATACAACTACCACAAATCACACCCACCCCTCCCAAAATGTTAAAACGCAAATGCCCAATTTATGGACCGCCTCACCGTGAGACCGACTCATACAAGTGAGTCTTTATAATCAAATATATACATTTATATTTTAAGGAACCCATTAATCCGGTCAACTATTGATTTCAATTCGTGATTAGTCAACTTTATATTTAAAATCAATTTGATAATTAATTACAACATTTCTGATTATATGGTAAAGTCCATAATTATGCAATCAAATCCGGTGAACTAATTATTTGATATATTTCATAAATTGTGTAATCAAATGTATTTCATCTAAAAATTAGGGCAACTATTGCTTTCTAATTTACTTTAAAAAATTAATAATAGAATTCAGACTCAAACTTCAATATAATTTTTTGGTTGTTTTGATTGGGGAAAAATCCAATTTTGGTCACTAAAGTTTACCTTTTTACAGTTTTGGTCACTCGAAGTTTACCCACTTTCAAAATTGGTCACTCAAGTTCATTTTTCCTCTCACATTAGGTCCTGCCGTCAGTCAATCCGTCTTTGACTGACGGAATCAACTAGAAAAAGTGTGTATTCATTTAGGGTTACAAAGATTAATCCCAAATTCGTAAGCCCATTTCCCCTCTTTCTTGAAACTCTATTTTTTTCCAATTTTCATTGTCAATCAAGCTCTGTATCTGCAATCAAAGTTATGTTTTATTGGTGAAACACTATTTTTTTTTTCTGAAATTTAAGATGGCGGTGTATCATGTACGTATTGCGTTCAAGTTATGAAAATTTCTGAGTTGTTATATTATATTTATGATTGTCTACCTAATCAAAGCCTGTTGTACCTAATTAGAGATGCATTCAAGTTCAAACCCCTCAGTTGACTCCACAAACTCTAATTTCCAATTTGAACGTGTATTGTGTAACTGTAGTATTGAGCTACAACTGAAGAATTCTTGGACTGCTCAAAATCCAGGAAGACGATTTTGGTCATGCCCAAAGTATAATGTAATCCACATGCTCTGTTTTTTTATTTTTTTATTTTCTAATTTTGGTCATGCTCTGTTAATTTTAATTTTTAATTTTCCACTAATTAATGTTTTATGTTTTTTGTTCATAGACAGGTGATAATTGTGGATTTTTTAGGTGGTTTGATCCTGAGATGTGCTCAAGATCCAAAGCGCTAATCCCTCGATTCCTCAAAAAATTTGATAGGCTTGAAGATGAAATAAATGATCTCAAGATTAAAGAAAAACAACTTGAAGCGGAGTTGAGAAGAGCTAAGGGCTTGGAGATATCTTTGAGTTTGGAAATAATGGAATTGAAGAACAAATACATAAAGGAAGTGAACAAAATGAGGAAGAATCAACAGTTTTCAATTGGTATTATTATGATGGTTGTGTGTATTGTGGTAGCATTTATGTCTTTACCTAGCAAAGGAAAGAAGTTTGAGTTTTTGGCCCTGAAGTAATTTTATAATGAATTAGTGATTTTGTAATGAATTGGTGATTTTGTAATGGCATGAACATTATTAGAAGTTATTGGATATATGCAAATTTGCACTCAAAAGATGAGAAAACTTGCTTGTTAGTCACTGGATATATGCAACTCACTTGAAGCATAAGAACAAGATTATGGCAGTATGTCACAGACTCAATTTTCAAGAGTTTTGCCCAATTAACCACTCATATATATAAACCTATTCAACACCATATATAAACATGTTCAATATATATAAACATGTTCAACACCATATACAACCTTGTTCAATATATATAAACCTGTTCAACACCATATATAAACCAAGCAATAAACCAAATGAACGATAAGTCAATTAGTCATAAACCAAAATGTGTTTAACACCGTCCACAAACATAAATCTTGTTCAACCATCCATACACACAAAACATAAAACATAAAATACAATCTTGTTCATAAATATTACAATAACAAAACACTTCAGCCACTTTTTGGTTTGTCACCCTAGTCACTCTCACTTGATTTCCCTTTGGTATTTCCCTTGCTAGTTGTTCCTTGTGATGAACCACTATTTGTTGGGTTTATACTGGAAATTATGCTTTTACTTTGTATAACCAGACTAAATTTCGGGCTTATTTGCTGAAATAAATTATTTATCACTGGTGCTTTAAATATCATTGAATGTTACATATATTTACTGCATAACTGTTCAATAATAAGTACATGTTACATTGTAGTTAATTTAGTGATACAAGATCACAGAAGATTAAATTAACAGTCCCTTGTAACTAAAAGTACGAAATTCACAACCCAGATGGAAATGAACAATCCATCATGAAAGGTTGAAGTGTAAGGCTCAGATTGACTTGTCTTGACTAAGAGATTGCACTAGTGCATTATGATGCGCTGAAGAGGACCTACAGGAGGATAAATTCTTCAGAACTGAATACAGAAGAATTAAACCTCAGTGGTTAGTTATTTCTTAATCCCCGTCCCTTAAGTAGGATCGTGTGGAATTAATCTTTCACAATAACTGGACTATAGTGATGTAATTCACCCTCCTTTCACAATAACTGGACTATTAATCTTTGATGACTGCACAACATATACAAAAAATTACACATATGGGATTATATTTCAAAATTAGTCACATTTAATTGGTGATCAATATTAACACTCACATTTGTTCTATGATTTGCATTATTTCTTTTCTTACTACCTCCTGAGTTTCCCATTTCCTAACAATATAGTGGATAGACTACAATTAGATGATGATAAATACATTAAATTTGAAAAAAAAAATATGTAAACAAACATACTGGTAATGCTTTGCTACCCTGAGCAGGGTTGGTTGAGGAACCACTACAATCAGTTTGTGCTTTAGTAGATGCATGAGAACTCCTTTTGACCTAAATAATCAATAAAAAATAAAATCCATTTAAAACATATACAAGATGAAATAAATGAAATATTAAATTAACATAAGCAAGCAAACATACTGGTAATTTGTTTTTCTTTGGCTGAGCTCCAATATTGGATTGGAGAGGAGAATTCCTACTTGCTTGAGTATTGCATGCTGGAGTAAACGACTGAGAATCCCCATTTGGCATTTCTTCAGGCTCCACATGCTCCGTTGATTGTTCTGGATCTAATTCTTAAGGAGAAGCAAAAGTTGCATTTATATTTTTAGAACAAGTTCTATTATTGTGTCCTGACACACCACATTTTCCACATTTCAGAGTTCTTTGATTTTTTTTGATCCTATGGGGATTAGATGGCTTTGTGGGGGGTTCATTGGGGCCTCTTCTTCTCAATTTTTTGGGTCAACCCGCCTTTTTGTCATACTTAGGAGGTAAAGGTTCTGGCAAATCACACTACAGCCACAATCTGAACTCATGATCCCTAGAATAGGATTTGCATATGCTCTCTTATATGCATCAACACTGTATTGATCATGTACGTAAGACACAGGGTCCTCATCTCTATATCAGGTGGCTGAAATTGCATGTTTACAGGGAATCCCAGTCAAATCTCATCTTCTGCAAGTGCATGATTTTTGTGATACGTCCACATTGTGTTGGTCAAGTGGACCCAAGATTTAAAAATGTCAATCATCTGATTTCATAGGAGTGCATTCAGTTGCAAGCTTCGTATTTTTCTTCAATGCCAACATGATTCTAGGACAAAAGATATCATCCCATTTCTTTACAGCATCCCTATTAACTTGCAATCTTGTCATGAGTATGTTTCTGATTGTTTCAAGCATGGTGATGATTGGTTTGTCTCTTGCACGAAGAATAAGTGAATTAAAGCTCTCACACATGTTATTTGTCAAGATATCACACTTGGGTAAAGGATTGAAGTATGCCCTAGACCATTGAGAAGGATTCTTCTTTGCAAGCCAATCATGCTCTTTTTCATCTAAATCATTCATCTCTTGCATTTTAGCAGTGAATACTTCATACCTTGTAGCTCTAAATGCTTCCCCCACAATGCATTCTTTTCAATTCTTAAAAAGCCCTAAGAAACCATCTTTCTTCATGTTCTTTGTGAAGATGTTTGCACACAAAATCAAATTCAAATATTTACATCCGGGAGCAGATTCTCAAAGACTGGATCAATCAATTAAATTTCACTTCAACCACCATCAAACATTGGGGAACATGTTGTTGTTGGGATATCCCAATTTTTCATTTTGTCACTCATGAAAGTCCAAGCATATTGATCATCAAACCCAATATCATTATCAAGTAATGTTAAAAACCACTCCCAAGCATTTCTCGTTTCACTCTCAACCCCAATTGAGAAAATTGAGTAATTGGGAACATGTTGTTGTTGGGATATCCCAAGTTAATAGTACAACCACCATTGATGAATAATTTTTAAAAAGCAACCATCCGTTTTTTGGATGTGCAAAAAAAACAACCTTTCTAAAACAAGCTTTGAAACTTTTGTGAAGAAATTCTATTTAAAAACTCAACCAATCAATCACTTTCGTGCAAAAACATATATACATCCTAAGAAACCGAGGTGAACTTCCTCAACACCACTCTCATTATCAACAATTTTAATATTATCGATGGGATGACCCATGATTAGTCCTCAATGAATTCATGACAATAATCTGGAATTTTCGATTATCGTTAAACCGCTTTTTTTTGTTGTACCATTTATAATGTGAGAGGAAAAATCAACTTTGACCAATTTTTTCTTTGACCTAAAAGAAACTTTTGACCAAATTATTTTTTTTTTTTTCATTAATTAAACTAATAATAAATATATTAGATTAATTATAGATGGAGTCAAACATATTAAATATAATCAATTATATTGTATATATATTCGTATTAATAAAATAACCGCTTTTAAGTTGGGATTATTTTTAATTTCTTCATGTAATGCTTGATAGATCCCAACCCAATTTTGTGTGCTGGATTGTATAGCTTTAATCGCCAACAATTGTCATTGAAATCGAAATCAAGGCTCAGAGAAATCGAAGGCATTGGTGATACCACACATACCACTCACAACCCTCATTTTTGCACAAAATTTAAAAAATTATATCATTTGAATTTTTTGTCATTATGCACAACCTAATGAGAAATCCACTCCCTCTTGATGCAATGAGTAGTAATGGTTTCCTAAATTCAAATTTCTTTTTTTGATGTAAAAATAAGCCCCAACTTCAAATCGGTTTTTCTAGCAAGTCCGTAGATATACAAATATATCTGAGTGATTAAACTGGGGGTAATTAGGTATATCCTCTTAATTGAAAAAACTTCTTTAACTCGAAACCCTGAATGCTCTCAAACTCATCACTACTATTAGCTACTTCCTTAAGTTAGGGCTTGGGTGACTAGCATAAACCTCCTCACTTACAAATGTATTCTTCATTTTTTCACCAGCTCAAGGTTTGTAAGTAAAAAAGGATTAAACTCAACACTAGGATCAACATATTTTTCATATAACTTATCATCCTCCTCCATATCATAAGGAAAACTCACTATCAACTAATGCATCACTATAATCCGAATCAATTTTATGTAACTAGAAAAGTACCATCAAGTGGTTCACTTAAAATCACATCATCTAAGAAAGACATATCAAGTTAAGGGGCGGGAGTTATTATCATCACCAAGTGTATCTTTTAAAGAAATAGACACCCTCATTCTCACCCTCTAAATGTTCTATGCCAAAAACATTATCAACTTGTGTTATTCAAGATAATTTAGGAGCTGAGATAACAAACTTTTAAAATAAACCAAGACCTCTCTATCCTTATTTAGATGATTCACCAATGAACACACAACACTATCAAAATTGAGCACTCTATTCACCGATGGAGTTCAAAAGGGTGTGAAAATGAAGCAAATTCATCCCAAATTGATGATAAAAAATCTATTTTTTTTTCATCATATCCTAATTGATTAGCAAAATCATGCAATTCAATTAACCAAAAGCACATCACTATCAACATAGTCGATAAATAAAAAATAATCCATAGTCCCCCCACATAATTTCTACTACAACCTTCAAAGTTCATTCTACCACCATGAATAATTTTTAACAAAAAATGGTTGGTTCATTTTTCTTTTGAGTTCATTAAAAAAAAATACATCAATGAAAAAATTATATTAAAATTCCATTATCTTTTTAATCATTTGATAACTTTATTGTTATTTGTGAAGAAATTCTATGATTGTTAAAAAATTTAAAACTCAACCAATCAATCACAAAAAGGGGGAAATTGTTGGGAAACAAACTTGAATCAACTAGAAAATTGTAAATTAGAATCGAAGGTTTTCGGGGATGTTATACGCACGTGTATTGGGATATAGAACGAGTTAGTTTTAAATTTTTCCTTTCGCCATTAACAATCTAATCGAAGGGGGAAGAGATAGGTCAGAATTATCGATGGGATGATAGAAATGAATTATCGAGGAATATAGAAGAAGAATCCAAGATATCCCTAACGGGGTGTTAGGAATGAATTTCGCCATTAAGAAATTAGTATGGGTTTTTGTAAAAAGGGAATAAAAAACAAGATCTCGAAATTGCAAAAAAATTTGGGGGTGTTAGGAATGAATTCACCCTAGAACACTTTTTTAGTTGATTCTAGAACCCAACCAACCAAAGACGGATTTCCTGACTAGACCTAATGTGAGAGGAAAAATGAACTCGAGTGACCAATTTTAAAAGTGGGTAAACTTGGGTGACCAAAACTGTAAAAAGGTAAACTTTAGTGACCAAAATTGAATTTTTCCCTTTTGATTAATTAAACTAATAATAAATTAGTATTAGATTAATTATAGAAGGAGTCAAACATATTAAATATAATCACAATTATATTGTACTAAATGCACATATATTCTGATTGCGTAGTAATATATATTTAAAATTTACCACTTCATAAATTTTGCTAATTAATTATGTTAATTTTAATATGTGTTAATTAATAGTTTAATACTACTGAGATAATGGAAAACTTTCGTGCAATTAGATCCCCTGATTATAGAAAATAACTATGCAGTAATAAATTTATACCCCGTTAATTTTGATGCATACTACAGAACGATTTTATTATATTTAATTAATTAATTCTTTAATATTTAATGGAAACAAAATATAAAATTTGTAAAAGATATCTCACTTCCCCACTAATAATATTAGACAACAAAATCTCAATCTACCTCCTAAAAAGTTAGCATCATGTAAAAATAATGATTGACACTTGTGTGAACCAATTGCACAAGATGTAATTGGTGTAATTGAAAATTTTAATTTGAATGAATCATCTACACCCTAAACACTAAATAATGAACCCTAAATCATGACCTATTCGGGCCGAGTGAATCATGAACCACTCGGACCAGGTCGGGCCAAAAAAAAAACTGAACTGGTAAAAAATATAAAATGAATTGAAATTCAATTGCACCAAATCAAAATTGGTGCAAATGGTGCACAGGAAAATTTGCCAAAAATAATAATTAATAGATAAAATTAATCTTGATAATTATAAAAAGAAAATATTTAAGATTGTTATTTATTATCACCACCTTCCCAATGAAAAATCAATTGCATTCTTTTGATATATTTTTTAATTAGTATTGAGAATGCAACTAATATGGTTTTTTAATGATATTATTTTCTTTCAAAATTTTAAATTTATAAGATTTAATTAATAACTTCGAAAGGATCATGCACTAGCTATACTACACAATTTTTATAGTAATATTAATTCTAATTAACAATTATTTTAATATTTTGTAATCAAACTTATTTCGATAATAAACATTCTTCCTTTACATTTTTAAATTGCATATTGTTGTAATTGATAATTTTTTTTAAAGGAATATTTTAATGGATTTTTCCAAAATATAATAAAGTGATAGTGTTTTCATTATTTTTTATTTATATAAGTTCCAATCAATTTAGGAAGTTTTCCAATTTTTTTGTAATTTACAAAAATAAACATCAATATGCTGAGTTGACAAAATTTTATAAAATATTGCCGTTAATGTAATTTTGTCAATTTAATTCAACTGATTTGTATTCATGTATTGTATAATTACACAAAATTTAGATATAGATATAGATGAAGTCAAATATATGTGTTAATTCTTTTCTAAATTTGAGAATCATGTTTTGGTGATATGCATTTATTACGAATTTTGGATATGAAGGTCAAATATATGCATTTTTTTCGTAAAAATTCCAATATTTAATTATTCCACACACACACACATATATATATATATATATATGTATGATATATCTTCAAATTAGAAAAAAGAATATGCCACAACGATACAATCTTAAACTATTTTATTTTCAACTCAATTAATTATTAAGGTAATTAATATTAAACTTAGAAAAAAATATATAGATAAAATCATAGTTTTCATGTTGTTAAAATAATTTAAATATGTGTATAACCCTATGTTAATTTGATTATAATTTTTAAATAAAAAAGTGAATTTGTATTTCTTTTTTTCAAGATTTTGAAATTATATATATATATATATATATATTCTCATTTTAAAGACGTCTTTAATAATAACTAACTTAATTTTTTTATATATAATATTAAACACACATTTTACTATATGGATTTTATTGATAAAAATGTTATTGTTGTATACCTAGCAACAATAAAATAAATACTAAAACATATTTTACTTATATATTTTATTTTTATCCTGATTCATTATCAAATTTAACGATAATTAATTGGTATCAATGATTTATTACGCGTTGGGTAGTAGAAAACCAACAAGGAGAATACAAACTAAATATGAGTGAGAAAATGAATAGGAATAATAGGAGTGATAAGTAGAGAAAGCTTTATAGTATATAAAATTCTTTTACATAATTTACTGAAATTGAAGAACAAAGGTTCTTTTACGTAGCTCAACATGTAAATAATTATAGACCATCCTCATATTTCAAATATATGTCGGACAAAATACGATGAATGCAATCATTGAAATAACTTTACAATCTCAATTTATGCCTATATATATGCTTTAATAGTAGTCGCTCATTCTCTAAATTTGCTGAAAGGATGAACATATAAACAAATGGTTAAAGACAAGTTAATTGTTGAGATGTGGGAAGATTTCAGAAGATTATCTTACAAATTTTACTCTAAGAAATTGAGCATCTTGGCCCCTTCATGTTTGAGTCAACAATGATCATACGTTATTTTCTCACTCTTTTGAATGCAAATATTTTATAAATTTGTAATATAATAAAATTTAGAATGAGTATCATCACCTATGCTATATTATCATTTTTTACAGGCTCAATGTAAAACATTTCAAAAGTTTATCTTTTTGATTGTTTTATAATATAATATGATATAAGCTAAAAAAAATATGAAATAATTGTTTGGTATTGAAGATATGTGCTATAATTGATCAACAGGTTGTGTTGTGCAACGAGGTTGATTATTACTATTTCGGAAGTCAGGTTAGAGGCAAGAATCATTTCTAGAAGGATCCCATTATTGACCTTGACTACTTCAGATCAAACATCATCAATTAGTTTAAAATGAGACATTTTCAATCCTTTTTTGCTTTGCAATAACGATAAATAAAAGTCAATGTCAAACGTTATCTACAGTAGGTGTGTACCTTTCCAAGCCAGTTTTTGCATAGGGTCAACTATGAGAATTTTTTTTAAGGCCGGTAACTTAGGCGAGGTGACAATTTAAGAACAATAAGTTTTAGTTTGGAAAAGGTATGATATTTTCTTTTCTCTTTTTCTTTTTCTGGCAAAAATAGGACATAAACGTTTTCTTTTGCCAAAAGTAGGACGTCAATTATTTTTCGGTAAAAATAGGTTATTAACTTTTCTTTCTAGAAAATGTCAATTATCTCACACCGACGGACCTAAATTTACAAAAACTTAAAATTTACCGGCCTACTTTTACGAAAACTCAAATATTACAAAAAACTTAAAATTTACGGGCATACTTTTACAAAAACTCAAATATAGAGGTCTACTTTAGTCAAACTGAAACTACCTAATATACATTTTCTCAAACTGAAATTTATTGTCCTTAAATTATCACCCTCATAATTACGGACCTAAAAAATATTTTTCCCGTTCGACTACACAGTATTGTCTCAAGATAAATGAGCAAAGAAGATTAAAACACGATCTTCATTATGCTAGAAAATTATACATAATTACAACTAATGTGTTTTTTTTAAATATGCGTGTAGAAATTTGTAATTTTAAACATTGAATTATTTTAAATGTGTTATGTTAATGTATTAACCATATTTTTCCGGTGTCAAAAAATTATATTTTTTTTCTTTAAAATATTATTTAAATAGAAAATTAATATTTTAATTTTTTTGTATTTTACCTATATAAATTTTTAAAATTTAAACCACGTTACTATTATTAAATAGAACTAATTTGAACTAAATAAAATTTTGAAGTATTTGATCAAAATTTAATAATATAATTTGTCTTTTACGTCCGCGTACTTACCAGTTCGTAGCGGATAATTTACGTACACAAAAATACTTCGAGGAGAGCAATACTTGCACGAACACAAAAGTGGAGTCTATTAATTATAAGCTTATGTTTATGATTTATGGTGCACTATGGTATATGAGTTTCGAAAGTGTCTGCAAAACATAGTTTCAATCTGGAGCTAATGGAGATTTAACTTTTGTTGATTTTTTTAAACTATATTAAGTGTTCTAGACTATTAGACCACACCATTAGATTTTGAAGGAAGGGGTCGATAATGCTTCTTATAAATATTGATCAAAATTCAAGTTTTTGCAATGACACAAGGTTGACTGTCTCAAAATTTGAAAATTATATTCTTGAAGCAGAAATAATTTCATGAAGGAATTTTGAGAATAAAAAATCATATTCTTGAAACATAAACAATTTCAGGAAGGAATATTGAGAATAAGGGATTTCCAATCCTATTATGTTTTGCAGTAACGATAAATAAAAGTCAAGGTAAACATTTTCGACTGTAGGTTTGCAAGCTCTCAAATCAATTTCACACAGACAATTAATATATATATCACAAATCAAATGAAAGACCATATAAGTATACAACAAATATTGTTTATAATTTTATTTTATTTTTTGAAATTTATAATTTCAAGTATTTCTTTTTTGAAATCTAAGTTGGTGAATTCATTTGTGTATAAAGTCATAGTGTATAAAAAACTTAATTTCAATTTGTCATATTTACACTAATACACATTTGGGCTTGGACAGCTGTGAAAAATGACCTTGGAGAGCTGTTATAACCGCTCTCCAAGTAACAGCTGTCCAAGCTTGGACAGCTGATAAAAAACTGTTGTCCAATAAATCGCACTTGGACAGCGGTTTTTAACCGCATTGCAAGTTTTCACTTGGAGAGCGGTTTTCAACCGTTGTCCAAGCATATACACTTGGACAACGGTTTTTAACCGCTCTCCAACACTTTTTAAAAAAAAAAAAATCATTTTTTAGGCACGGACCCACCAAGCATCTCATATATAAGCCACCAAGTCTCCTAATTAATTGAGGCAATTATTCGCTCCCACGGGGGACCGAACACGGGACCTTGGGCGCCTGAGCGGGGATCAATTCCGTTCGGGCACTTGATTTCTTGCGTTTATTTAATGAAATTAATTCTATATGTTCTAAAAATCGTTTTTTCTTACAATTTTTTTTAAAATTCTTTATTTCAATTATCTTATTTATTAATTCAATCACATTTTTATATAATAATTTTTTTATATAAATTTAAATTTAAATTAAATTAAATTAAATTAAAATTATATTTTTTACTTGTACTTTTTTTTAACTACCTTTCTTTTAAACTTGTAAAATTTTTCCTTTTAAACAATTAATATTTTTCTATCAAAATAAATAATATTTTTTTTAAACAAGTAATACTTTTTCATCTAAACAAAGCAATACTTTTCTTTAAACAAGTTATACCTTTCTATCTAAACAAGTAATACTTTTCTATTTAAACAAGTAATATTTTTCTATCTAAACAAATAATACTTTTCTATTTAAACAAGCAATACTTTTCTATCTAAATAAGTAATATTTTTCTTTAAACAAGTAATACTTTTTCATCTAAACAAGTAATACTTTTCTTTAAACAAGTTATACCTTTTCTATCTAAACAAGTAATACTTTTCTATTTAAACAAGTAATACTTTTCTATTTAAACAAGTAATAGTACTTTTCTATCTAAATAAGTAATACTTAGAAAAAATTGAATTAATTTATAAGAATATTAAATATTATAGGTATTAATTTATAAGAATTAATAGTGATACAAGTTCGTAAGTGTAATATTATGAATTTAATATTATGAACAAGTTTTACATAAGGGTTTGTGTTAATCTCATTATATAAGACGAATATTAAAAATAAATAAAACGAGAATTTAAAGAATAAAATATTTGAATTGTACATAAAAAGAATTTACAAAAAACAAAAAAATAAAACAAAAAATACAAGCTTTACAAAAAAAATAAAATAATAATTCACTTGGAGAGCGGTTATGAACCGCTCTCCAAGTACCCTTGCACAGCGGTTATGAACCACTGTCTAAGCTTTGATCTTGGACAGCGGTTTTTAACCGCTGTTTTTTTTTTTTTAATAGAACCGCTCTCCAAGGGACCACTTGGAGAGCTATTCGAAAAAATGGTTGTCCAAGTGGAGCTCTCCAAGCTCAAATGTGTAGTAGTGTTAAATTACAATTTATTTTTAATATTTTATGAATTATAATGATTTTGACCATAAAAAAATATTAAAATCTTATTTCTAATTTTACATAAAAAAATCTTTCTTTCAAGGTTCAAGGGCTATTTATCTAGTATATATATATATATATATATATATATATATATATATATATATATTTGAATGGGTTTTTTGTGCACCAAGTGCACCGTACATTTTATAGTATATTTTTTAAACATATAATTTATTGCAATAAAATATACAATTTATTTGCAATGAAATGTGTAACATGTATTCGTAAAACAAGTTACACGTTTTAGTGTAAATAAATCGTATGTTTCAAAAATTTACTATAAAATTCACGATACACCTGATTCATACAACACTCATCCTATATATTTTTGCTTAATTATGGTATTAATCATAGCCAAAAAAAAATACAAATAAAATTTATAAAAAGTGAAAATTGAACATTGTCTCGAGGAAGTAATCACATTTGTCTTTGGGCTAAGTGCTAACAGTAACACCTCTCAAAGAATTCCATCTCATATAAATATATATTCAAATTTGTAGAGAGGTGTAAAATTAAATAAATGAATTAATTTTGCACCACTCTATAAGTTTGGACCTTTAGAAGCGACGAAATTATTTCATGGTATCAGAGTCTCTGGCTCAACCCAGATACTGGGTTCGATTCCCGTTGAAAGCAACTCCACCTATCAGCTTCTGCTTTAGGGGCTTCTTGAGGTTTCTTCTCTCTATCAGGGCAGTTCTTCTTTAGGAAACACTTCATTTTTTCAACAAAATCAGCACTCTTCTGATCAGCTTTGGTGCCCTTTCCATCTTTCCTTTTCTGGAACTTCTTCTTGCCACCCTTGAACTTCTTCTTACCATCCTTAGGGCCTTTCTTGTCCCCTTGTATCTGCATGAACTTGGTTTTTATAGCAGATTGAATCAGATAAAAGTTCAATTGCTCTTGTTTCCCAAACAAGAATGCATGAATTAAACCCATGCCATTTAAGTTTTAAAGAGATGGTCTCATACATAAGACGAGATAAAACCTAACACAAATTGACACTTACTTTTTTTAAAGTGTTAAAACGTCAATGCACAAATTATGCTCTCACGCAATGTGTATCTTAAGTTTAAACACGGATTATATATATGACAGAGGCCATAAAATGCTATGTCGCGCGCGCGTATATAATCCATTTTCTACCGAGACAAATAAAATTAAAATTAAGTTAAAATTACATTAATTATAATGCATTTGGTGTGTACAAATATGATATTTTTTATTGTTTTTAGTGGTGTTCTATTAAAAAAAGTTAATTAGTTAGAGTGGTCGGATGAACCCACTGTTTACTAGCGAATGGAAACGAAAACTAAAATATATAGGCCCAGGAACACCTCTAATTTGTTTTAATTAGAACCAATTTTTAATTAAACAAAATAATTAAGCTCTTTTGTTCTTTATTTTTTCGTTATATATTTAGCGACTTATTTCCTTTATTTTTTAAAATTAAACTAAAGTATGTCCCGGAACCACTTTATTTATTAATTAAACGAGTAATTTTTTTTATAGTTTGATTGTTCTAATTTTAGTTTGTGGTTGTTTTAAAAAAATAAAAATTTAGTTTGTGTTTCAATATAATTGAACATATTCAGTTTCTTAGTTTAAACTAATTTGTTAATTTTTAATTAAACTTATTATTTTTATTATTCGAAATTAATTGACACATTTTACTTTTTATTACAATTTCACAGCATGGCATTAGATATTCTATTTTAATAAATAAAACAGCGAACGATGACGTATGAATTACCCAACCATATCCAATACCGAAATTAAGGTGTCTAAAATTGGTTGGAAGAGATCTTAAATTTACGATTAAGAAATTAAGGGGATTTATTTTTTCTTTAAATTATAGAAACATGTGGAACAAATGAATAATTATACACTACAAAAAAATTGCAATATTGACAAGAGTATAAAGGCAATGACTCTCTTCTCTTGCTAAAGAAATTATGTGTAACACTATAATTGATCATACAAATACCGGTCAAAGTTTTGGAAGGAGCACAACAATTTAATTTTTTAATTTAAAATAAAATAACAAATATATAGCAAGGACATACTGTTGCTAAAGGTTATCCCTTAATTAAACTAAAAGAATATTTTTTAATAAAATAAAATATCTAGGGCTCTTCCTTACCATTGATAAGGATTGAAATAAAATAAAATAGCAAGAACATTTCTTTGATATTGAGTATAAATTTATTTTAAAAATAAATTTTGTTACAATAAAATAGCAAGGATTCTTCCCTGCTATATATTGAGTAGATGTTGATATAAAACAAAAGGACAAGGATATTTTCGTGCAGGGATTTATATTGGATTTAAAAAAAAATCTGAAAAGATTTTTCTTTAATCAAGAATAATTCCGAAATGATTAATGAATGCTTAATTGGCCAATTTAAAATTGATTTATATATGTAAGGATATTTGTATATATGTGAGTCAATAAAAAGGGGGTCTATCAATAGATGATTCTAAATCATTAAGATCGGATTTGTGGATTTGATTCTAGCTAACTAATCAACGCTAGAGATTAAAAAAGAACAATATATGAAAGGAAAATATACATAAAAACAAAAGCACACTTTATGACCGATAACTATGCTATATATAATTTGTTCAATAAATATTTCAACACGAAAAAGTAGAGAAAGCGATGCATTAATTCAAGATAACTAATAAATCAACGCTAAAGATAAATATATATCAAAGGAAAATAATAATTTGAAACAAAAGCTAAAAACTATCCTAAAGCTTTAGCTCCAAATCAAGTTCTGCAGCCTCACTTTGATGATGATGATCATCATCATCATAATCGATATTTATGATCAATTTCATCCCTTGATTCTTACCATCTTCTCTACCCTTGGCTGCTGCAATATTACTTGCAATATTAGAGTTAGGGTTCAATATCCCCAAAGTACCCAACTTATCAAACCCTAATCCAATGTCACTAGATTTATGTGGCTGAAAATTCCCAATCCTTAATCCGTCATACGATCTCGGCATCTTTTCGTGATCGTAATGATAGGCCAAAGGCAAAAGAAGACGACAATTGAGTACGGTACGGGTAGGGTTTGTAAATCATCGATTCTGACCTAACCCCAAGCAATGACCTATTGTACCCTCCGTATAAAGGCACCGGATGGTACGTTGAATACCCGCGGTGGCAGTAAGGCGGTGGGGCACCATTGGCCGTCGTCATGTGGCGGTGCTTTGCTAGCGATCATTCTTGTTTATGGGCATTTTGGTGGCCTCCCAACGCTTGAGAGGTCGAGAATTCCCTCCTACAAAATTTGCACGTGAAGGTTTTTGGTTCCGAGGGTTTAGGGTTTCCCTCATTATTGGAGTTGAAGAGATTAAGTTCGAGCTTTGATTTGGAGTAACTTTTGCTCGTTAATTCATCGTTAAAATGTTTGAGATCTAACACGAAACGAGATGCATGCTTCGTGCCCGATCCTTCCCCTTCCTCCGATGTGGCCGAAATATTGGAGGCGTCAGAGTGGCATGGCTCAAGGGATTCCATGGATAAAAGACAAGAGAGCTTTTTTTTAACCTATTGAAACTAATGGCTTTTTAAAAGTTGAATATTGATGAGAGGTATAAAAGAGAAGATTGGGTGTACACATATATATAATATATGAAGAGCATATTAATGATGAAATCATGTGATTAAGGAAAAAATATCACAATCTACCTTCAAATTCGTGTAGTTACCACTACTATACATTTGAGCTTGGAGAGCTCTACTTGGACAGCTCTTTTTTCGAACCACTCTCCAAGTGGTTCCTTGGAGAGCGGTTCTATTAAAAAAAAACACACAGCGGTTAAAAATCGTTGTCCAAGATCAAAGCTTAGACAACTGTTCATAACCGCTGTGCAAGGTAATTGGAGAGCGGTTTTGAACCGCTGTCCAAGGTAAAGCTTGGATAGCGGTTCATAACCGCTCTCCAAGTGAATTAATTTTTTTTTTGTAAAGCTTTAATTTTCTGTTTTATTTTTTTGTTTTAATTTGTAAATTCTTTTTAGGTACAATTCAAATATTTTATTCTTTAAATTCTCGTGTTATTTCTTTTTAATATTCGTTGTATATAATGAGATTAACACAAATTCTTATGTAAAATTTGTTCATAATATTACTTGTTTAAATAGAAAAGTATTACTTGTTTAGATAGAAAGGTATAACTTGCTTAAAGAAAAGTATTACTTGTTTAGATGAAAAAGTATTACTTGTTTAAAGGAAAATATTACTTATTTAGATAGAAAAATATTACTTGTCTAGAAGGAAAATTATTACAAGTTTAAAAAAAAGGTAGTACTTTTTTAAAAAAAAGTACAAGTAAAAAATATAATTTTAATATAATTTAATTTAAATTTATATAAAAAAAATTATTATATAAAAATGTGATTGAATTAATAAATAAGATAATTGAAATAAAGAATTTTAAAAAAAAATTGTAAGAAAAAACGATTTTTAGAACATATAGAATTAATTTCATTAAATAAACGCAAGAAAAGTATTACTTTTTTAGATGAAAAAGTATTACTTGTTTAAAGAAAAGAATTACTTGTTTAAATAGAAAAGTATTACTAGCTTGTTTAAATAGAAAGGTATAACTTGTTTAAAGAAATATATATATTACTTGTTTAGAAGAAAAAATATTACTTGTTTAAAGAAATATATATATTACTTGTTTAGAAGAAAAAATATTACTTGTTTAAAGAAAAATATTACTTATTAAGATAAAAAAAATATATTACTTGTTTAGAAGGAAAAGTATTACAAGTTTAAAAGAAAGATACGTAGTGTACTTTTTAAAAAAAAAACAAGTAAAAAATATAATTTTAAAATAATTTAATTTAAATTTATATAAAAAAATTATTATTATATAAAAAAGTGTGATTGAATTAATAAATAAGATAATTGAAATAAAGAATTTTTTAAAAAAAAATTTAAAAAACCAAATTTTAGGACATATATAATTAATTTCATTAAGTAATTGCAAGAAAGCTAGTGCCCGAGCGGAATTGATCCCCGCTCAGGGACCCAAGGTCCCGTGTTCGGTCCCCCATGGGAGCGAATAATTGTATCAATTAATTGAAAGACTTGGTGGCTTATATATGAGATGTTTGGTGGGTCCGTGCCTAATAATCGATTTTTTTTGTTAAAAAAAAAGTGTTGGAGAGCGGTTAAAAACCGCTGTCCAAGTGTATATATCTTGACGGACGGTTAAAAACCGCTCTCTGTAATTGACTTTGCAATGCGGTTAAAAACATTTGTCCCAAGTCGCGATTTCTTGGACAATCGGTTTTTATCACCGTCCAAGCTTGGGCGGTTGTTCTTGAAGAACGGTTATAAATGACTCCAATGTCATTTTTTCATGTTGCCCAAGCCCAAATGTGTATTAATTTGCGTACATGCATCATCACATATATATATATATATGGAAAGTTATAAAAAGGGTTATTTCTTGGAAAGTAATTAATTAAGTAACAATGGAATAAGTACAGCTTATATGTATGTCTTTATTGGGCACAATATATGTCTTAAGTGAGATAAAATGTTATTTCTTCAGTTTTGAACTATGATTCTCACCCGTATCTTCTTATATTTGGCAATGGAACCCAAGATCAATCGCAATCCTATTATATGTACACTATAAATTGTCTTGCAAGCTGTTTGACTTAAAATAAGGAAAGTTTGAGTGTCGGAAATATTTCATTTTACGTCCAGTAAATTTGACTCATTCCAAAATAAATTCTTTATGTTTCTGCTTTATCATTTTTTGTCCTAGGGTGTACGATTTTCATCCTCTTTTGAGTGTGATCCGAATTTTTTTTTTAAAATTTTGGCACTAGAACTCATGATCTGACTCGATAAAGTGTGCCCAATTTTTTTTATTTTTTTTAGAAAATGGCAATAAAATAGAGCGAGTACAATGGGTACTCAACCCTTATAAGAGTACAAACAATACACACAAATCTAAGCTATGCTTCTTCTAAACAAATCAACGGGTTTTCAATCCAATCGTTAACATTATAACGAGAACGGAAACTACCTCTAATTCTAATCCAATTCCAAACTCTTACACGATAAGGATCAAAGCATTCCTCTACACTTGGAGTAACACTGTTAAAGATGACTGAATTTCTGTATTTCCACGTCCCCCATAACATTATAAAACAAATTTGGCAATGGACACAAATTTTATGGCTTAATCCTGACTATATATCCAATAAAGTGTGCCACATAATACAAGAGCAACCACGTCCATTCAACCATGTTCCGCTTGTAACTTGAAAACTTCTTCACTGTTTCATTGAAAATATATTTTTAGTACTTAAATATTGACTCCTCATGGGACAATAACGAAGTCCTTTAAATGTTTGTGTAATGTTTTAAAAAATTGTTTAATTTCATTTAATGCTATAGTCTGTATATATATATGTGAACTTGTCGCGAATTTGTTTGTTAGTTTGTTTGGGGATTAAAATTTTCAGTATTGATTATGATTATTGTGGTCGGTTTGGAATTTTCGTATGTTCTTTAGGTTGATAGGGTTTCTGATCTGAATTTTATACATACAATGTGTGAATAAATAAAAGAGGTTTTGCTAAAGAAATGGGTGGTGATATATACTGATGAATTAAGTTAATGGTGAGACTATACAGAGACTTCAGTCATCATTTGGAACTTCATCATCTTCGCTTCACACGCAACATCAGTCTTTTTATTTGAATCAATTAGATATACCTCAATTACAAATGCCACAATTTCATGGTCAATTTCGCCAATTTCATGTACAATATTACGAGTACGCACAATTTTTTCTATGGGTGTGCAGAATTATTTTTTTATCTGTGTGCAAAATGGTTAAGAATATACAATTTATATATATATATATATATATATATATATATATATATATATATATGAATGTGTAATTTTTTGGGCTAATTTTTTATTAATGGAAAAAAATTAATTAAATAAAAGGACATATGATTAAAAAAAAATTGGGGTGTGCAGAATTTTTTACGAGTGTGCATAATTTTTTTTTACGGGTTTGCAAAATGGTTAAGAATATACAATTAAATATATATACGAATGTGCAATATTTTTGAGCTATTTTTTATTATTAAAAAAATTAATTAAATAAAAAGACTTATGGTTTAAAACAATTGGGTTAAATTTTTATTCCCAAAAAAAATTAATTGAATAAAAGGTATGATAAATAAAATAAATTAGTAAAATTGAAAATCAATAAGGGTAATTTGAACATTTTGGTTCATTTTTAGCCCCTTAAAATAAGAACTAAAAAATAGTAAACTTAGAGTAAAGATACTTTTCAAATGGCACATTAGAGTAATGGCCCCCTAAAAACTAAAATATGTCTAGGAGTAGGACCCCTCTAATTTGTATTAATTAGAACCAAATTAATTAAGCACTTTTATTCTTTACTTTTTTTATTTAGGAAAATTAATTAAGTTTAAACTCAGAGTATGTGACAGAGGCCACAAATATTTTATTACTATGTCGTGTCTCTATAAAATTAAGCTAAAAGTATTGTGTATCATGTACTTATAATACATTTTAAAAACATGCAACTTGTTATATTGAAAGATGAAATTTGTTTACACTGAACTGTGCACCTATTAATATGGAAAAATAGTTGCACGGTTCAGTGTAAACAAGTTGCATTTTTTTCAATTTAATAAGTTCATATTTTTAAAATGGACTATAAATGCACGGTGTGCCTAAATGCACTTGAGACTCACTCATAAAATTAATATTAATTTAAAATTGCATTAATTATGATGATATGTTAGTGTTAGTGTCCTAGAGACAATCCATTGTAAGGACATAATACTCAGATAATATTCAGTATTGATTTAATATTATTATTTATTTAATATTAAATATATGGCGTTGCACTTATTAGAATATTATGTTTGGTTGTTTGCATTTGTTCTTATCTGTGTTCCCTTGAGTCATTGTTGTCATTGAGTAAGTGAGAACTCAGATGACCTAAGCATGATTCTCAAATAGCCCCAATCGAGGATCATCAAGAATGGGATATTGATGATGCAATGGAGATTGGTGTGCGATCTGCATCATACTCTTAGAGAGTGTAGTGAGATCTCACTTACTACGAGATACTGGGTATCTCATGATGGATGCACAAATACCTTAGAGGGTATTGGTATACCCATCCGAGAAACAGTTTGACGTAGTTCCACTATATGTGTCTACGGGCGTCTCGGTTAGTGAGAGCAATGTGATACTCCTTTGACTTGAGGTCAATACGCAGGACATGTGTGGAATGATGAACTTTGACCATGACCAACGCTTGTACCCTTCCATGGGTAGATACGACTTGAATTGGGTTCATCACGAAGTGCATGTGATTGGTAGTTGAGCCAAGAAAAGGATTCATTCCTCAAAGTGGATTTAGAGAGAATACTCATCTTCTCATCATAATTGGATCAAAGTCATTGGCCAATGCACATCAACTTGGACTTTGTGGCCAAGTATGACATAAGTGATCAATTAGTGATTGGAGATAAATTGATTAAGTTATTTGAATAGACACTTCATCATGTTTAAGACTAATCGAGTATTAGTGAATGAAAGGACGAAATCGTAATAGCCCATGCTACAGTTACAGGTAGTTGCACGTTTCTCGCAACGTACCTCATAATTGAGAATGACTTATTTATTGTCTAGGGTTCAATTAAGACCGTTAGTTTGACTAATCGCTCGATATATGAGGGCATATGGGTCACACAACAAGTAACTCCTTGTGCGGATTATGGTTGGTTGATTAAGTATTAAATTGGATTTAATATTTCATTTATGGAAAATTAATAATATATTAATTTAGAATTAATTATTATTACTATTTAATTAAATTAGATTTAATTAAATAGGAATCCCGAAATAATATTATGGAATATTATTGTAGGAAAATATCCGTAGGGATAAACATATCTTTGAGATTTATTTTACAAGATTAGGGATTATCTTCTTAATAAAGATTGCTTAAGATTTAAGCTAATCTCTCCCTATATATGACATCATGTGATTCATTATTCAACGTTGTTTTAAGAAAACTTAGTTTCTCCATAAAATCTAGATTGGGAATTTTCCTAACAAATTCCGTCTCAGATTCAACGCTGGCAGATCTGTGCAAGTCCGTTCGCGGGGATTACGTGGATACCATAGTTGAGAAATCTGCTATCGAATCACTGTAAGGTTTCTCGTTATGATTATTGTAATATGTATGCAATTAATTGTTCGTTGTTGGTGAAACTGTTTTATTCCGCTGCGCATGTATTACATGTTTACGTGCCTTTAAATTCCAACAGTGGTATAAGAGCTTAGGACTCTTGATAATATTACATAATTAGTTGATTTATATTTTTTATAAATCTGTGGTACGGTCCTTCAATTGACCGCACAAATTGCTACTTAAATTTTTTGGGGGCGAATCCTAATATTTGTTGAATTGTTTGTTTAATTTTGTTTGATTGAAACAAACACCCCCAATCCGTTCGTCTCTCTCGCTCGCTCACTTTAGGGTTTTTCTGGAAAAATCCCTTCGTCACTATCGTCTTCGTCTAGTGCCGTTTTCGTGTCCACAGCGTGCATCCACGGCGTCGCTCGAGTCGACGGCGTAGCGCCGTGACTCGCGACGCCTGCGTGATGCCGCATCAGTGCGATACTCAGCAGACTGGGTCTGTGACGGCGCAACCCGATTCGCCGGATACACCTTGGAGATGTCGACCGTATTCCATCGATTTAGGCGGCGGCGTCCCCGTTTCGTGAATCGATTCGATCAGACAAGCCCCTGAATCTATGGGTCTCACGGCGGCATGCTACTGTGTGGCTTCGGCGCTACGAATTCCGAGTCGATTCATTTTGTGTCATTGCGACCCGTTTTCGATTCGCGATCCCTACGCTGTCGCCGCCGTATTACTCTCGAGCTGCAAACTTCGTCTCTGATTTGTTTCGAGACGATGCTCGTGGATGCTTGTATATGGTTTCTTGGTCGGTTGTAGCGACGAGTCGCCCGCACGCGCCTAGCGGCGGTGGCGACTCGCCTTCACGCACTGATCATATGCTTCGGTTTTGAGACATGGTTTTGTGCTTGTTCATGTTTCTGCGTTTTGGGTTTTCTGTTTGTTCGAACTAGTTGGACTATTTCGAATAATCATTCAAACTGAATTCCAAGGTTGACTGTTCTTATGATTGATTGGATTAAATCTGATGAACTGGGTTTGAACTGTGGTTTCGGATTGTGGAAAGACAGTTTTGGGCAGTGACGAGAGGAAGAGCTATTTTGCAAATTGGATTTCAAATAGGCCCTTCCATGCAAATTTTAGAAATTGTACTTGAGCCCCCATATTTATTGATTAAAATTAAATTTGATTTAATTGGTAGAATTAATAAAATTTGGGTTTTAATAAAAATGTATTAGTTGGACTAATGAAGACTTAATTAATTAGATTAATTAAAAGGCTAATATTATTAATGAATTTAATTATTTAAACTTAATTTTAAAATCTGATTTTAAAATTTTGGTTTAAAGAATTAAACGAATTATTAATTCTCACTTGGTTAACTTATTTAATTAATTAGTTAACACTTTTATAGTCCGCATTATAACTGTTTGGGTAGGGGACGCCCAATAATTGTCGGACCGTATTAATTATTTGGGTAGACGGCGCCCATATAAGTGTTAGTCCGTGTAAAATCATGTTTGGGTAGGCGCCGCCCAATAATTGCTCAAATGTGATGTAGATTAACATGTTGGATCTCGATTAAACAATTAATACCCCGCCTTTAAAATGTTCCTCACTAAAATATGGTTTTCTCATTGATTTGATAACATGTCTTCCATCAAAATTAAAAGAAAACCGGAGATTTCGTTCCAATGAGTATTTAAGGCCCTCGTCTTTTGCTCGGATCTACATCTAACGGAACTTTTATAGGGACATGTAATGTCGCCGCTTGATGGTTGTAAACCAACTTAACTTTGTTTAACTCGCCCTCGCGGGGACAAAGGGTAAGGGACATCAGTCGAACTAGGTTCGACAAACTAGGAGTTGCAGTTTGCAATTGGTTTGGAGACCTACCAGTTATACTGTTGTGATATTCAGCCATCGTTGGGATTATGATAGTAGGAATGTGGATCCTAGTCCATTATGATTTATATTAGATATAAATTTGTATTCTTCCGATGAGGTCGTTGAATATGTGAAAATAATGGAGACAAAATAAATTTAAAAGACCATGTTTATTTTGATTGCTGAATATTGATCATAGGAATTATGTGTTTTAATTCCCGTCTTATTTTATTTCTCTAGGATTGTTGAAATGAATAACTTGTCACTGAGAAGCGTTTTGGAAACAAACAAATTGGTTGGGCCAAATTTTCTCGACTGGCACCGAAACGTGCATTTGGTGCTTAGGCAAGAAAAGATTGAGTACGTGTTGGACACGCCAATCCCTGCTACCCCGGAGGCTGGTACTGAAGAAGTCGAAGCTTTTGACGCCGAGGCTCAGAAGAAGCATCAAGAGGATACTTCCCAGGCTCAGTGTGTTATGCTACTCGGGATGACTTCCGAGTTGCAAAGGCAGCATGAGAAGATGCTCCCCTTCGAGATGATTAAGCATCTGAAGGATCTCTTTGATTCTAAATCTCGTTCCGAGATTTATGAAGTGATGAGAGATTTGTTTAGATGCCTATTGTCTGAGGGAGGGAAGGTTTCTCCTCATGTGTTGAAGATGATTGGGCTAATCTAGAAACTTGGTCGTCTGGGCATTGAGCTTAAGACCAACGTTGTTGTTTATACCATTCTTCAGTCGCTTCCCGATTCATATTCGAGTTTCGTGGTAAACTTTAATATGAATAAGACGGAATCGACTATGCCCGAGCTGCATAACATGCTAAAGACTTTTGAGTCTTCCACTGCTAAGGAAAAGCCCGTGCTCATGGTGAGTGCCTCTACTTCTTCTGCTCCGAAAGGAAAGAAAAGGCGAAGAGGCAAGGCAAAGAAAGGCTCAAAGCCAAGCTTCCTTAAGCCCAAAGGTGGAATTCAAAAGAAGGAGAGGGTGGACAAGGATGTATGCCTCCACTGTAAGCAGAAGGGGCATTGGAAGAAGGACTGTAAGGTTCTAGCAGCTGAAAAGAAGACACAAGGTGTCTCAGCCACTGGAACAGGTATGTTTGTTATTGAGATAAATATGTCCACAAATGATACTAACTGCTGGGTATTAGATACCGGTTGTGGCTCACACATTTGTACAAATGTGCAGGGTCTCAAGGATAGCAGGGCAGTTAGGTCGGGTGAAGTCGTCCTACACGTTGGAAATGGAGCAAGAGTTGTTGCCAAACGTGTTGGCGTTTACGTTTTAGATTTACCCTCTAGTTTTAGACTTGAACTGAATAATTGTTATTTTGTTCCTTCTATTACCCGCAACATTATTTATATTTCGATGTTGGATATTGAAGGTTTTTCCTTTCATTTTGCAAACAATAAATGTTATTTTTCACTTAATGGTGATGTTTATTGAAATGCTCCTTTATCGAATGGTTTATACTTGTTGCATTGTGGACATAATATTCTTAATATACAAAACAAACGACTCAAACTTAGTAATCATGAAAACCCAACTTACTTGTGGCATTGTAGGCTTGGTCATGCAAATGAGAATAGGATTGCAAGGTTATGAAAGTTAGACTGCTTAACCCCATTCGACTTTGAGTCCTATGAAAATTGTGAATCATGTCTCAAGGGCAAGATGACCAACAAACCCTTCTCTAGGAAAGGGGTTTGTGCCAAAGAAGTTCTAGAATTGATCCACAGTGATGTCTGTGGACCATTGCCCACTCTAGCTAGGGGTATGGGTATGTGTATCTTATGAAACACAAATCCGAGTCTTTTGAGAAATTCAAGGAGTTCAAAGCTGAAGTAGAAAAACAACTTGGTAAGAGTATCAAGACTCTTCGATCGGATCAAGGAGGTGAATACCTTAGCCATGAATTCACTGATTACTTGACGTTACATGGAATCCAATCACAATGGACTCCTCCCGGCACACCCCAAATGAATGGGGTATCCGAAAGGAGAAACCGAACCTTGTGATGAGCTTTTCCTCTCTTCCAACATTCTTGTGGGGATACGCGCTCCAAACCTCAATCTACATTCTGAATATGATTCCATCCAAATCAGTTGAGCATATGCCATATGAACTATGGTGTGGCAAGAAGCCAAATTTTTCACATATCAAAACGTGGGGTTGCCCCGCAATTGTGAAAAAGATGCTCACTGATAAGCTGGAATCCAAAGGTGAAAAGGGTTACCTTGTGGGATATCCTAAGGAAACGAGAGGATATTATTTCTATCTACCTGAGAAACAAACAATAATTATTTCTAGGCAGGCCAGGTTCCTCGAAGAAGAATATGTCTTTAAGGAACAAGGTCGTAAGATGATAGAACTTGAAGAAGTTCAAGAACCACAGGATAACTAAGAGACTGATATCTTGTCAAAGAAACGTGACAAGGAATCAGTGGGAGCATTCATCAGCTCTCACGGTGGAAGATTATCACTTAGTGATCCTCTTTCAGCCAGTGGGAGCGTAATTGGAGTTGCATTGCCTTCGCAACAAACTCCAAGTGGGCTGAATGAGAACAACATAGTTCAAACTCCACCCAAGAGGCATCTGAAAGTGTTGCTCTTGAGGACTCTCCGGACATTGATGAAATCGATGCACCACAAAATTTTCACGATCAGAATGTACAGCCTGCACAACCACAGCTCCGTAAGTCCACTAGGATTCGTAATCCGCCCACTAGATATTATGGGTTCCTCGTAGAGGAACATGATGACGTGGAGATTCCGGATAAAGACGATCCCAGAACTTACACTGAGGCAACATTAGATGTTGACTCAGAGAAGTGGCATGAAGCTATGAAATCCGAGATGGACTTGATGTACACCAATCAAGTCTGGGACTTGGTTGAGTTGCCAAAAGGGGTCAAACTCATAGGTTACAAATGGGTCTACAAACGTAAGACTGATGCAAACGGCAAGGTACAAACCTACAAGGCTAGGTTGGTGGCAAAAGGTTATAGTCAGCGCGAAGGCATTGACTATGATGAGACTTTCTCACCTGTTGCCAAAATCAAGTCCATTCGAATTTTACTTGCGGTAGCAGCACATCTAGATTATGAGATTTGGCAGATGGATGTCAAAATATCCTTCCTCAATGGCAACATTGATAAGGAGGTGTTTATGACTCAACTGGAAGGTTTTGTATCTAAGGCAAAGTCTAATCTTGTGTGCAAGCTTAAAAGGTCCATTTATGGATTAAAGCAAGCTTCTAGGAGTTGGAATATCCGATTTGATAAAGCTGTCAAATCGTTTGACTTCATCAAAAATTCGGAAGATCCATGTGTTTATCGTAAACGCAGTGGGAGAAATATTATTTTCATAGTTGTGTATGTCGATGACATACTGATTATGGGAAACAACATTCCTCTTATGCAGTCGGTTAAAGATTGGCTATCAAGGACCTTCATGATGAAGGATCTTGGTGAGGCCTGCTACATCTTAGGGATCAAGATCCATAGGGATAGATCCAAGAGGATGTTGGGGCTATCACAGTCAACCTACGTAGACAAGGTGTTAAAGCGGTTTGCAATGGAGAACTCTAAGAGAGGTTCTCTACCGGCATGTCATGGGATAAAGTTGTGTAAGAATGATTGTCCTTTCATCAAGCTAATATCCCATTTACGAAGGATATATATTGTTGGGGAATGAGTTGCATGAGATCTATTCGGGGTGAATATTTTTAAATACAAATTTAATTCATTAATTATTACTAGCATGAATTAATCATATATTAATTCAAATAATAATTGCAACAACATATCATGCATATAAAAAGCCACCTAAAACCCACGAGACGCGGAATCTACGAGTTTACGTGAACGTACCTCTCGGGATGGCAAAGGGCTTTGGCCGGACGGACTAACCAAAAGGACTTCCCAAGTATTCCTTAGCCCTTGCTCAACTATCCGTGGAAGGACACTCGTTTAACAATTAACAAAAGGAAAAAATAAACTTTGTTGCACCACTTATGTGGATTTGCTAATATTTCCAAAGACATGGAATTGTACTTGGGAATGAACTAATCATCCCCTATTTATAGGAGAGGGAGTGGTCGAATTTTATGTAGAAAATCAATGTGGGAAAAGACTTTTTTTGGTCACCAAGAAATCTTGAATATATCTTCTATATTCTTTTTTCCCATAATTAAAATATTCCACAAAAATCCCACCTCCTCTATTATGGTGATTTTAAAAATTTAGTGTTACAAGAATCCAAGATTTGAATCTTCTTGAATTTATGAGATATTCTTGTATTTCAAGAAATACATATCTTCCATAATATCTTTTCAAGAAAATCAAGAAAATCTTTTTCTTGCCCACTATATTTTCAAAATTTCAAAATATTCTATATAGATAACCAAGTGGGAGATTTCTTGAATTTAATGAGATAATCTTGTATTCCAAGAATACATATCTTCATTCCATAACAAAATTCAAAGAAAATCTTTTTCTCCTCTTTTATCCATAATTTTCAAAAATTTAGAGGAAATATTAAGCAACAATATTTATTTTATTTTAATCACCTTTTAGATTATTATTGGACTATTTGTTGGGCTACTCAGGGGGGCCTTTAGGAGAATTAAGATTGGACCTTCTAATGGACCTTGAATATCTAATATTGAGCCACAATATAATTCAAGCCCATAAATATTAATTAATCCCACTACATAATTAATATTAAGACTATCCATCTTAACCCATATTACAATCAATATGGCTCCCTGGGTCATTATTTCCGTGTTTAAGATTATCTAGCCCATTAATTAATTCAAGCCACTAAAATAGCTTTCCGTTAATTAATATCTTTTGTCCTTGGTCGAGGAACGGTTCAACATTATTATCCATACCGGAAACTAATTCCACTTGCAAGATTTTGTATGATAAAGCTTATGAACCTCCCAATGGGGGCAAATCAAGCAAAGCGATTTGCTTACTACGATTCTTCAGATTAAATCTTAGCAATCACATGTGACCAATAATATTTCCCAAGATAAAAAGTATTGAATCTCTCCGATTCGCTACCCATGATAAGTCAAAGCAATAGTTACCAATCCCACGTGATCCTATTTAAGGGGACGAATGTTAAGAAACAACGAACCACCGAGGTCTAATTCTTCCTTGTCGGGCCTGGAGAATTTATCCTCTCAGAGGTCCTATTCAACAAGATCACCATGCACTAGTGTAATCTCTTGGTCAAGACAAACCAATCGAGCCTTACACCTCAACCTTTCGCGATGGTTGTTCATTTCCATCTAGGTCGTGAATGTCGATTTATAGTTACAAGGGATCGTTAATTTAATCTTTTGTGATCCGTATCACTAAATTAACTACTGATGTAACACGCATTTAATTATTGAACAGCTTATGCAAAGAAATATATATAACATTCAATCATATTTAAAGCATCAGTGATAAACAATTTATTTCAGTAAATAAGTCTGAAAATTCAGTTTCGATTATACAAAGTAAAAAGCATACTTTTCAGTATAATCCCAACAATACCATATGCATCTGCAATTGGCTCCATCATGTACGCCATGACTTGCACAAGGCCAGATGTGGATACCATCGGCAGTAATACCGAGAATCCGAAAGTGAACCTCATCGGATTCGTCAAGAACATTCTTAAGTACCTTAGACGTACCAAAGATTGCTTCTTGGTCTACAGAGGACAATCAGAGTTATTTGCAACTGGCTATGGTGATGCAAGTTTCCAATCCGACTGTGATGATTACAAGTCACAGTCGGGCTATGTTTATGTTCTCAATGGTGGGGTGGTTAGTTGGAATAGTTCCAAATAAGATACTACCGCAGATTCAACAACCGAAGCTAAGTACATTGCTGTGGTAGAAGCTGCCAAAGAAGTTGTCTAGATAAAACAGTTCTTAAGTGAACTAGGGGTAGTTCCGAGTGCCAGCAGTTCAATAAAGTTGTATTGTGACAATCTTTGGTCGGTGATTCGCAAGCTAAGGAACCGAGATCCAATAACAGAAACAAGCATGTACAGAGGTGTTATCACTTGATAAGAGAGATAATCGCTAGAGGAGAGATAGAGTTAGAACGTGTCCCCACGGAGGATAACCTTGTTGATCCTTTCACCAAGACTTTGAGTGTTCATGTACACACTAGACATTTTGATGGTCTAGGGGTTAGACATGTAGGTGATTGGCTCTAGTTCAAGTGAGAGATTGTTAGTGTTAGTGTCCTAGAGACAATCCATTGTAAAGACATAATACTCAGATAATATTCTGTATTGATTTAATATTATTATTTATTTAATATTAAATATATGGCGTTGCACTTATTAGAATATTATGTTTGGTTGTTTACATTTGTTCTTATCTGTGTTCCCTTGAGTCATTGTTGTCATTGAGTAAGTGAGAACTCAGATGATCTAAGCATGATTCTCAAATAGCCCCAATCGAGGATCATCAAGAATGGGATATTGATGATGCACTGGAGATTGGTGTGCGATCTGCATCATACTCTTAGAGAGTGTAGTGAGATCTCACTAACTACGAGATACTGGGTATCTCATGATGGATGCACAAATACCTTAGAGGGTATTGGTATACCCATCCGAGAAACCGTTTGATGTAGTTCCACTATATGTGTCTACCAACGTCTCGATTAGTGGGAGCAATGTGATACTCCTTTGACTTGAGGTCAATACGCACGACATGTGTGGAATGATGAACTTTGACCATGACCAACGCTTGCACCCTTCCATGGGTAGATACGGTTTGGATTGGGTTCATCACGAAGTGCATGTGCGTGGTAGTTGAGCCAAGAAAATGATTCATTCCTCAAAGTGGATTTAGAGAGAATACTCATCTTCTCATCATATTTGAATCAAAGTCATTGGCCAATGCACGTCAACTTGGACTTTGGGCCAAGTATGACATAAGTGATCAATTAGTGATTGGAGATAAATTGATTAAGTTATTTGAATAGACACTTCATCATGTTCAAGACTAATCGAGTATTCGTGAATGAAAGGAGGAAATCGTAATAGCCCATGTTACAGTTACAGGTAGTTGCACGTTTCTCGTAACGTACTTCATATATTGAGAATGTCTGATTTATTGTCTAGGGTTCAATTAAGAACGTTAGTTTGACTAATCACTCGATATATGAGGGCATATGGGTCACACAACAAGTAACTCCCGTGTGCGGATTATGGTTTGGTTGATTAAGTATTAAATTGGATTTAATATTTAATTTATGGAGAATTAATAATATATTAATTTAGAATTAATTATTATTATTACTATTTAATTAAATTAGATTTAATTAAATAGGAATCCCGAAATAATATTATGGAATATTATTGTAGAAAAATATCCGTATGGAAAAATATATCTTTGAGATTTGTTTTACAAGATTAAGGATTATCTTCCTAATAAAGATTGCTTAAGATTTAAACTAATCTCTCCCTATATATGACATCCTGGGATTCATTATTCAACGTTGTTTTGAGAAAACTTAGTTTCTCTATAAAATATAGATTATGAATTTTCCTAGCAAATTCCGTCTCAGATTCAACACTGGCAGATCTGTGCAAGTCCGTTCGCGGGGATTACATTGATACCATAGTTGAGAAATCTGCTATCGAATCACTGTAAGGTTTCTCGTTATGATTATTGTAATATGTATGCAATTAATTGTTCGTTGTTGGTGAACTGTTTTATTTCGATGCGCATGTATTACGTGTTTACGTGCCTCTAAATTCCAACATGCTATAAATGTGACTCTTTTTAATTTTTAGTGGTGTTCTATAAAATAATTAATTAATTAGAGTGGTTGGATGAACGCACTGTTTAGTGTTTACTATCGAATGGAATCGAAAACTAAAATATATATCATATATGTCCAGGAACACCTCTAATTTGTTTTAATTAGGACCAATTTTTAATTAAAAAAATTAATTAAACTATTTTATTCTTTATTTTTTTAATATATTTAGGGACTTATTTCCTTTTTTTTTAATTAAACTAAAAAAATGTCCCGGAACCACTTTATTTTTTAATTAAACAAGTAATTTTTTTATTCTTTGATTGTTGTAATTTTAGTTTTTGTTTCAATATAATTGAACATATTTCAGCTGTTTCCTAATTTAAAACTAATTTGTTTATTTTTAATTAAACTTCTTATTTTTATTATTCGAAATTAATTGAACACGTTTTACTTTTTATTACAATTTCACAGCATGACATCAGATAATTTATTTTAGTAAATAAAATAGCGAGCGATGACGTATGAATTGCCCAACCTTATCCAATTCCGAAATTAAGGTGTCTTAGAGATCTTAAATTTACGATTAAGAAATTAAGGGGATTTGTTTTTTCTTTAAAATAATGGAAACATGGGGAACAAATGAATAATTATAGAAACCAAATCAATTATTTTTTCTATTGATTATTATCATAAAATAGGGAGATACCAAATGAAATTGCATACGAGAGTGTGGCAAGAAAGATAACTCCTCAAAATATGGATACGATTAATTAAATGAATGTTAATTTAGGTTGTAGTAGTACGTATCTTGTACTTTTTTAATATAATTCCTATGCACACATTGATTTAGTGCATTTATGGAAGAGATTTAGTTGGACTATCTATATATTGAGTATATATTTTGGGTGTGAAATTTGTTCACTCTTATTTTGCAGTGATAAAAAGAAGTCTGTAAATCAAGTTTGAAGCTTCAATGGCGTCGTTAGTTCCGGCCAATGGCATTGTATGTCATCCGAATGATCCAACTAACTACCCTCAACCACTAGGGGAGCTTCCGCCGGAGCCCGTACCCATGGTGCTGCCTAAGCGTCCACGTGGAAGGCCTCGTAATAAGAAGCCCGCAACAGCAACAACTCCAGGTTTATTTTCAATCTTTCTATACATTTATTTCGAATTTGAATCTGTACAACACCGAATTGTGTTATATGGATCTATACTGTATTTTTTTAGTTGAATATCACAGTGTTATATGGGTTAATTTTCCATCCTTCTATTCATTCAGAATTTGGATCATGTGCAGTTTTGCACTGTGCTGTGCTATAAGCCTATATGAATCTAGGGTGTATTTTTGTGTTGTACTATATCTAAATATATATACCCTGTCAAAAAAAAAAAAGATAGTAAATATATATACTATAGATCCATATATCACAACACAAGATCTAAACCCATTATTAATTTTGGCTTTCAATTCTCATCATGCAGCAGGGTTGCCCCATGCCCTTGGTGATTTGACACCCCATCTCTATCACATACAAACAGGACAGGTAATTAACTTGCTATCTAAAACTTGCATTACACTCTGTTTCGACATTAAGTAATTTTGTCACTTTGGTACATGGAGTAAAATTGGTCTCAATTCCATACAAGTATGATTGATGTAGATAGTTTTCATATTTGGTTATTAACTGCAGTTTAATGTTACTGATATTGTTTTGTAGGACATAACGTCAATACTTAAGGCTTTCACAAATAAAGGAACACATAGAGTCTACATCATATCTGCAAATGGTGCTGTCACACATTATGAGGTGTGTACTACACAACTTGTTTTGTTTAAGATATGCATGCAACAATCTTTATGTACGTATAGTCAAAGATCCAAGTGTTTTTTTGTGCATATGAAAATGGTGGGATTATGAATTTGTAGGGGAGCTATGAGATGATAAAGTTGTCAGCTGCTTTGCCCTCAGAGGGTGATGGTAGTACTGGAATTGGTGCTCTTACTTTGAAAATAGGTGGAATAGATGCTACAGTATATGGTGGTGAGGTTACCGGAGTCTTAACAGCAGCATCACCACCTATTTAGTTTAGTGATTTATCCGTAAAAAATTGATAGTTTGTGCAACCAAAAATTATTCAGTGCGTTGTTAAAGTGCAATTTTGATGATAATATAGTAGATTTTGTGCAATCAGTCCTTTTAGATTTATAAAAATTAATATTCTGCATGAATTGTTGTAAAGAATATAGTATACTTTTCAAAATTAACTCTTAAATGATATCTTCAAACTGATGCTATATCAATTATATAAATATAGAGTTCCACTATTCACACCCTATAATACTCTATACACACCCCATCAAAATTTAAAAATAATCTATATTTACTATACATACCCCATTTTCAGACTTTCTACCCCTCAAAATAAAGAAAATAAAATCTATTAAAATAAAAAAATGAGTTACTTATTAAATTTTAAACAATATTTATCATAAATATTCATCTTCCCCAAATGCAATCTCTAAAATCTGGTAACAACAGTGGCCGCCACTCCGTGACTACAATCATCCCAAATCCCAAATCGAAATTTGCTATCATCCACTCTACGTGAATGAAGAAATAGAGAGAGTATATATAATCTTGAAAAGGGGATAGTGAATCGCGAATTTCTCCTTCTTTTATGATTTAAATTACTGTTCGATTCGTTTAGAACTCAAAACCTTCAATTTGTACTCAGTGATTTATTTACTTCAATTCATGAATTCATTTGTTTCAATTTGTTTATATACATTGGAGAAAAGGGGGAATGAGAAGGGGTGAGAAAGCAGCAATTTAAAGGGGATGGAGGATTTGGGGAGGAGGTGGTGGTGGGCTAGGGGAATGGACGGTGAAGTTGGGGATACCGTCGGATTTCTAATCATTTCAGACAACTATTGATACAATTTGGCATGATAAATTGATATGTTAAGCAGCTTTTTTCAATTATCATGCTTAAAAATGAGATGAAGTATTCTAGGTCATATTAACCATTAATTTAATTGAACGTTTTTTTTTTTGCCTAATATGTACAAAAAGTTTAACAATTAAATTACATAGTCAAACGTCAGTCTCAGATTCTTCCCTACTAAAATATGCATATAAGCATACATTTATATTTGTACTAGAATATCCAAGTATCTATATAAATAGCTTCCCAAGGTTTCATATCATTCAATCAACTAAATAAAACCTGGCTTGAAGAAGATCGACAACCCAAAATCAATTGTTTTAAAAGGTGAATTCTCCTTGTTACTTGCGAGCTAAAATTCTCTGGCTTCAAATCCCTATGGATGGCTTGTGGCAAAGCTGAAGAACCTCCTTTGATTAAATTCTTTGTAAGCCACCTGCTTCAATTAGCAAATCCATAGAAAACCTTAAAACCGGAAATTTGATTAATTGATTAATAACAATAACAACGGAACAACAAACTTGTGCTCTTTCACTGTGATCCTTCCATTCAATCATCTTTTTCACACAAATATTGGCTTGAAATTTCAACAATGCATTAGTTTGAACTTCATGGAAATTGAAAGGCTTGGCTCAACAAAGAGGCCAATACAACTACTACTATGCTTACTGCTTTACTATTGACGTAATAGTCTGGCCTAATTTGATTAAATTTCACCTCCATTGCGTTTAAATCAGAATCCGTCCATTTCGCTTCTACAACCACACTCATTCCCCCAACCCTTTTAGGAGAAACCGAGAACCTGAAATTGAACAATAAAAACTGTCTAGGTACATACATCTTCAAATCTAGACAGAAACAGAGATTAAAAACAACGAATTATGAACAGAATTCGATTGGCACATGAACCAATTGGCGAAAATCTAATCACGGGTAATTAATCGAGAACCAAATCAAGAATTACAACTATATGGGTGATTGCAACCCATCCTCAAACAACTCGTCAAGCTCACATGTCACATAATGAACCTATCTTGCAAGCAATAGAAAAAATTCAAGAGAATAATACGAATCACAAAAATCAACTCAAGTAACACATAGAACATATTCAAGAATACAACAATCCATTTATCATTCAAAAATAAATCATAGAGATAAAGTAAACACCAGACGCAATTAGTAAAATGAAAAAAGATGACAACCCAAATGATGAATTTATGAATAGATGGACAGAGATAAGTGAGAAATATTATAAGAAAAATTTCAAAAATTAAGAGAGACCAAAACCTTGTTCGAAGGTTAGAAAAACCAAGAGTTCATGTATTCACAACATTATGTTTTAAATCATTACTGAAATATATAACACTGGATCAGATAAGAAATATATATTCTATATATCCACTTAAAATGTTAAAATGGGGTTAAATTTCGAAACTGAGTGCAAGCATGTGTTTATGCAAATCCATAAATACAACTCATTCAAATTTTTACTAATACAAATTGTACATAGGGTGCCTGCCTCGGCAATTGAATAGTAACACCATAATACATATAACATTCACCTTTTGTTGGCATGAACATAATTCCCAAGCTCTCTATTGATTTAATAATGAAGTAGAACATTTCTTACAATAGTAATTTTTTATCATGGGTCGACCTTCTTACAATAGAATTTTTTTATCATGGGTCGACCCCGATAAAATCTTTCCTGGTCCAGTTCTTACTTACTCTATCATGTCACAACCATGTTCCTAAATATCCCTCTGAAGTCGGGAAAATTAATGTATAAATTAGTAAATAATAAAGGAAAATAGATACCAATAATAAGAAGAGTTCTAGAAAAAGGAAAATGGAAAGCATATGTATACATAAATCAATATGTACTTATCTTGCGATCATTATTTTGCCATGAGTACATAATAATGAAAATTCATTGTCTGTATTAGGAAAAAATTAGTGAACGCTCATTCATGCTTAATCAATAAAATACAGATACAATCATTTCATCCTTACTTCGAGCTAAGTTGTTCCTGGGGAATTGACATGAATTATCTCTCATTTAAGCAAAAATCTACCACAAACTCGTCAATTACATGAAAATGTCGCCCAAAAAAAGTGAAACACACCATTTAGCTTTTCGAGTATCCAATTCGTCCTCTCTTCAACAACATTTGAAACAGTCTCCACAACAGACAAAATTCAACCAATATTCTCGTATAAAATCATTTTTCCAATGTTTCTAGTCTAAAAAAAAACCAATCATAATAAAAAAAATGATCATCATAACCTTAAAAGGAGAAATGGTGAGAATAGACATGAGAGATTCTTCGTTTATGAGGAGTGAATCGACAGAAATAGCTATCATGAAACACAAAATTAGGAAGTAGCCCCAGACAAAAAAATTGATATGTCAAAATTAAATTAAATACCTACCAATTATAACATAAATCAGATAACTTTTCATCTCATTGAATGAAACTATAAAATAAAATGTTAAAGAGAATAGTTCAGAAAAGACATAACAAATATTTATATTGCAAAAATAAATAAAGAAACATACTGGCTCCCATCTATATCGAACGAACAGTTGACATTTACACGCGTTTTTGCGAGTGGGTTTTGTATTAGTAATTGAAATGATAAAGTGACTTTTAAGGAGGGGTATGATAGATGAGGGGCTGATCTACCATACCCCTCCTTAAAAGTCATTTTATCATTTCAATTACTAATACAAACTCGCTCGCAAAAACACGTATAAAAGTCAACTATGCATAAGATTGGTGGACGGAGAGAGTATTTGATAACACATAGGCAATTATAAAAATTGAAGCAAAGAGAAATTTTGATTAATAATATATGCACAAAGTAAAAATTATAGTAAAATTTATTTTGACACTGGTGAACAGAGTTATTTGGTTCACTGAACATTGGTGCAAGGTATCTTTTAACCAAATTCTTGTAGGCATTGCAAAAGAAAACTACACAATGGATATCTGTAAAATAAGAGCCACACATAATGAACAAAACTATATATGCAGAAGAATGCTGACCTATTCAATTAATACTTAAAGTATTATTTTGGTTTGTATATACAACATCGCGATGAAATAAACATTTGGAATCTTGTAAAACTTTAGGAAAAAACCATAAATCATGAATTCTGAATCACTGACCTAAAAGTTGAACCACACAAAAAAGAAAAAAAATATGCATCTTGAGAGATCTACTGATACTGGCAGCGGCGAGGTAAAGGACTGTCTCGGTGGCACTGCAGGTGTTGGCGAGGCAAGCGAAAAAGGTCTTGAGAGATCTGCCAATAGAGTGAGTAAATCAGTGTATAGTTTGGACTGGTACATGTATGTGAGTGAATTTAGAATGAAAATTAAACACAAATTATACATACACTTTCATAGCCCCTATTTCGTGTTATGTAACAACATTATCATATCTTGAATACTCACACAGCTGAAAGTAATAACCAATATCTCCAGGCCAGGAAAGAGAATGTCTGAATCGACTTGGCCTGAGTTTCAGATCACGCCTATTATTGTTATTCTACAAAGTATGTTAGTAAAGCATTGAGTAATATATCATATTATAGAATTTATAATAAAAAAACCAATAAATTATTGTACTCAAAAAATTATGCAAGATTAAAGAAGCAAAGAGGAATACAAATATGAAAAGTATGCAAGATTTGTCCATTATATAATCAAAAGAGTAATAAATTATTGCACTCAAAAAATTCAAATAGGCATATGTACAGTATCAGTAGCATATCACCTTGTACAAAATAATGTAAAACTGAAAACAAATAAAATAAACGCAATACCAAAAATATTTAAAAGTTTGCTTTATATGTTAGAAAAATTCATCCTTTTGCAACTTCACGAACTCATCATTGCATTTTAAAGAAAATCTGAATGAACTTTCTGAAAATTCTTTACAAAATTCATTAAATTTGTATGAATTGATTACATACCTGCTTGAATATCAGTTAGAGTTGCCCCCTATTTAAACCTTAGATGTAATTTTGTTGTCTTTGTGCCCACTACAAGAACAGAAAAGAATAAAACTAATTAAAAAAACAATGAAGTAATATCAGGTAGAGTTGCATCCTATTTAAACCCCAAAGGACCGGTGGAATGGATATCTACAAACTTAATTAGTATACGGGTAAAATTACACGGTACAAAAACTTAGAGGGATACTTATGTCCAAAAATGATTCTCAACCATAAACCACACCTAATAACAATGAAGAACTCTCAATAATTACATTATGATAAAATACGCTGAAATAATTTTCTAAATTTTAAACATTAAACCAAACCACATGACAACAAATAAGAAGAATATATCAATACGAAGCAAACATCTAAACCCCTAAAAGTCAAACTACAAGAAAATTGGTTGTGAAAGTAAAACACCGAATATCAACATTGACCAACTAAAACCCAAGTTTAACAGGAATTAGACATGACAACGTTGTTTCCATTTCCCACTTAATTTCAAATTCTTAAACCAGTGTTAATAACATATCCAGAATTCATGGCTTAGAAAATGCATCCTCGTGTTCTCAAATATTTCCTAAAGAGAAGAAGTTCCAAATATTCAAGAACCCCTCTTCCTCTTATTATAAGTGATTCTGATTCCAGTTGTTCTGTCTTTTAAAATTTCTAATGCCTTATTCATTTCTGGATTTTCCCAGGATAAAATGTGATTTCACCATCTAACCATTATATCCCAATTCCACAAATGCAAAAATAGGTGCATATATTGTACTACTCACATAGTTAAATAATTTGCTGGATAAAATCGAAGAGAAAACACTACCAGTCTCTTTTATCCTATTATACATTCAACAAAAACTCATGTCAACTCACTTGCAATACCAGGGATACACAATACACACACCCCAAACACAAAACATCAAAGGGGCATTACATCCAATTATACATTAGGAGCTCATTCAATCTAAATTGGTACTCCGACAAATTTCTCACTATCTAGAATAACTAAAAATCTCAAGCTTCAAATCATCAATAAACAAAAATTGTGTAAATTAAATTTATAATAACCTGTTGGATCGTAAACTCCTCGGGGGCATCAGGGTCGGCGTCCAGCATATCAATCCGAAAGCTTCGTAGGGTTAGGAATTCTGCTCAAGCTTCATCTAAACCACTTTCAGAGGAAAAACAAAATAGGTGAAGGAGATGAAAGTCATACTTCCCTGGAAAAAAAATTGCATCGACAATAAACCAGTAAATCGGCCGCCCATGGCAGCGCCTCCTCGTCGTCCCCATCCTCCCTAAATGAAAGTAAAGAAAAAAAATACTTAATCTTACGACGTCCAGCACTCATCAGAATCTTCCTGTAATCTTACTCCATCTCCGTCAATTTCTGCTTGATGATCTTCGCCAGCGATGCAACGGAGGAGAGCGGCGGCGGCGGCGACGACGACGGTTCACGTTGCCCTGCTTTCCCAGAGTCTGTTCATTCTCCCGTGAATTTTGTTTTCTTGCTTAATAAAATAATTAGTGAATTAACTGAAGACAAAATAAAACTAATGGGAGGGACAAAATTGAACTATAAAAAATAAGGAGGGGTAAATGGGTCAAAAAATGATTTCCATATCCAAGTCTCTTTTTAATATAGTCTTTTTAATATAGTATAGATTTAATTAAAAGAATATGATATTAAAATAAAATAAAATAAAATATATAGGAAAATATTCAAAAAGTAGAAATAGAAATATATAATTTTATTGCAATTTATATGAGGGTATGATTGTTATTTAACATATGTCTATTTTAGTCCTATATTTTATGGGGTGTGTATATAGTATTTTGGGGTGTGAGTAGTGTTACTCATAAATATAATACGGTTAAAGTGACTTGGTTTAAGTGGTTAGAGCACCACTACCTAAGATCAAGAGGTATTGGGTTCGAGAAATGCTCCCCTAACCCCCCCTAAATAGGATTTCGAGACATGCTCCTCACTAACCCCCCTAAATAGTATTTAATGAGGATTTTTCACTCTCTTTGGGTATTCTCCACCTTGTTGACCTCCCCATGTCCTCAAGATTTGATTGGAGAAGGTATAGTTATCATTGCGGTGCAATTTCGGTTCCGGTCGATAGGAAAACGAAAAAATGTATCATGTGGTAAAAGGAACTAATTGTATCTATCTTTCAAAAAAAATTATAAATATGATATGTATAACTATAATATATACTATACAAACGTAATTATAAGAAGAGTCACACTTGTTTGCACTAATTTCACCGTACAATTAGAGCAATTTTAATCTAATTTTGATCCATTTGCTAAATGGGTCAAATGAAACGACACACCGAGTTTTTAGTGGATGGTGCGAAAGTTTGATGCAATATGACTAATAATATTTTTTTAGGACAGTAACTTGGGGGGATGGGGATGGGGTTGGAGTTGTATTTTAAGGGTAATAATTTTACGAACTTGAAAATGTAGGACTTTATGTTTTAAAATTTATAAATATAGGATAATATGTTTTAAAATTTGTAAATATATATATGAAAATATGTTTTAAAATCATGTAGATGTAGGACAATCAGAAAATATAAAATATATTATCCTATATTTATAAAAGTATATATACATCGCTAATATTTTGCGATGAAGTGTGGTATGTAGTCGGTAATATTTGTGATGATATAAATATTTTGCTGCAAATTTAGCGGTGAATTCTGTAGTTTCGTCGCTATAATTTGTGATAAAAATTAATTTTCATCGCTAACATTTTGCGAAAACCATATTTTTATCGCTAACATTTGCAATGAAAACCAAATTTTCATCGCTAGCATTTTGCAATGAAACTCATATTTTCATTGCTAACATTTGCGGTGAAAATCAAATTTTCGTTGCAAAAATTTTAGCCATGAGTGCATTGCAACAAATTCAACTATGAAATAATTTCATCGCTAATTCATGATAGCAATGAGTATATTAAAATTAGCAATGAAATTTTTCGCAATTGTTTCCCCCCCCTTTTTTTTTGGTAGTGAGATAGTATGTAAAGTAAAAGAGGAGGAAAAATAGTCTTAGGTGGTTAAGTTGTTCGAAAGTAGCACGGGTCGAACCACGACTAACGATTTTCTTTAAACCGAAAAGTTTAGCAACAGAAGTTTTCCTCGCTAATTAGCAACGACATAGTGACGAATTATTCGTTGGAAATCAATCGTAAAATTAATAAATTTTATTGGAATTAGTGTCTGATTTGTCGCTAATTAACGATGTATTATTTAGTTGTTGATTGGCGACGGATTGAGAGACCATTTTCTGGTCAAACTCGTCGTGCAATCTCAAGAATTTATAAACCACATTTACGACCACTACTAAAGGGTTAGGTCTCAGGTGGCTCGACTTGCCGGGCAGATAGGGTGTCGTAGGTATGAATCACAATAAACAGATTTCTTTAAACCTTTAGCGATGGATTATTCGTCAGAAATCAACCGTACATTTATTGGAATTAGCGACGATTTTGTCGTCGCTAATTAACGATTGATTATTTAGTCAAACTCATCGTGTGATCTCAATAATTTACGAACACATTTACGAATATACTTTTGCAATTAGCAACGACAATCTCCGTCACAAATTAGCGACCAACTCCTATACTCCATTGCTAATATTAGCGACAAAATTTTTCCCATCAAAAATCCATCGTTAAAGTCGATTAGCGACATATTTCCATTGTAAATTCGTCGTCAAACATCAGTTTTTAATTTATAGTGGGCCGTTTTGTATGATTTAAATTGAAAAAATCAAATCAGAACTTGAACTAATTAAACCAAATTTTGAACGGAGAAAAGAACAAGAACATTAAACATGGTATGCACTCGGAATTCTTCCAAATTGAAATGAAATTAAATAATTAATGCGGAAAAGGAATTGTATTTACTAGGGGTGGAGGAAATACCGAAAATACCGGCATACCACACTTACCGTATCGAAAAATATCGATTTTATTTATGAAGAAGAATTTGCATACAAGTTTTTGCCAAATTAAAAAATAAAGGGAGGATAATTTATGAAGAAGAATTTGTTTTCTATTAATTCCCCTATTTAAACCTTGATGATGCATGCTCGCTGTATTTGTTTATTTTTTAATTTGGCAAAACCTTGTATGCAATATTGCATACTACGATTTAATTATGTGCAATTGGCCCAAATTTTAAATATTTTAATTTTTCGCGGGTCAAGCACGCTTATCCTGCCTTCTTGGTTTCTTCTTCCTTGCAATACACGTCGCGGTCAGATCTTCTTCCTCGAAACTTGTAGCTTGGAACACGCGTGGACTCGGAAAGCGGCTCGCGTTCGTGAATTTGTGGCGTGGTATTTTTGTTTTGCTGGGATCTTTTGTGTAAATGTCAATGGCCACAGTGGTGGATTTGTATTGTGTTGGAAAGATGGATGTAATATATCGGTTTTGTCATACTCTTCTGGTCATGTGCATTGGAATATTACTGTAAATAATTATGTGTGGTGTTTTACTGCTTTTTATGGGAACCCGGATCCGACTGCTCGTGCACAGTCTTGGTCCCTGCTACAAAGGGTTGCCCCTCAACAACACAACAATGGCATACCCTGGCTGGTTAGGGAAAGATCATTTATACCACAGAAAATGCGGGTGGGGCAGCTAGACGCGTGTGCATGATGAATGCCTTTCGGGATGCATTAGAAGACTATGGCCTCCATGATATCCACGCATGTTGGCATCCGTTTACGTGGATGGTGGCACGCGATGACTATGGGGTACTTCAGGCAAAACTGGACATTTTTGTAGCAAATGCTAGCTGGCGTGAGATGTTCCATATGGCTAGGGCTCAGAATATGGAGTATTTCGGGTCCGATCACCGAGCGATACAAATCACGTTATCCACTACTCTGGTAAGCACTCATCGGACTCCCTCTCGGTTCTCTTTTGAATACAAATGGTGTCATGAGGTTGGGTTTGTTGAGGATTTTTGACGATTCTGGGACTCACTGTCACCATCCATGTCATGGGTAGATCGGCTACTTAGGGCTCACAAATATTTCCAACTTACGCATCAACTTGCGCCAAGGACAACTGTCACTACGGTGCGACAACTAATGCGACTACTGGATCGTGAATTACAATTGTCGGTGTTGGGGAATTAATTGCCCGGATCTATTCGGGATGAATATTTAAATACAAATTTAATTATAACAATTATTACTAGCATGAATTAATCTTATATTAATTCAAATAATAATTCAACAACAAATCATGCATATAAACAGTTCACATAAATCTTATGCATGCGGAATTGCTACGGGTTTATGTGAACTAACCTCTCGGAGTGACAACCGTTGAGAAGATGCATCTCGTTCACACGAACACACCAAAAAGTCTTCTCAAGTATTCTCTTGCCCTTGTTCAACAATCCGGTGGAAGGAACTCACGAACAATTTAACAAAAGGAAAAATAAAATTATGTTGCACCACCTTTGTGGATTTTTAATTTTTCCAACACATGGAATTGCACACTCACAATTGAGGTTTTTCGAAAATACACAATCTGTCGACGTTTCAAAATATTTGATATTTTATCGACGCTGATATTTTTCCGAAAAACCAATTTTCGTGTTCACCTGGGGATGAAACATTCATCCCCTATTTATAATGAGTGGTTGGTCGAAATTTTAGGTGTAAATAAAGATGGGAAAATCTTTTTTTTTTATCTCCAAGAAATCTTGAATATATCTCATATATTCTTTTCTCCATAATTAAATATTCCACAAAATCCCAACTCCTCTTGTTATGGTATTTTTCGAAAAATAAGGAGTAGGAATCCAAGATTTGGATCTTCTTGAATTTATGAGATATTCTTGTATTCCAAGAATATATATCTTCCATAATATATTTTCAAGAAAATCAAGAAAATCTTTTATCTCCTTATTTATTCATAAATTTCGAAATATGCTTAATAAATAATCAAGTGGGAGATTTTTTGAATTTAATGAGATAATCTTGTATTTCAAGAATACTTATCTACATTCCATAACAAAATTCAAAGAAAATCTTTCTCCCTCTTTTATTTATTATTTTGAAACTTTTAGGAAAATTAGGCAATAATAATTTATTTTATTTTAAAAATTTTTTCGATTCTTTGGACATTATGTTTGGGCTACTTGAGGGGCCTTTAGGAGAATTAAGATTGGACCTTCTAATGGACTTTGAATATCTAATATTGAGCCACAATATTATTCAAGCCCATAAATATTAATTAATCCCACTACATAATTAATATTGCACTATCTATCTTAACTCATATTATCATTAATATGGCTCTTGTTATTATTTTCCGTGTTTAAGATTTTTCTAGCCCATTAATTAATTCAAGCCATTTGAAATAGCTTTCCATTAATTAATATCTTTTGTCCTTGGTTGAAGCGGTTCAACATTATTATCCATACCGAAAAACTAGTTCCACTTGCAAGATTTGGTATGATAAATCTTATGAACCTCCCAAGGGGGCAAAATCGAACAAGCGATACTTGCACACGATTCTTCAGATTAAATCTTAGCAATCGTGATGTGACCAATAATATTGTCCAAGATATAAAGTATTGAATCTCGTTGATTCTCTACCCGTAATAAGTCAAAGCAATAATTACTAACCACACGCGATCCTATTCAAGGGACGAAGATTAAGAAATAATGAACCACTCGAGGTCTAATTCTTCCTAGTTCAAAGGTCAAGAATTTGTCCATTGTAAGTCCTATTCGGTCATCACCATACACTAGTGTAATCTCTTGGTCAAGACAAGTCAATCGAGTCTTTACACTTCAACCTTTCACGATGGATTGTTCATTTCCATCTAGGTCGTGAATGGTGTACTTTTGGTTACAATGAACTATTAATTTAATCTTTCGTGATCCCAGATCACTAAATTAACTACAATGTAACACGACTATTTATTGAACAGCTTATGCAAAGAAATATATGTAACATTCAATGATATTTAAAGCATCAGTGATAAATAATTTATTTCAGCAAATAAGACAGAAATTCAGTTTGGTTATACAAAGTAAAAACATACTTTCCAGTATAACCCCAACAGTCGGGAGCTCCCCCGAATCTAGCCCATGTTTGGGAATTGTCGAAGCAGATTGAGACAGCTCGAGATAAAGAGGAGATGCATTGGCGGCAGAGGGCCAGAGTGACATGATTGCAGTATGGGGATGGCAACAATAAATACTTTCATGTCGTAGCGACTGCACGACGGAAATGCAACCAAATTTCGTGGATCCTTAGTCACCACGGGGATTGGACAACATCTACACAAGGGATGGCAGAAATTGTGTCTTTATTTCACACAATTGTTTACCTCATCAACCCCTCCCAGGCTAATATCCAGTGTGTACTACGATACCAAACACGTAGCCTCCTTAACGAGATAGTGGAGGAACTAGTAGCACACCCCTACTCGGCAGTTGAGGTTAAACAGGTGTTGTGGGACATCCATCCATCGAAGGCTCCGGGACCAAATGGATTTTCCGCTGAATTCTACCAGTGCATGTGGAATACGATAGGTCAGGGGTTTACAACAGAAGCTTTGCACATTCTCAATAGTGGGGGTGACATGGCTCGATGGAACCACACAATCGTTACGCTCATACCTAAATTGGACGAGCCTAAGACGGTGAAAGACTTCCGGACCATCAACCTGTGCAATATCGGGTACAAGGTGGTTGCGCGTGAGATAACAAACCATCTGAGTTTGGCCCTTCATTTCATCATAGACATGCAGCAAAACGCTTTCGTCCTAGGTTGACTTATCACAGATAACATCCTGGTGGGGTTAGAATGCATACATTGGCTTCGGCAGAATAAGAGGACCAAAATAGGTTATGCCGCCCTCAAACTGGATATGAGCAAAGCGCATGATAGAGTAGAATATGGTTTCCTATTTCGCATGATGTGGGCGGTGGGATTTCCGGAATCTACCATTGAACTGATCCATGTGTATATCCATTGTCCGATATTCCTTCCAAATTAATGGTGTTATTGTTGAGGACGTGTCTCCACAGCGCGACATTCGGCAAGAATACCCGTTATTCCCGTACTTGTTTGTTCTGGTAGCACATGCGCTCTCAGGTATGATTAACGGGTATGTGGAATCAGATTTGATTCGAGGTTTAAAATTGGCGTCTAGTGCCCATGTTATTTCACATTTATTCTTTGCCAATGATAGTATGTTCTTTCGTGCAACGGAGATCGATTGTCAAGGAGTTCGTCAGTGTCTGTCCAGGTATGAGCGGGCTACGGGCTAGCTAATTAACTATGATAAGTCAGCTCTTACGTTTTTTCTAGCCACCCCACAACATGTAGCGGACAGCATCAAGACCATCATATCTATTGTTGTGGCAGAAGGTCATGCATTATATCTTGGCCTTCCAACGTTCACTATGCGGAACAAATTGCTCCAATTCGAATTTCTCCGAGACTAGATGATCAAAAGACTTCATGGGTGGAAATTGCAATTCTTCTCAAAAGGGGGACTATTCACTATATTTTTAACCTAGTTTATTCCGCAAGTGTACGCCGAAGAATATAACACGTAGTGAGCATGAGTATCGTATCCACGAGGATTAGCTCTAGTATCTATTACGATTTTAATAACCTATTTTTATCTAGAAAATCAATAATTTGGATGGTGGGTTTTGTTTAACAAAGAAAATTAAAATAACCAAGTAATCAAATAAATTAATAGCAAGTAGCGAATTAACGTTTTTAGAATAACTAAATAAGAAAAAATGGATCCTAAGACTTACGATTTCAATTAGATTAAATTCGCATACAAATCAATTCAATCAACTATTCCGTTGAGTATTCTTATAAAGGTAATCACTAAGGAAGATTAAATCATCTCTCGATCTCATTAATCTTGTTAGACATAATTATTTAAGAGTGTGTATCTCTACTTCGCTCCAATAATTACTCCTCTCAACAAATCAAGATTATATTCCTCTTTTATTATGAATCTCCTCTCTCGAATGTTGTCTCACAATAAATTATGCAATCATATGCTCAATACTTGAATCTCCTCTCTCGAATATTGACTCAAATAAACAAATGAATTTAATCATGTAGCCTTTGCAATTAAACTTACAAGATAAAATGATGCATAAATAAGAATAACAAAATGAAATTCATCAATTGAAATTAATTCGTGCAAAAATAATCATAATCTACTTTCATGTCCTAGGATCTCAAATGAGTTTAGCTAGAAAAATTCATAAAAAAAATAACAAATAAAAACATAAAAAAGTAAAGAATTAAATAAACTTATATATTGTTTGTCCCGATGTCTCCAACTCAAGAACTGGTAATGTTGCTTTCTACTCCTTATTTCTCGATTCCTCCCCGCTGCTTCTGATTCTCCAATATGCACATATATATATATATATATGGTTGAGCTTATTTTTGGTAGAGATGCGTCCCATCTTTCTTTCTTTTCGAACAAGAAAGGATAATGTTGATTCTCTTCGTATCTTTTATTTTTGAAAACCAAATCCTCTTCAAATTCTGCTCTTTCTTAATCGATTTTAATATGTAATATATGGCCCAGACTTGATATTCTGAAAAGTAACTGTATTCCTAGGCTTCAAGGCCCACATGTTTAATTTCTTCATTTAGCCACAGTTGGCAACCTTTTTTGGGCCTAGCCAATTTGTTTGATTTCAAAACACATCTCAACAACAATTATATATTTCAACTAACCAAGATAAATAAGATAAAACTGGAACTAAAACACAAAATTTCTATGATCAATATTTAGCAATAAAAATAAACATGGCCTTTTAATTTATTTTGCCTCCATTATTTTCACATATTCAACGACCTCGTCGGAAGAATACAAATTTATATCTAATATAAATTATAATGGACTAGGATCCATATTTCTATTATTACAATATCTGCTTGGGTTGATTACTGCAATAATAGAATTGGTAGGTTCCAAACCAATTGCAAAACTGCAATTCCTAGTTGATTAACTTAGTTCAATCGGATGCCCCTTGACTTTCGTTTCCCTGCTTGGGTTGGTGAAACAAAGTCAAGTTGATTTACAACCATCAAGCGGCGACACTTCGTGTCCTTATAAAAGTCATGTTAGATGTAGATCCGAGCAAAAGACTTGGGTCTTAAATACTCATTGGAACGAAATCTCCAGTTTTCTTTTAACATTGATGGAAGGCATCGTTCAATTTAATGAAAATCATATTTTATTGAGGAACGTTTAAAGTCGGGATATTAATTGCTTAATCGAGATCCAACATATTATCTACGTCACATTTGAGCAATTATTGGGCGCCGCCTACCCAAACATGACGTACACGGACTAACAAATATTGGGCGACGTCTACCCAAACATTTAATACGGTCCGACAGATATTCGTTGCCGCCTACCCAAACAGTTATAACGTGGACTATAAATGCGTTAACAAATTTAATTAAATAAATAAACAAGTTAACCAAGAGGAATTTAATAACCTTTTAAAATTACCAAATTTCAAAAATTCAACTTTAAAATTATTAAACTTTAATAATTAATCCAATTAATTATTTGGTCTAATCATAATTCAAATTAAAAAAAAAACTTTTATTAATTTTTTTTAAAAATCAGATTTTAATTTTATTTGTCAAGGGCTCATGTGCAAATTTCTAAACTCGCACGGAAGGGCCTGCCCAAAATCCAATTTCGGCACAGTCATTCCCCTCATCATTGCCCGGTTCCCAATCAGGTCAACCAACACCAACCAAACCGTCCAATAATTCATCACAGTTCATCAGAATTATTCCAAACAATTCGCAGAACATGCTCAACCATTAGGGTTCAATTAATTACAGTTTTATCAATTCTAAATATTCCAATCGAAATTAACAGGCAATCAATCCGAAAGCATAAACCCAGAACGAACGAAACTGGCAAAAATCATTTGATACAGTGCGCGAGCGTGAGTCGCCGCCGCCGCTAGAAGCGTGCGGGCAACTCGCCACCGCGAGTGACACAGAGGGACGCGCGCGGAGCCGCGGCCTCTTCGAACTGGGTCATTGCAGAAGCATTCAAGCGAGAGATCGATTCGGTGGTGTCCCCCCTCGAATCGAGTCAAAATAGGGGCGGTCCACCGCGCATCGAAGGAAATCGAGGAGCACCGCCCTGAGACAAAACGAGATGGTGGAGCTCCGCTGCGAATGGAGTCGAATCGGAGCACATCATCACGAGACGAGAGTGACCGCGACCAAGACGAGACAAAACAGGGAGCACCGCAGCGAGTCGCGATGAAGGCAGGTGCTCAGCCGCAGATCCAATCCGTCGACACGGCAGTGCGGGCTCGCGCGGGCGATGCGAGTTGCGTTACAAGGCTGCCTACTCGAGCGTCGTCGCGAGTCGCCCGCAGGGCCAGGTTGCGTGCATCAGGGAGGAGGAGCGTCGCTGGGATTTTCCCAGAAAACCCTAGGCGATACGAAGAAGACGAACCAAACGCACAAGACAAATAAGGGGTGTGTTTATCTAATAAACATGTCCCAACACAAAACAACTAGTTATGGTGCGGTTTGGTCAAACGGATCAACCGCGCCGATTTTTTTTAAAAAAATTATTTTAAAATCAATTTCAATTATGCAATTAAATCAAGAGTCTGAGCTCTGATACCACTATTGGAATTTAGAGACACATAAATACGTAAAACATGTGCATCGAAATTAAACAGTTCACCAATAACGAACGTATAATTGCATAATTGAAATACGAATAAACATAAACAGAATCCTTAAAGTGAAATGTTAGTCTCAGTATTGAATAGTTTCATACACATAGAATAGTCACCTTTGGTCGTGTAGAGATACACTTAGTCTTTAGATCATATGCTTGATCTTGTTTCAAGAGGATTCGATTTGTGAACCTCTTTGTACTCATTATTTTGATAAATAGTGATTTCGGCCATAAGACATCACAATCTATATTGATATAGATTGTGCAAAGTTTTATTACAATTCGTGTGCTGTGTTTCTGAGTCTTCCGTTGTTTCTGTCTTTTGAATGTTACTTTGAGTATTACAACATTCAGTTTAACATTACTCTGTTTTTACTAAACACAACCCCGTTTTGCACACTTTCAATACTGTTATATATTTTTTGTAATATTGTTTCCGTTTTGGTATAATACTAATCAGATATCTTTTTCTATATTTTGAATGCAATATTATTATATTCTGCTTGTAATACTGAATTAGTTTTGCGTTTAATACCTTTTAGAATTTATCTTTTTTATATGTTAGGAATGTAATACTATTATGTTTTTACATGTAATACTTTTATGTTTTGCCTGCAATACTGCTTTTATTTTGATTTAAAATCTTTCTGAATTTACCTTTTTTTTATGTTTTGAATTTACCTTCAGGGGAAGCTAAGACACCAACATATGCTACAACTTACAAGAAATGCTTCGAAAACGACTTGAAGGAAAATACTAGTTCATAATTTTGGATTATATGTGTAGAAAACAAATTGAGAAACTCTCGAAACTGTTTTTCCAAATGAAAAATATTCGACACTTGTATTTATGTGTTTATTCGTGTGTATTTTGTAAAATTAATAATTAAATAAAATATACTTAAGCAAACGATTTGACGATAATTATTTTAAATTATGTTGGCCACATGTATATAAATTTTTTAGTGAGATAAAACATTTTTAAATATGTCCATCAATTATACCATTTGGGGTGTCATGACACAAGTTATATATAATTAATTATATTTTTTACCATTAATTTTTTCTAGAAGGTAAATATTTTTCCTTAACAATTAAATAAATTAAGGAGAAACTTATTTAATATATCTCTCAATGTGTTGAATTGGTTTGCCTATTTCAAAAGTATTCTAGCAACGCGAGTTTGATTTTAGTGGGAGACGAATTTTTAGTTTTTTTGGTCTATAGGGCTAAAAATATGAAAAAAAAATAAAAAATTTTATGCAAGGGTTTCGAACTTGCATCTACTTCATTTAAACAAGCCTTTAACTCCACCAGGCTGTAAGGCGTACACGATATAAAATACCCGTTTAACTATTTATATACTGTTGTGACCGATCAAAATGGGTCGACCCAAACAAATGGGTTGATCCATGTGAGAAATTGGGCATTTTCACTTATGAAAATTTTCACATAACACCTACGCATTATAATTATATTAATCTTATATTGGGTTAAATAAGGGTGGTCGTGATAATTATTTTTTCATATTAATAATTAGACGATTCAATATAAATAAGTAATATAATTTTAAAATGCAATATGAATGTACAATATATATATATATATATATATATTTCGGGATTCACCTAGATGGACGTAGAACTTTAAAAATTAAGTCATATTATAGTTTGAAATTTAAAACTAGATCACTTCGATATTCACTCCTATAAAATACACGTATACCTTTATTTTTCATAAAATTCAATACAATCACATTACAATTTTTCCACTCTCAACACAATATAATAATATCATATCTCAATCACTCTAAAATATCGATTTGTCATAAAGTAAAGAGAAGGCTCTGTGTGAAATATTGCACACTAGTGTTATGTGCAATACTACACAAATAAGAAGAAAAGACTGAAAATTCGCGGGTTGGCTGGGGAGGGTCGGGGCGCGGGTCACGGCGCGGGCCTGGTGGACCAATATATATTTATTGAAGGATATGTTTATCAAATATGTGTTGTAGTCTAGTGGTTCAGGTCTGTTGTTAAGGTATTTGGTTGCAGGTTCAATTCTTACTGAGCACATAATTTTTAATTTTTTTTTGTCAGGTTTTTGTGTGTTACTACATCTATGTTTAAGTGTTACTACATTGTTATATTTAAATAACTTCATATCTTACATAACATGTATTAAAACATAACGTAACACATAAATGTTCATAAGGTAACACGTTTAAGTGTTACTACATTGTTATATTGAAATAACTTCATAAACATCATATCTTACATAACATGTATTAAAACATAACGTAACACATAAATGTTCATAAGGTAACACATTGTTGTTCATAAATGCAGAAACATACGAAAGATTCACATAAGATTTATACATGTATACAATATTACATATTAATAAAAAAAATAAGTGGTACTACATGAACAAAAGAGTGTTACCCTATGAACAAAAGATTGTTACTATATGAACAAAAATCAGTACAAGCAAGAAAAAAAATCATCAATCCCAAATTACAGATCAAAGAACAACGTGAGAAGGGAAATTTTATTCAATCAAATTCCATACAACAACAACAACAACAAAAATATCAAAAATAATATTAATTTATTCAAATTTTACAAACTAATTAGAAATACATATCTATTTCTTCATATCGGAGACGGTCACGAAATCGCTGGTAAGCCTGAGCACCTTGTCGAAAAAAATCTGATAGATCGAGAAAGAAGGAGAACCTAGATCGCGAAGAAGAAGAAGAAACATCGAACACGGATCCGAATGACATGAGCCTGACCCGCGAGAAATAAAAAAATCCTAATTTAAACTAATTACACATAGCATTATATACAATATTACATAAAGTAAAATCTATAAGATCATAACAAAATCTGAAATAAATACATAATTTTTACTCGTCAAGACATTTAAATTTATAGGATTTTGAAGTCGTTTCTCGACATCCCGAAACAAAACGTGTACCCGTAAAATAAAATGGAGGTAAATACTGCAGAATCACATGCACAGAAATAGCGGCTCAGAGTTATAAATACATCACCTCCATTCTTTTCCTACAATCCAAAAACCAAAATCATGGCCCGAATTCAGAAACCCACTTCTCTCTCCCTCACATGCCTAATCTTCTCTCTCATCCTAATCCCTCCTTCTTCTTCTGAAAATCACTTTCAGCTACTCGACGTCCATGCTTCATTAAACCAGGCCCATCAAGCAGTCTCCCCAAATATCGCCGCAAAAAGCACTTTTCAACAGCAACTTAACCCTAATTCCTCTCAAAATTCCCTCTCTCTCCCTCTCCACTCTCGCTCCTCCCTCCCTTCCACCACCCACACCAACAACTACACCTCCCTCACTCTCTCCCGTTTGGCCCGAGACCAGGCGCGTGTACACTCAATCCTCACAAGGCACGCGCTCGCCCTCTCCGGCCACGCGCCGTCCAATCTCACGCCGGAGAAATTCGAAACGCCGGTAATCTCCGGCATCCGGCAGGGCAGCGGAGAGTACTTCGCCCGGGTCGGGGTGGGTCGACCCGAGAAGAAATTCTACATGGTTATTGACAGCGGCAGCGACGTCAGCTGGCTACAGTGCCAACCCTGCACCGACTGCTACCAACAAACCGACCCGGTTTTCGACCCCACCGCTTCTTCCAGTTACAAAACCGTCACGTGTACGTCGCCGCAGTGTAACTCCCTCGAAATATCCGCTTGCCGAACCGACACGTGTCTGTACCAGGTTTTGTACGGAGACGGGTCTTATTCGGTTGGATATTTCGCCACCGAAACGATATCGTTTGGCGCAACTGGGTCGGTACCAGGCGTCGCGATAGGCTGCGGCCACCACAACGAGGGGCTGTTCGCCGGCGCCGCCGGCCTACTCGGCCTCGGCGGCGGCACGTTATCGCTGACGTCGCAGATCAAAGCGACGTCGTTCTCGTACTGCCTGGTGAACCGCGACTCGGCCGAGTCGTCGACTCTGGACTTCAACTCGGCTCGACCCGGCGACTCAGTCCTGGCGCCGTTGCTACACAACTCGTTGATTGAAACCTATCGTTACATAGGACTCACCGGGGTCAACGTCGGCGGTCAATCCGTCCCGATCGCGGCGACTCTGTTCGAGATCGGCGGCGACGGGAGGGGCGGGGTGATAATCGACTCGGGGACGGCGGTGACTCGGTTCCGATCGGAGGTGTACGACTCAGTGCGTGACGCGTTCAAGGGCCTGGTGAGGAATCTGCTCCCCGCGAGTGGGTTCTCGCTGTTCGACACGTGTTACGACCTGTCGGCGATGACGAGGGTGAGCGTGCCAACGGTGTCGTTTCAGTTCGGGGGCGGGAAAACGGTGGCGCTCCGGCCGAGCAACTACCTGATTCCGGTGGACAAAAATGGGAAATTCTGCTTTGCTTTTGCGCCGACGTCGGGGTCACTGTCTATCATCGGTAATGTGCAGCAGCAGGGGACACGTGTCAGTTATGACCTGGCTAATAAATATATTGGCTTCAGCCCAAATAAATGTTAGCCGATAGTGTAATACTAGATGTAGTACTTGTGTTGGTGAGTGTATTAATTAATTGCAGAAATTATAAGCAATTTTAGCTAAATATATATATTTATATTTTAAAAAATGAATCATAAGATTGTGGGTATGCTTCTGCTGGTGTAATCAACGCCCATATTTATTAGATTCATAATGCGGTCATTGAATTTTTTGGTACTGATGTCTATCGACAGCCTTAAATTGAATTCAATTTCTTTTTAATTTATAAACTTTATCAAATATCTCAATTAGAGAGGACTTAAATTTCGTTAGTATAAATATATACGTCTTCTTCCCAACATCCCGATTAGAATAATATTTTAATATTTTTTTTTAAAATGGGTGTCAATATGTATTAATTTATGAATTGTTTTACTATGAAATTGTCTTCTATAGATTTTTATTTAAATTATAAATATAATTAGTCTTTTGATAAAAAAGGGTTAATTAATCAAATAATGTTCACGTGTAGAGTAAATGGTGTGGGTGAGAGATTTATTAGTGTAGGTGGTCCGTCTCCGTCATAAATTCACGTCCTCCCATGAGGAACATCATTTCTGATCGGCACCATATTAAAAATTTATATTCCTTGAAAAAAGTAGGTACATTTTGAAAGAATTAGTTTTATCTAAAAGTTCGAACTTTTAAGATGAATGTGGAATTAATTCATTTATTTAATTTCTCTAACACCCCCTTCACTTATGGGTTAAATTCTCTTACTCCATCCTCGAAGGAGACCCATCAAGTTGACAATTTAATATGAATGAAGTTACTTTCAGCGGGGATCAAACCCATGACGTGGGTATAAGCCTCGAAGGCTCTGATACCATAAAAAAATTATGTCTCATTTAAAAGCCCGAACTTGTAGAAAAGTGTGGAATTAATTCATTTATTTAATTTCCCTAACACCTTTTAATATATCATGTGAATATGGTTCACACTATGAACTCTAATTCAATATGACTCATTTTGCGGGATGAGTTGACCCAAAATTTCACCCCAAATCTCACATTTCACGTTCATTATCGTGTCGTTGCGCTCGCGGTCTGTTCTAGCTTCGTCGCGTCGTTGTCGCTGCTCTCGCGCATTCGCGTCTATGTCCCTGCTCTCGTGTCGTCGCTGTTGTGTACTAAAATATCGAGTTTAATGATTTGAATGTGGCTATCGATTCTAGTAACACAAACAAGTAATTAATGGTAAATAATCGAACACGAAGACTGCGGGAAGAACTCTTGAGTTCTTCCCTTAGATTTGATGTTGTATAGATGATGAGAGAATGAGAGTAAGCTTGGGAGAAATCCATCCCCTTTACAATGAGGGGTGTGGTCCTCTATTTATAGAGGACCAACCTTGAAAGCTAAAAAACAGTAAATACATCTTGACCCTTTTTAGGGTTTTATTACAACCGTTGATCTAAACAGTAACATTATATCAATATTACAATAAATGCACTTGTCTTGTCTCGTAAAGTTGACTCTTGGTTTTGCCGGATTATCTTCTCGGGCTGTGCTTGTCGGCTTTGCTCGTGGAGCGACCTCGGGAGAGGTCGCCCGTGGAGCGACCAAGGGGGAGGTCGCCCGCGGAGCGACCTCGGGGGAGGTCACCCGCTCAGATAGTCTTTACTCTTCTCTTTCTGACCTCGCCTATGAATCGTCCTCAAGGGAGGTCGCTTGTTAAGGTGAGGTTGATCTTCTATCGGGTCGGGTCGGGTCGATTCGGGCCTAAGTGGGCCCTGTTGACATGTTGGATACTGACACATATCCAGTTTGATTTGTGCTACAACAGTCGCGTCGTTGCTCTCGCAGTTTGTTCTCGCGTCATGGCGCCGCTGTCCTTATTCTGGCGTCACTACTCTTGCGGTCATTCCATGCTTATTCGTCGCCCTCACATCACACAATAAAGATAACCAATGAATGTATAGGGGAAAATATCATTATGAATGATTGTGAAGGAAAAAACTTCACAACAGGTACTAAAACTCTTACATGTTGTAATTGTGCCTTCACTAATGACATTGATAGTTTTTTTTTGCGTAATAGTAATACTTTTACTTCATAATAGTGATAGTATATGTGTGTAACAGTGATACTCATATACAGTGACAGTGAAAGTTTTTTTGAGTAACAGTGATAGTTTTTCTGAGTAACAGTGATAATTTTTATACATAGCAGTAATAGGTAACGCGTGTAACAGTGATAGTTAACGCGTGTAACAGTGATAATTTTTATACATAGCATAGCAGTGATAGTTAATGCGTGTAACAATGATACTTAGTATAGCATATAGTGACATTGATAGTTTTTCTGAGTAATAATGATATTTTTTCTGAGTAACAGTGATAATTTTTATGTCTATTGATTATTTTTTTTCATACCAGTGATGATTTAATAAAATTACAGTGAGAGTTTTTATACATAGCAGTTATAGATTATTTGAATATATATCACAAATTACAGTGAAAATGATAGTGATAGTCTCCCCTAAACCCTAAAAAAGACTAATCTAAACAGTGAAAATGGTAGTTTTCGGCGACAATTTTCAGTTGAGGCGTTTGCCCATCACGATTCGCTGAGTTTCCATCGCGTAAAGGTAGCATTTCGCGGTCGCAGAGGAGAAGGGAAAGAGGCGCAAAACAAAAAATGAACACAAATAGTATATATCTAACCTTTTTGCAGTGTATGGGTCAGGTTTGACTCGGGTTCATAATATGAACCACGTCTATACAAGTTTTTGTCTTATTCTTTTCATTAAATATGTAGATAAATCAAAAGTAATTTGGGAATGTTCAAGAGATTATAAGACATTTTAAAAGGTAAATAAATTTTTGGAAAGTTCCTTTGTAGACTCTTAGGATGGCGTACGTTTTCAACTTCTATTGTATAATTTAGCATTGCTTACTTTGGTGGTGTTTGTTTTCAGCCGGGGAGGTCCGGATGGGGGATGGGCCTCCCCTCGCCCCGTCTATTTTTTGAATTTTTACATCTCATCCTCCATCCAAATACACATTCACACCTATTATACATTTATATCTTAAAACTATTACATCACTACTTTTCTTACACCAACTCATTCTCTCTCATACTTTTCTTACAACAATTCATTATATCTCTTACTTTTCTTACACTTTTCTTTCATACAATCATTATCATACTAATTAACAATAATAAAATAATACATCATCATAATTAAAAAATATTGATTTGACATAAAACTCCATTCATCTCTATTACATCCAACTCAAAACAAACAATGAATTATTATTCAAAGGATTTCCCTCATCCACCTTTTTCCCCCATCCGTATTTGCCCCATCCACCTCAAACTCAAAACAAACATACCCTTAGGGATGTTGTGATCCAGTTTTTTTTTACAAACAAAAAAAAAAAAAAAAAAAGGCTTGATTAGTGTTTAAAAATGAGTTTATTGCGTTTTTAGTTCCATAGGATACCAAGTATTTTGAAAATGATCCCAAGTCCCAACCCCTGCAAATTTAATCTCATACTAATTTTTATTTGCATTTTTGGTACCATCGTGACGGAACCCGTTAAATGGACTTGCAGATATTGTCCCAAACGTTATACCATTTAATTAATACACAATTAATCACTTAGCCAACTTAAATCACTCGCACACTTGGTCCCGTGGTAGGTTAATATAACTGAAATTAACTAGATGTGATTTGCACATATGGTCCCATAAGAATTAAAAAGTATATTATTTTTGGTGGAAAAATAATTTATATTAAAATATAAAATTTATATAAATCATTGTAAAATGAAAATACAGTAAGAATATAACAATGTCATCATTATACTATACTTCTTTAAAATTATAAAACAACATACAGTAATAATATTTTTAAATCAATTTAACCAATTTCAATATACTGAATTTATGTATTATGCACTTACTGAATTCTAATTGTTATTGCATGTATGATTTTCTCTCAGTATTAATGTATTCATGTTTTACCTTATGAAAAATCATGTGTTATCGTATGCTTAAATATATAATACTGTACTATTTTTATTTTATTTTTTGGTAAGGATTTAGTACAACAATGATATAAAAATGACATATTTTTCACCTATATATTGTAGAATCAAAAGACTCTGATATTGTTATCATCTGATAATTTCATGATCATCCATATTATGTGTTATTTGGTTGGATTTTTGTTGTTCTTCTTCAATACGATGTCGCAAGTCTAGGGTTGTTCACTACGTTTGGAGATTACCGAACCCAAATTAAAATCCGAACCGAAAAAGAATCGAACCGAAAATAATTGTTGACTTTTTGACTTTTTTCTGAACCGAACCGAACCGAGTTTTTTTTTTGATATGAACATGGATATTATTGAATTAACCGTACCGAAAAATCAAATGAAACCGCACCGAATTGTACCGGACCGAACTGAACCGAATAACCGATTTAAATATGTAATAAATTTAATTATTAATTTATTTTGTATTCATTAAATTGTATTATAAATTATTGATATCCATGTAATTTAATATTGAATATATCATATGAATATTTTGGCGAGATATTAGAATATTTACTTCCTTATTTGTGATTTATAATTATCGAGAATCTTATAAAATTCTCAATTTGCAAGTACGCATCCTTACTCTCTCGCACCAACTCATCGCTCTGTAGTCTGTACCTCTCATCAATTTGGACCGAAGAAAATTCACAATAAATATTTAAATGTGTATTTTATTAGCCATGTTTTAAATACACCATTGATGGTGTTTTGGTTATTTTATTATTTTTAATTAACTATATCCTATCATGTAATATGTTTGAGTGTGAAGGATAGATGCATGAATATGGTTGAAGAGGTATTGAATTCAAGTGCATTTCATGTAGATTGCAACAATACTTAAGAAAATTGTGATTAAAAAGAAAAATGAGGAGTGATAGAAAAAAGGAGAAAAAGGTTTAAAAAAAAAAACCGTTTCTTTGGTCCGATCCGATCCGATTTCATTATAACCGAAAATCCGTTCCGAACAGTACCGAAAAATTAAAAGTTCATACCATTCCTAACCGAAGTTTTGATAAGAACACGAATACTTCAATTATAAAATAATCGAACTTTGGTACGGACACGGATAATTTTAAATATCCATTTTGGTCCGTACCATGAATAGCCCTAGATCGCAACTCGTTATTGTATGCATAGTCACCAGAATTTGGTCTTCTTTTATTTCTTGTGCCTGGTTTTTTCTACGTTGTTGCCATAGTTTTGGTGATGTGCGTGTTTTCTTCGTTTCATGAAATTGTTTCATGGGCGCGTTATTGTAAAATGGGAGAGAAACCATTCCGACCCGATTGATTCACGAGAATTTTACCGTTTTCCCAAATAACTGAAAATGAATATGTAGTATGACCCATTAGTCAAAACTCTAACCTCACTCAAACTAAACAAAAATGGGAAAAGACATAATAGTTCAAACTCTTGTTTGCTACCCTTGACAAAAAATAAACTCTTTTTTATAATTTTATAATATTTTTACTCTTGAATAGAGTAGTCGAGCATGTTGAAAAATTGAATGGAAAATGGTGTAATTGTAACTTGAAAATTGTGTAGGAAAAGGGGAAAAGGAAAAAGGTAAAATTTCCATCCCACATAGAAAAATGGAAAAGAAATGAAAGGGTATAAAACTAACAACACATGTGAGGGTTGTAAATAATTGTCTTGATTATGCTCCAACCTCCACGGGGGCGCGCACATGGTGGGGGGGGGGGGGTGCAAATCATGACTGAAATTGGCCTTCGAGGCGTGAACCTGTGTGCGTTAAGCCCTTGGTTAGTGGATCCGCAATATTATCCTTAGATCTCACGTAGCCTATTGAGATAACTCCAGTTGAGAGTAGTTGTCTAATGGTATTGTGTCAACGACGAATATGTCTTGACTTACCATTGTACAAATTACTTTGTGATCTTCCAATTGCAGACTGACTATCACAGTGAATGCATATTGGTGGCACTAGTTTCGTCCACAATGGAATATCTTCAAAAAAAATTCTAAGTCACTCGGCTTCTCCACCACATTTGTCTAGATCTATAAACTCAGACTCCGTGATGGATCTTGCAATTACTGTTTGTTTAGAAGATTTCCATGATATAGCTACACCGCCAAGAGTGAAGCATATCCACTGTTGACTTAGTGTCCTTCATATGGGATATCCAATTTGCATCACTGTAACCTTATATTACAGCTGGATATTTTATATAATGCAGTCCATGTCGCACATAAGGTCATGCATGGATCGCACATAGGTAGCGCATTGGTCGCGCGACCTAATGGGATGGATATACAAGGGTAAAAATGTCATAGGGCAAAAATGAGTTTTTTTATCAAGAATAATGCAAAAAAGAGTTTTAACTATAAAAAAGAACATTTTTACATATTTTCTAAAAAGGGAAATTACACTGAGCTAACTCTATGTAACGTGCTCGACTAAGAACACATGCATGAAAATTGAAAGTTAATTAAGGCAAAATATTGTGTGCACCACTTTCACCGTAGTAATGGTGGTGTACAGTGAAAGTGGTGCACACAATACATTCTCGTTAATTAATTAATTTACAAACTAATGGTGATGCATAAACAATAAGTCCACGTGATTATATTCAACAAATCACAAAGAGGGGAAATTTTCAATTCAAATCTTTTATTTCCAATTACAATACCACTAAATAATCAACCAGTATAATGTATGTATATATATGTGTAGTCATTTTATTTAGCTAACACCGTTTCTTATATTTCAGAAGAAATTTAGGGAATTTCAAATATGGGTGAAAAAGTGTTGATTTTGTACAATATTTTAGTAGTGATGATAATTTGCAATGGGTGCAATGCTTGCGAGGTTTACAAAGTTGGTGGCTCTTCTGGTTGGACCACCATAAATATCACTCATTCTCGTTACAAATCTTGGGCCGCTTCTAAGATTTTTCATATTGGTGACACTTTATGTAAGACAAACCACCCCCTATAATGTCGACAATATTATATCATATAAATTACGTCGAATATTTGATTTAGTTTTAGATGAAATTTGGTGTTCAAGAAGATGTTTGGTTTTGTTGGATTAAAAAAATCATTTTTTTTTTATATAATAAAAAAACCCTCCTTATATATAGTATTAAAAATACATCTATAATGAAATTTATTTTAAAGGTACCAATTTGTGGGAGTCACATTACTAATATTTGGTCTAATTAGAATAGCAAGAGAGATATTGTTGTATTTGGTGAATGATGCTCTTGACTAATACTCTCTCCGTCCCAAGATGACTTGAACATTGAAAATGACACGCAAATCAAGTAAAGTGAGTTTTAGTGGGTTTGAGTGGAATAAAATAAGGGTGTTGTGAGTGTATTTATATTATATTTGTTTCCATTTTGGGAGTGTTCAAGTAATGTTGAGACGTCCAAATAAGACAAGTGTTCAAGTAATGTTGGGACGGAGGGAGTACTGATTTATATAAATATTGTATTAGACTTTTTTAAATTCTCTCCCCTTCGTATAATTATTCTCGGCAAAATCTTGTGTAATGTTGTTTTACCATATAACTGGTTTGCATTTTGTGTGTATCGTTAAGCATTATAAATTGTTTCATGAAAATGCATTAATTTAATAGTATTTATTATTTTATTAAAAAATATTAGTTGTTTCTTATAATATATTAATTGGAATCTTGCAGTATTTGAATACAACAAAGAATTCCACAATGTGGTGAGAGTCACGCGCGACAACTTCAATAGATGCAATTCAACAACACCTTTCTCAACTTGGGCCACTGGTAACGATTCTTTCACTATAACCGGGCCGGGCCACTTTTACTTCATTTGTGGCTTACCGGGCCACTGCTGGGCCGGCCAAAAGGTGGATATACGAGTTACTGGACAACATAAACCCGAACATGGGCCAAGCCCAAGCCCAACTCCAAGTCCGTTGAGCCCAACACTAATTCCACCAGCCCAACGGCCCAAAAGTGGATCCTCTTATCTGCCTTCATCTTGGAAACTTTGCTCATTGGTAGCAGCAATTGCCCTTCCAGCCCTTGTTTTTCAAATATAAGGATATTTTGGATTTTTTTTTTCTATTTTTAGAATTCCTAGTTAGTTGAATTTATTTAATTTGAGTTGATTTTTGCGTGAAAAATGAGAATGTGTTTGTTTTATGGGAAATACAAGTTGATTTGAGTGTGAATATATTTTGTTTAAAGAAAATGTTGATGTGTTTGGTTGAGTATTTTAATTTTAATATTTATTTAAGATGTAAATTTTGAAATGGTGATTGATAATGTTGTGTTCCATATTAAATGTTAAAATTTAGGATTTTTTGTTAATTTTAGGTGGGTAATATATAAAAAATGGTTTATGATAGGTGGGTTATAGAGAAATGTTATCTTTTAAGTTCATAGAAATAATACAAAAGAAAAAAAAATGATGTTACTAGTTGTGGATTTTAGAGAAAAGGATTGAAAACCGTCATTTTAGATGCAAGTATTAATTTTATTTTGTTTTTCAATTGATTCTTGAACTAGTCTCTTGCAAACTAGTTAAGTCATATAATTAGTGTACAATTAATAATGTTTAATAAAATTAATTAATAATATTTAATAAAAATAATTAATATAATTCAATATATATAATTAATATTATTTTAAAATATATTTAAATTACACAATGTATATAGTGCATACAAAACTTTGACTTTATTTCTAATTGTCCACATTGTTGAGGGAAATTAAGTAAATAAAATTATTCCCGACCCTCTCTACAAGCTTGAGCTTTTAGATGAGACGAAATTCTCTCATGGTATCAGAGTCCAGGTTGTGGGTTCGATTCCCATGGAAGCACTCCACCCATTTAAATTGTCCACTCTGTTGGGCCTCCTGTCCAGAGAGCAGAGGCAATGATTCGGCCCACGAGTGAGGAGGAGTGTTGAGGGAAATTAAGTAAATAGATTATTCCTGACCTCTCTACAAGCTTGAGCTTTTAGATGAGACGGAATTCTCTCACACATACTCAACGTGTAGTTCTCAATTCACATTTCAAAGAATTTTGGAGCAACTTTTCAGAAAATGTTGATTTGATTTATTGATAAATGCGGCGTAAATAATGAAGACATGGTTGAAGAGTTTAAAAAATGGTTAATTTCATATTAGTTCACAACTTTCTAAGTTCATTTTTTATTTAATCGCTATTTTTAATATTTTTGTATAAACTCATCACTTCTGATCCGATTTTACTACTTCAAAGTTTAATGCTGCATTTTAGGTTTATTTTTCTTTATCTAATTAAAAGATAAGAGAGAAAAAAAAAAGATAAGAGAGTCAGTCCTTGTGAAACCGTGAAACCAAAGAATATCATGATAGTCATATTAAAAATATTGTAAGACAAATTTGGGTAATCGTATTTATATATTTTAAAATATATAAAATAATAAATTTTCAGGCAACAACAGACATCTTACTCATTCTTTGACAAAATATTACGTGCTCTATTCTCAGCGTACATTACTATTACTATTACTATTGCTCATAAAAATTAATATTTTATAGATAAAGTGTTAATTAAAGTGTTGATCCTTAGGATTTTTTATTTAAATTGGGCACTTTTAATTCTTATTGTAAAAAGGGGGCAATTTAAAAAAAATATATATGCATCTAGGTGCTGGTGCGCTCTAGGTTTGTGTATGTATATGTATGTATAATGTGGTGCACTCACTGAGCGCACCTAGTTGCAGTTGCTAGTGTATATACATATATATATATATATTGTATCTAAATGTAGTGCTATAATGGAAAACACCTGGTGCGACTGACAAGACACCGGTGTCTTTCTAAAGCACATCAAGTTTGATGGAACGACAAGACCCATGGTGCTTTTCAAAATATATTTATGTTACCAGATTGTGTTTCATAATTTTGATGAAAAAAATAATTCGACAATAAAAGTACATGTAATAATTTGTATGGAGCAACCTTATTACTACAATTTTCCAGACTATTTTATTGCTCTCGATGACTTTATACTCACGCTTCGCATGTAGCACCGAATAATCCTTCACGACAGACTTCAACTGTTTTCTATCTATAAAAATCATCCCTCTCTTTAAAACTCCATGATCGGCATCATATGTTAGACCCCACTTGGAATACCTATTGAATCAACAGGTACATCCTCACAATCAGATGCAAGAAATGGTGCTCTCAATAAATTTGGACGAGGTGTCACTCTTGGCATATGTTGTTCAGTATTATCATCCTCATCAGACAATCCTTCGTCACTAGATCCATTATCACTAAGCTCAGAGTTCAAAGGTGGGTTAGCTTCAAAATGATCACCAGATAAATCAACTATGCATGTATTATGCCTAGGGGCCTCATTTGTAATACGAGAAGACCCAACACCAAGATTTGGATAATTACCACCGCCATGACTACACTCTGCAGATTGGTAGTTCTGAGTTTCCCATGCATCCCATGCACTATGGGGTACTTGTGAGGCCACATTTATAATACCAGAAGGTCTAACATTATAGTCATTATCACCGCCATGACTAGACTTGGCCCTAGAAATTGGTAATTCTGATTTTCCCATGCATCCAATGTATTATGGGCTACTTGTGGGCCACATTTGCAATATTAGAAATGTCTAACATTATCAGCATTACCACCGCCATGACTAGACCCTACCGATTGGTTCGCCAAGATTTCAGGTTCCACTAATAGCTCAATAGTATTCAAATTGGCGTTTGGATCGAAAAAGAAATGAAGGCCGATATTGTTATTAATAGGACACCTAAATGACACATTCCCATTATTAATTATGGAAGACACATTCAAGGAATACATGTACAAACTCAATCACGTGATCTCAGACAACACACTTTGTAGATCATAGAAATCGATCATACGATCGACACGAGTTGCTCCAACGCAAACTTCACACGATTTGACAAAAATTTCAATGTCACTCGAGCTTGCCATATCTTCAAAAACACAATGCGTTTTAGGAACAAAACTAAATTAATTTAATATTTTTAAAACTACTACTTACAACTTTTTCGAATTTTTTTTTTGTAAATTTTACAAGCATGCCTTTAATTTGGCCTCGCCGTAGTGATTTTATTTTTTTAAGAATAATATTTTTAAAAGTAATATAAATATATTTTTAAATTAATTTGTATATTTATATGGAGCAACCTTATTACTACAATAAGAAAACTACGGAAATATAAATAATTTGTATATTTTTAAAACTAATATAAATAATTTGTATATTTAAATAGATTTATAAGAATTTTTCAAAAATGAAACTTATTTTTAAATATTTTTCACTTTACTCTTAACTCATTACTACTAGTACTATGTTACCATATTTAAATCCTTCTAACACCCAAAAGTTGTTTCAACTTTTTTAATTGAAGAGCATTTCCATTTCCATTTTGGTTCCAATTATCAAGAAATAAATACGATTAAATTTGTGAGCAAAGATCTGTGCAATTCATCCAATATTCCAGTCCCTAGCTTTTCTTTTCACTACTTTTAATATGTCCTTGTTCGCTTAAGAGTTCAATATTTCTTTCGGATAAATTAATATTATACAAAGCATAAAAATATTCACATATTGCAAGTGAGTGTATTCAAATTAGCAATAATTGTCACTTTCCATTAAAAACTAAAAAAAAATCAGAAAAGCCACATGTAACAAGAATATCCACCTTGACGAGCTATTAAAACATAAGTCCTTAACATTCATCACTTTATATTTTTCTTGATAAAAAAACATACAAAATATATTTAAATAAAAAATAAAAAATACCTTAATTGCCGAAAAATCTCAATACACGGTCGTTGAGTCAATCTATCGTGTTGAATCACCACATAAGCACAATACCTTAAATACAAAAATAATATAAATAAATAGTCTAAAAAAATATAACAAAAAAAAATAATACTATGATTTGTTTAAATACAAAAATCCTACTCTTATGTAAAAGTGGATCATAAGTAGTAGAAGAGTGTGGTGATGGAGAAAATTATTTGGGTGGTATAGTGATGATATAGTGGTGTAGTGGTGATATATATGTTAGAGAATAGAAGAGGAGATGGTGGGAGTGGGAGATAGTGGAGGAAGGAAATGTGGATTTAAATGCGCATGGAAGATATGGTGCGCTTTTGAAAGATACCGTGTGTGTTGGGAATATATTAGGGATGACAATATTTGAATTAAGATCTTGAATCTGGACACACATAATTTTTAAGGCGGTAGAAGGGTATGTCTCGAAGACCTGCAGGGACAGGACGACCCATTTTAAATACATATATATATACATATATATATCTTTACATTTTTTTTTTACAATTTAGGGTGTTGATATCAATAATTAATTTTAATTAAAATAACATATTATATTTTAAATTAATTACTCATAGGTCCATATATAGAGTCAAGAATACTCCTAGGTCCATGTTTTTTTAATAATTTCTATAGGGTTGGGCTTTTACCCTTATACCCTTACATATTTTGGATCATATAATTCAGATTAAATAAAATAAATATCACCCCCCATTTCAGAAACAACCGGCCACAATCTTAAAAGAAACTCTCCCTCTCTAAAAAAACCTAATTAACATGCTCTTTCTTATTTCTCTCGTATCGCCCATATCTTGCCCCCTTCAAGTCGCCGCCGCCGCCCCTCCCCCGATGCGGCGGCCACCCACCCCGTTATCCCAGTGCCACAACGCCTGCAGCGCCGCCCCACACCAACAATCGCGGCGCCCCAAACCCTAAAATTTGCGTCGTCGTCCGCCCATCCACCGCCCGCCGCGGCACCGTCTGCCCCCAAACCAGGAGAGGCTGCCCCCCAAAAGGCCAGAAAGAAGCAATAGAAACCACCCCCACGGTTGTACCCAGAAACTGTCGTCGCCGCCCATCTCTCAGAAATCGGCGGCGCGCAGAAGCCCACCCATCGCGGCGGCGGCGGCGCACAGAGCCTCACCAATCCAGTCGCCGCGCCCCACCTTCATTTTCAGAATATTATTTTGGGGTTTGGATTATCCGAATTTTTGTTTTAATATTGCGATTTTTGGATTTTAATTTTTTAAATCTTGCTTCGTTTTGATAGCAAGCTTCTGCTTCCAATGATAATTTTTGGGATTAGAAAAGCTTGTGGGATTAGAAAAGCTTCTGATTGAAAATGTAGAATCTGGGTTGGTGAGTGACGGGGTAGGGAAAGTTATAGATTTGAAGATTTTTATGAAGATCTGGGTTTTTTTTAAAGATCTAGTTGTTGATATGAAAGTTTTTTGAAGATTTGAAGATCCATTTATGAAGTTTTGGGTTTATAAATTTTTTATGGTGATCTGAAATCGGAAATGAACATGTTCATATGTTCTGATGAACATGTTTATGTCGTAATGTAGACGAGGATATGTAAATTTTGAGATTGTAATTGTAGATTTTAGATATATAAATTTTAGACATTTTTTTATTTTTTATATGTAAATTTCTGTAATTTTTCAATTTTTATATGAAATTGAGATTTTAATTTTTAGATATGAATCTTGAAACTCATTTAATTTTGAGATAGTTAATAAAATTGAAGAGGAAACTGAGAAATTGACGGCCAATGAATTGAAATTTGATAAATTGAAATAGGAAAAGTGTAAAGAGGTTGTAACCGGTGAAAAGCTGATTTGCAAGAAGGAGGAAAAGTCATAATTAGAGATTTAGGAGTCTGAAATTAAATTTGCATCTAAAAGGTTCATGAGGGCGAATGGGTCTTTTAGTAGGATGTTCTAGATCTAAGGGTAATTTTAAAAGAGGATGAACCTAGTAGTATGTTTGATTTGGACTTTGGACCTAAGAGTCATCCACTCTTATATTTTATATTGATCTAAAAATGTCTATAAAATTGAATTGTTGTTATCTACGTATTAATAAATATGAAAAAAAATGTAAAAATATATTGTATTTGTATATATTATATAATATATATTTTAATTTTTAATATAAAACACGGGGCACAGGTCCCGAGTAATACCCAGACCCTCCCCATTTCACTACGGGTACTGGGCGAGTCCGATCCAAACAATACGTGTCAGGGCAGGTCAGGCCGGCCGGTGTGATTTTGTCATCCCTAGAATATATGTTGCAGGCTTTAGAAGAGAGTTGGGAATATAGTGGGAATATATGTTGGCAGAGAGGAGAGTTGGGAATATATTCTATTGGCTGAGAGAAGAGAGATGGAAACGTGGTGCGCTTTTGAAAGACACCAGATGTTTTGTCAGTTCAGCATGTGCTCTCCATGAAAATACCACGTTTAAATACAATATATATTTGTATATACAAGGCAGCTGTAACTAGGTGAACTGAGCGCACCACATTATACATACATGAATGTGGTGCGCTCATTGCACCTAGATGCATAATTTTTTGTTTAAATCAACCCTATTTTTCTTTGGGTTTATTTTTCCATGAGATTGTTTCGGACGAATTTAAGAGCATTCACAATAGATGGATGAATTTTCATCCATCCATCCACTCTCTCCTCTACATCATCTACTTTTAAATACTTAACTTTTTAAACAAACTCTCACAATGGTTCATTTAATCATCCATCCATCCATTCACTATTTATGCGCCCCACCATGACTTCATCATCCTTTTTACGATATTATAATTATTAAGAATTATATTATTTTTTAATATTGATATTATTAATCAAAATATTAAAATAAGATAGTAATTAATTATAAAATAATTCCTAGTATACAAAATTGAGAAAATCTAAGTAGAATATTAAATTAAAGATTACTTGAAAGTTAGGAAACACAACATTCAATTAAAACATTACAATGAATTAAAACATTCAATTGTTAAAAAGTTTCAATTCACATGCATATTTGTAATTAATCCAAATTTTAAATATAAAAAATTTATAAGTTTACATATATTAAAAACCATAAATAAAAATAAAAAATGAAAAAGTACTCTCTTATGTCATCACATTTATTTTTTTGCAAAAAATACTCTCTCTCTTCATCCATTCCATTGGACGGATGACTCTCTCTCTAATCCAATGAAGACTCACAATGATGTTAAATACCAATTTTTATCCATCCAATGGTTAAACACCCATTGGATGGTACATTGTGGATGCTCTTAAAAAATTGCCATAATTGTGTATGAAAATGAAGACCGAAAATAAAAGGGCTTGGATACCCAGTTAGGCTTCTATGGTCCAAATTCATCTCCCTATAAAGCAGATCAAACTTTTTGTTTTATTGTTTGAAAGAACTTAAAAAACATTTAAGGAACTCTTATTCACGAATTCATTCTGTAGTTTAAATCCCAGACACGAATAATTAAATCATAAATGAAAGACAAATCAATGCAAAACAGTATAATACCAAACGATTTATAAGACAAATTCAAATTAGATGCATTTTATCCACAAAACATTTACCCAATCTTCGTGATTAAATAATAAATTTTGGACAAAAACTTGTGTGAACCCGAGTTCACTGTGAACTCAATTTTTTTAGTATCACTATTATGTATAAAAACAATCAATGTTATGCATAACAATCATTATATTTATTCACAAAAACTATCATTATTTAAAAAATATTTTATGTTTTCAAAAGTGAAAGTTTTTGTGCATAACAGTGATAGTTTTTACACATTACAGTGACATAGTTCATGTATAGACCTTGTTCACAAGAGTGTTACTCTGAATGAAAACTCTCAGGAAATTGGATTCATCACAATTCACAAGGCTTGAAAAAGGAAGGTGTAACAAGCAAATATCATTAAATATTTAGATTGTGAGGATATTTCTCATATTCAACGGCATCAGTTAGAAGCCAAACAGGGGAAACTAGTTGAAGCAACTACAACAGCAACAGCTCTGTATATATTGGTATAAAAAATATCACAAAATTTTAATTGCATCAAATGAATACTGCTGGTAAAGTTAATTTGACCTCACCAGTCAGGAAGCTGCCATAACAGCATGTAGACCTAAACTCATGTTTGAAGCGTTTTGGCACTGTTTACAAATGTGGCACTTCGATCGAAGTTGTCTTGCACAAGAATTCGAACTGCTTCTAACCCATTCTCGAATGTGAAATCCAACTGGAATATATATAAAAGACGATTATTTAAAGATTTATTCCCTGCTATGGTAGATAAACTGATATCAGAATATATGCAATCAAGCTAGTACCTCTTCCCGCTCTTCTTTGTTAAAAGGTCGCATAACAAAATTTACAGGATCCATTTTTCCCGGTGGCCTTCCAATGCCTAACAGATTTCAATCAGTGATTGAGATAGTATTTCTCTGTACAGTCAAAGTTTTATGTAAACCAGTTTTACCGTGCAGCTGGTCTCCTTTTTGTTTAAACAGTATTAGTTGTTTCACTGAAAGGTATTAGTTTGATAGTATTAGTTGATTCATTCAAAAGTATTAGTTGTGTCACTATAAAGTGATAGTTGCAAAATAGTTGCACGGTAAAATTGTTTTACATAAGACTTCCGTAAGATTAGTACTAAAGAGTTATCTGGTCATGGGCAATACCTATTCGCAAGCGAGGAAAATCCCGACTACCTTTCAAATGAGTTATAATACTTCTCATCCTGCAACAGCAATTGATGCAGCGAATTATTGGTATAAAACTAAAAGAGACAAGTAAGACCACTAAAACAAACTTATTACATTCTTACAGTTTTTAAATTCAAATAAGTGACAAAAAATCTGTTTGATTGTATATAAGAAATCATTCATTTCGAAAGCAAATTGGCATTTAGGAATTGATAAATTACCAGTTGATCTATACATAAAAGGGAAATAATAGACAAGGATTGAGCAATAGAAATCCATAAAAAGTTTAGGTATATTAAATGATTAATGCAAGACAAAGTGTTAGTCTGGAACTATAAAAATCTGAAAGGAAAGTCTCACCACCCTGCTCATTCTAATCCAGCATATGAACTTCTTTCTACATATGATAACTCTGGTGCATTGAATATCACGAAGCAAGTTGTAGGAGATAAGTTTCAACGTTTGTAGAAAAATTGGTTTCAACAGAACAGAGAAGTGTAATTCTAGATCAAGACTTTTACCAATTCGCAATATTATTATAGGGTACACTTGGGTGCACCAGTTGCTGCAACTGGTGAGCAACTAATAATGTTCAATGAAAACAACTAATACTGGTCACGTAAATAACTAATACTGAACTAATACCTTTGAGTAAAAAGACTAATACCATTTAAAAAATGCAATTGATTTGCATGGTGCAACTCAAGCATAGAAGTATTTGTCATTATTATATGGTTGCCTGAAAATGAGTACCAGTGTCACTGTACCATATGATCCTAACTTCTCGAAAACAATAAAAATTGCTTAATATCAAATAATTGTTGCAATAAGAGATTCCAGCAGGGGATTCACTTTTTAAACTTACTGAATATTTTAGAATCAAAACTAAGTGCTATGCATAACACAAGGTAATATACGCAACATGCAATCTAATTTGCAATGCCAAAGATTTCCTCTCAAGCAGAACGTGGAAAAAGAAACTTAATATCCCACAGTCATAATGGATGATTAATAACAAAAGGAACTGGATCAGGGAACAGGAAATACCCATTATGGCCTCCATGTCCACCTTTAGGTAATAGTCTCAACTTCGCAAAAGGCAGATCCATGTCATCAAACATCTGAAAGTTAAAAAAAAAAAGGCATTAACTTAGTCCCCACAGAGCGATAAAAAGTACATTTGTGATAGTAGATACTTTACCACAAGAACTTGCTTTAGCGGAATCTTATAATATGAAACGATAGGACCAACCTGCAAGCAAGTATAAATAACTCAACTATTCATCAGTTAATGAAAGAAGATTTTGAACAAATCTTATGTGGTAATGAGTGAACTTACAAACTCACCACTAGCATTCATGAACGTCTGCGGTTTGGCCAGCATAACAGGAACATCTCCAATGAAACCTAGCCACAAATAAATTCATGCGATATTCAGAGCTAGTTTTATTTTATTTCAAAAGTACAGAAATATGCAGTAAGTTCACTGAAAATCTCGAGGCCGCCTCAAATTTATATGTAAAGGCATTGTATTGCTCCAAGAATTTAGTGCCACTTTGCTCACTTATTAACGTTTAGAGGTACTAATTAAATGGAAAAGGATGAAATAGAACAAAATAATTTATAATTAATCTAGATTCAGCCAAATATAAACTTGAAACATGTTGTCTATTTCCAGATCAAAAGCCTCAGATCCATCAATATAAGATCTATACCGTTAATTCTTCATGCTTATTACAAGTTCGATCCTTTACAATATATCCAATATCGTAATACAACCATTTATTTATAAGATCCGTACTTCATAATCTAATATCTCCACCTCAGCAAGGTTAGTCACCAATAATTCCTACAAATTTCTTTTGACCTGTTTACTGAAATAACTGCATAATTTAATCTTCGCAAAATTTATTCTTTTAATTTTCTTTATGAAATAAGAAATTTACTGAAGCCTACTCGGCTAGCCTGCAAAATTTAGAAGTAAAAAGGTCTTGAATTGTAAAGAATGCAGTGCCTAAAAGATGAATGTTTTTCCAGGTGCTCCAACATTTTGAGATTTACTTTAACATTGTCTCTATAGCTGTAATCCATCTGGAAAGGTATATAGTAGATACAATTGGAAAAAGGTTACATGCTTAGTGGATTATAACACTAATAAATTTATCTCAACATTATCCTTATGTGCATTCACTGGATGCAAATGCAATATGACTTTTTTTTAAAAGATAATAGCCTCTTGCTTCATCCTACTAGAAAATTCAAATATATAACCTGATATATCAGAAAACCAGGTCCCTAAACTAAATGGTGTGGAGAAAATTTAAATAATATAACTTGATTATCTCTTGCAACTTAACAAGTGCGATTACAGAGAAATAGCCTCATTACTATCTATACTAATCCCATAACAAAACTTAGAAAGAAAAAGAAAAAAGGAAAAATTATTCAAGAGTTGCATAAAAAATGTTGCACAAAGAAAACGAACCTTTTCCGAAAGTCGATTTGAAGGAGACGGCGCCCATAGAAATTCCCTCTGCTTCAGCTATATAATCAATCAACTCAAATCCCACCTGCAAACAATAAAGAACACCAAAAAACCCTTGATTAATAATTTTCACATATACTTGCAAATAAAGTAAATATGCTTAGAATTTTCATGTTGACATTGTGGCGAGTGCCGCTGAAACGCTTCCCGGGGTTTCCGAGGCCTACGAGAAGCCATGGTTTCTTCGGTTCATCTTCAGAAACGGTAGAAATCGAAGCCATTGGATTGAGGAGTATTTTAGGGCTTTTGATGAATATCCTGTTTCTGTTGATAAGCCGCCAGTGGCAAGACGTAAACGAATTGGGGAACTCAGAGAAGAGGCGGCGACGCCCAATCGCCGCCGCCGCCGCCGAAGAAGAACGAGGAAGTAATGCAGTGGATAGATTACCGTACATTATTTTTTCATGCCAATTGGGGTATTGCGTAAAACAAAAAATAAATACATATCTAAATTAAAATAAAAACGGCAGGTGACATAATTTCCGAAGAAAAAGTAGGGTGATTTATAAAATATTTAATAATTAAAAATTAACGCCGTTGCCGGGTGACAGGCGGGAATACTTACCACTATACTACAACGACTTTGATAACATCTGAAGGTTTGTTTAATTATTATATTATAAATTTGTTATATTTGTAGGGTCAGAAAAAGAAAAAACATGTTACATATTATAGTAATGTGATGCAACATGTTTCGTTATATTACATTATAACAATTACAAAAATATACTCCATCCGTCTCGAATTCTATTGAACATTTATCAAAAAAATATCTTCCGAATTAGATTGAATATTTCTAAAAATAGCGATAATACAATTATATTAACTTAAACTTTATCTTCCAAACATCTCAATATTACACCACATGCAATAAAAGCATCATTATCTTCTTTTATTTACACCACATATCACTATTTTACAATTTAACCCTAATAAAAAAATAATTTTATCTACTATAATATTAATAAATAAATCTCATCATAAACTATGTGTAAACAGTAAATGTTCAATCTATTCCGCATATGTTAATTGAAAGTTTATTATTAAAATATTAATGAAATAAAAAATAAATAAGAGTAAATTTTGTTGTCTAAACATTTTGAATGCTTTAAAATTTGATGATTATGTAATGGCAGTTATAATGAAAGCAATAGACATATACAATACGTTCATTGTTCTCTATCATTACTGGAATTCTTATTTTATGTCAAGGGGGATTTGGTCTTCTCTTTCACTCAAGGAGTTCATCCTTGGAAGTTTCTCAAGTTCTCGGCCTCTCTTATTCATTGTGCTTTTCAAACTGAAATAAATTCAAAATTAGTTATCCACACACAAATCAACAAATCTCTTTTGAATTTTGGGTACGAATAAATTAGCTTAGTGTATACAGACTCTGTAGATTTGTGGCAAGACAATGTATACAAACTATAGAACACAATTTGTAGAAAAATGAGAAATTTATCCGGTCTCGAGTATTTCTTGTTGGAAGCTTGAATGCTTGAGTGTTTGTGTTCGTGAATATTCCTTACTTGCAAAATATCCCGTAATATTGAATGGTTGCAATAGATCAGATATTAACTATTTTAGAATTGGAATAGATCTGGATCATAAGATATCACATCAAGTTATGATTTAAAGATGTTCGTCTTAAATGTTGGTCTGGTACAATGTTATAGTAGACAGTCTGACATGTGTCAACCTCCATACAACGTTGTCAACTTCTAATTGGGTCATGTTAGCTAACATCAACGACTATTTCCTAGTTGACTCCAGTTCTCAGCTGACTGTTGCTATATCTTTATACACTTTAAGTCTTCAACTCTAACTCCATAAAACTAGCATCCTCCTCTCTTTTTTTCATGTAATACCATTTAGTCTATCAACTTATTGTGTTAATGAACAATTAAGCTAGATTTCAACTCTATTACAAATATTTGAGCTCTTCATCCAAGTGTTCATAGCAGACAAGCTTAATTAGAAGTCAACTTCTAACGCTTGGTGGTTTTCCATCTTCAAGTGTTGGGCAGCTCCATAGATATGAGTTGAGTTCCCCCTCAACTGCGTATTTGTGAATTTAAAAAGTAATATATCAATTTTTCCATGACTTTAGTTGTCCATCAACACTTATATTATTTTGATATCTGATTAAATCTTTAAAATAATATCCTAACATGGAATATACTAGAACTTGGGCTTGACTTAAATTATGATTAGAATTTCAATATATATGGAATCATTATCACAAAAGGTTTATGACGGTCTTGATAATATGTCCGCAGGTGGGCACAAACTTATATGTCCACCTCTTATATGGCACGCCACATATGCAAGGTTCCATCATCATTTAATTGGTTTCTTTAATTAGACTATTAGTGTAACACCCCGCGTAACACGCAGGGATTGAGGATAATTTTTGTATTATTATTTAAAAATGTTATTAAAAAATTACTTATTAAATTTTTATTTAGGAAAGTGGTAGTTGATGAATTTTTTTTTTAAATATTAAAATTTAAATTAAAGTGGTAGTTGATGAAAAATGGAGAAATCATGATTAGTGAAGAATTAAAATTAAAACTAAAGATTAATGGAAAGAGGAGAATTGGTGATTAGCGTAATATTGTTGTGCCACGTAGAATTAAAAGATTGAGAAATAGATGATTAGGAGATATTCAACAAAACTATAATGGGGACTAACATGCATTTATCTAACAACCGATTTATAGTCAAAATGATAAAAAAAATATTAATAAAATATGAAAAAGATTAATATATAAATACAAATTATCGTAGATTACATGTGTTCAAACTCATAAAAACAATATAAAAAGGTTGTGAGTAAACATAAATTATCGGTAATAGATGCATTAGTTGGTTGGCTCAAATATGTAGAGATGAATTAATCACTTATATCATACATATTTCATTATATTAGCAGACGCATTGCATTTTTAAATATATATTAATCAATTAAAATAATATATATTGACCCTGTGACATTACTAACTACTATTTAGTCTGTAACTAAAAAAAAAAAAAAAACGAAATCATACACGTCGTACAATCGATTAAAAAATATGCATGTATCATAATCAATATTTAATCTAACCTATAACCAAAAAGTTTAAATAATAACAACTATTATTAAAGCAAGTGACACTAATGTAATCTCAATTCGTTAATTGAAAACTTAAATGGTTAAAAGTTATAAATATAGAAAAATAAATACTGTAAAAGAAATGATTTTTGCTTTAAAAAGGTTGTTTTTTTTTTCTTGTGACAATTTATAACTGCATAAAATAGAGCATAAATAGGGCGCAAATAAAAAAATATGCAAATATTAATATCAGTGTACATTAACAAATTAAAAATTGAAGAAAGAAGAAGAAAAGAAATACAACAATCTTGTAAATCAAAATAATATAAATTAGAATAAAAATATAAATTAATTATTGTAATATAATTAATTATAAAATCAATTGCCAGAAAAATAAAAAAACCTGCAAATATTGATATCATTGCAAATTAACAAATTAAAAATAAAGAAATAAGAAGAAATGAGATTTAGCAAAATGTAAATCAAAATAATGTGAATCAGAATAATAATATATATAATAATCTCAATATAATTAATTAAATAAATTACCTCTAATCCCGTTGGCCGATATGGGTTTTAGTGAGATATATCTATTCTACAAAAAATGTAAAATTGTTAGAATTGTATTTAATAAATTCTCGAAAACACAAAGTACAAAAAATATAAGAGAAATGAAGATTACATTATTATTGAATGGTGAATATCGTTGGCCAAGGGACAGAGAAATGTAAAAGAAATATATAAAATTCAATGATCTATTGACATTATATAAAAGAGTGGGCCTTACTTGCACGACATTTTATACATGTTTTGTACTACACAGACTAAAAATAAATATAAAGATCATAAGTTTTTGATGCAGACGAAAATGATAATTGGGAACATTTTAGTCCCTGCGAAGAAGATTGATTTTTGATAGAGAAATAGTATAGAAAAAAGAAAATGAGAAAGACGTAGACTGAGAAAGAAAAACAAAATCGCAACTTAAAATTCTGCAACGGTTAAGATAGAGATTAATATGGGGCAGTAAAAAATATAGATAAACATTTAAAAATACATAAAGATAAAATATATAGAATGGATACACCTAAAAATATTGGGTGGTTAAAATATACATAAAAAAAATGCAAAATAATAAGAAAATTAGAAATTTGAAAAAAAAAAGATTGAGCGGTGCCACATAGGAGGAAAAGGACCGTGAATTTGATATTAGGGGGATGTTTGTTTTTCATTGGGGAGATCTAGATAGGGAATGTGTTTCCCCTCATCCCAACCACTTTTTGGGATTTGCACATCTCATATCCATCTAAAAACACATTTAGTCATATTATACACCCACTTATCTAAAACTATCAAATCACTAGATTTCTTACATCAACTCATTTTTTCTCTTACTTTCTTTGCACTAACTCATTATTCCTCCTACTTTTCTTACACTTTTATTTCATATAATAATTACCACACTAACTAACAATCATAAAATAATACATCATCACAATTAAAAAATATTAATATGACATAAAGTTCCATCTACCCCTACCACATCCAACACAAAACAAACAATGATTACTTTTCATAAGATTTGCCCCATCCAATTTTTTTTCCCATTCGAATTTGTCATATCCACCTCAAGTCGAAAATGAGTGTGGTCTTAAAGTTTGGTGGCACGTATCTTTATGTTGCCTTGAAACTTGCACCCCACACTCCTTTAGCTATTTTGGCTCCCATAATCCCCAAAAGATATTCGTCTACCAAACTCATATGAAGAGCAAGAAGTGTTTGAGAGTCATTTTTTTTATTGTCCATAAATTTCTTATTTTTTATAACTAGGATAGCGTTGGTCCGAATCGGCAAAATGTTTAGGGGGTTTGAAAAGACGTTCTCCCTATGTAAAAAAAATTAAAGCAGTTTTACATTCTCAGGGTTTCAGAAAAAGTAACCAAACACAAATTATTGTGTTTACTTAATTAATTGTAGACTATAGAGTCGACAGTTGCATCTGTAAACATGAAAATTTGATTTCCTTTTGGTGGCTTATGTTAGAGACTAAGTGTTCTTAGAGTCACTAAAAAATGTACTTTGAACACTTAGTATGTCGCAGAAAAACAATAATGTAATATTTGAAAAACAATGAAATGAAGTACTTGACAATTTTTAACTAAAGTCAAAAGTTGGGAACATAAGGATGTTTTTCAACATTTGAAGATGACTCACCTCTAAAAGCAAATACTTTCTTATCTATATATTTATCCTTTGTATCATCTTCTAACTGATTTGTATTGATTTCATATGTTTTCAAAATACTGACCTATTCATTTTGACTCAACACATCAGTATCTTTAGCCTCTTCTATAGCATATATTTTTGCATCAAAACTTTTAGAAACAGTTCTAAGTATTTTATGAACTAATCTTTTGTTGGATATAGGATCACCAAGCGAATGAGATTCATTAGCAATCTAACTAATTCGTTCATTGTATGATGAAATACTTTCATCATCTTTCATTCTCAAGTTTTCAAACTTGATTCTCAACATTTCAAATCTTGTCTTTCGAACACTTTCAAATCCTTCACAATATTGTTCCTGCAATCTTTCCCACGTATCTTTAGAAGAAACACAGTTAGAAATCAATTTAAACATAGAAACATCAGTAGCAGTAAAAATAACATTAAAGGCTTTAGAATTGTAATTAGCCGAAGTACACTCATCATTTGACCATTCAATCTCTTTTTTTACTTGAGTTTCACCATCTTTATCAAATATTGTTCTTGGTGGAGTCCATCCAGCAAGTATTGTTGGGATTATACTGAAAAGTATGCTTTTTACTTTGTATAATCGAAACTGAATTTCCAGACTTATTTACTAAATAAATTGTTTATCACTAATGCTTTAAATATGATTGAATGTTATATATATTTCTTTCATATAACGTTTCAAGAATTAGATGCGTGTTACATCAGAAGTTAATTTAGTGATACCCGATCACGTAAGATTAAATTACGGTCCCCTTGTAACTAAAAAAAGTACGCCATTCACGACCTAGATGGAAATGAACAACCATCGCGAAAAGGTTGAGGTGTAAGGCTCGGATTGGTTTGTCTTAACCAAGAGATTACACTAGTGCATGATCGACATTTGAATAGGACCCACAGGAGGATAAATTCTTTGAATCGAACAAGGAAGAATTAGACCTCGGTGGTTCGTTGTTTCTTAACCTTCGCCCCTTAAATAGGGCGTGGGATTGGTAACTATTGCTTTGACTTATCATGGGTAGCGAATAATCGAGAGATTCAATACTTTTTATCTTGGGCAATATTATTGGTCACATGTGATTGCTAAGATTTAATAAGAAGAATCGTGGTGCAAGCACGCTTGCTTGATTTGCCCCCTTGGGAGGTTCATAAGTTTTATCATACCAAATCTTGCAAGTGGAATTAGTTTCCTAGATGGATAATAATGTTGAACCGTTTCTCGACCAAGGACAAAAGATATTAATTAACGGAAAGCTATTTTGGGTGGCTTGAATTAATTGATGGGCTAGATAATCTTGAACACGGGAAATAATGACCGGAGCCATATTGATCGTAATATGGGTTAAGATGGATAGTGCAATATTAATTATGTAGTGGGATTAATTAATATTTATGGGCTTGAATTATATTGTGGCTCAATATTAGATATTCAAGATCCATTAGAAGGTCCAATCTTAATTCTCCTAAAGGCCTCCTGAGTAGCCCAACATATAGTCCAATAACTGAAAAAGGTGATTAAAATAAAATAAATATTGTTGCTTATATTTCCTCTAAATTTTCGAAATTTATGGATAAAAGAGGGAGAAAGATTTTCTTTGAATTTTGTTATGGAATGAAGATATGTATTCTTGGAATACAAGGTTATCTCATTAAATTCAAGAAATCTCCCACTTGGTTATTCATAAGGGATATTTCGAAATTTTGAAAATAGAGGGCAAGAAAGATTTTCTTGATTTTCTTGAAAATATATTATGGAAGATATGTATTTCTTGAAATACAAGAATATCTCATAAATTCAAGAAGATCCAAATCTTGAAATCTTGCACTCCAAATTTTCAAAAATTCCATATATTGAGGAGGTGGGATTTTTGTGGAATATTTTAATTATGGGAAAAAGAATATAAGGGATATATTCAAGATTTCTTGGTGACCAAGAAAAATCTTTTCCCACATTGAAATATCACTAAAATTTCGACCACTCCCTCTCCTATAAATAGGGGATGATTAGTTCATTCCCAAGTACAATTCCATGTTCTGGAAATATTAGCAAATCCACAAAGGTGGTGCAACAAAGTTTATTTTTTCCTTTTGTTAATTGTTCGACGAGTGTCCTTCCACCGGATAGTTGAGCAAGGGCTAAGGGAATACTTGGGAAGTCCTTTTGGTTAGTCCGTCCGACCAAAGTCACTGCCATCCCGAGAGGTACGTTCACGTAAACCCATAGATTCCGCATGCGTAGGTTTTACGTGGCTTTTTATATGCATGATATGTTGTTGCAATTATTATTTGGATTAATAAAGGATTAATTCATGCTAGTAATAATTAATGAATTAAATTTGTATTTAAATATTCACCCCGAATAGATCTGTGCAACTCATTCCCCAACAAGTATAATACGTCATACTCTTTCATCAATGGATTTGATATACATCCACTTATTTGGTTTCCAGTATGCATAATTCGATCCATCCAAAATTGGAGGTTTAAGCGAAAGGGCTAATGGATATTTCATTACAAATAACACACTTAAAAACACATGACCTTTAATTTAGTATAAACTTTATGGCTCTCGCCAATTGAAAATGTGTGTGGGTGTTTTTTAGAGTGTTGTTAGAAATGTTATGCAACATATAACAGCGAAAGTTTTAAAACGCTTTGCAAAATATTTCAAAATTGTGTATAGTCTTAATTCAGACTATATGAACATGGATAAAAACTTCACTAAAACGAGTTGATACAAACAAGGACATTTTACAAGACCCAAAAAGGTATAGTGTAAAAATACACTTCCCTAAATAATCTTTTCACACGTATGACTAGTGATCTTATTCAACCTAACATACAAGCTACTTAGACACAATGTTGATAGGAATATTGGAATATATTCGACCAACACAAACCAATAGTATCGACCCTCACACTCCTAGATGTACTAAACACTCAATAGGTTGTGACTTGGATACTATCTTCGAAAAATCGGAGAAGATAAATTGGAATATCGATCTTGCTCACTTTTTTATGTCCAATACAGTATGTATTTAAAGATATTGAACCCAACTGCATTGTCTCATCTTTTAGGCTTGGTTTGGACAACCTAGAAAATCTTCACACACCACTCCATGATCTTTTGATAACTTCTCATGTTCTTTTCAACTCACTCTTACAAACAGGGTCGTGCTTATAGCGAGTCCAATGAGTCGGTCGACTCGGGCCCGAAAATTTTATGAATTTTTAGGGGCCCAAAATTATATCGATATATATATATATATTATAATTATGCAAATATATTTGTAATATTTGTATGGCCAGGCCAAATGGTTGTAGTCTTGTTTCCACTTGAGCAAGGTTCTTGGTTCGAACTCTCTTGAGGGGACCAAATTCTTATTTTTTTTTGTTCCTCTTCTGGATTAAAGAAACCGGCATATCTACTTATAATTTATAAATATAATCCTATTTTTAGTTATACTTTTTTTTTCTCTCAAATAACAGCAAAGAGAGAAGAATACAGATTCAAATTCAAAACTCAAACATTAAGTAATTTATATATTTGGATATAAAAAGAAAAATAAAATTAAGGATTGAAGATTTAACTATAAATTAAGCTAGTGATGTCAAAAAATATTTTAGTTCTATTAATAAACAAGTAGTCATAGAGAAAATTAATGAGGTTGAGAATTTGTTGGATGAAAGTAAAGGTGAAAAAATGGTAGAGAAAAAAAATCGGAAGAGGCTAATGAACTTGATTTTGAAGAAGAGACTGAAAGTTATGATAAAATATGCATTAAAGGATAATGAAGAAATGACTAAAATGAGAAATACGGTGACTTTATTCATCCAATTGTAAGACGGATTATTTTTAAATAATTATTTTGAAGATATTCATCATTATAATTTAAGCTTAAACGCCATTTTTTTATTATACAATATTTAATATCATATCATTTAAAATTTTGTATTAAGTAATATAATTGAAAGAACTACGTATAAGGGCCTAAATTTTAAATTCGACTCAGGTTTCATAATTCATAATTGCTAGGATCGGCCCTGCTTACAAAGGCAACCCCTTGACACAATAATCACCATGTCGTCAACCTGCAGTGTAAGAAACATAAAAATGAACATCTAAAAAACTGGCGTTAGTGTAAGAAGAAATGACAAATTACTGATGTTGTCCAGAATGTTGTTCCATATGTGAAAAAACATCTTCACAACATCAACATATGTTTTATCTCATCAAAATCTATACAATATTTTTCTAACATATTGTATGGATATATTGTCGGGAAATGTATATAAAATACTGACAATATCCCACAAATCATGAGCACAAAAATAGGCTTTCATTTTTATATATGGAAAAGAAATAGTTGTTTTCACCATGAAAATCTGGAATTAGAAAAGATGGACGGACTGTCGATCATTATAACGCCCATAAATCATGAGCGCAAAAACATGCTTTATTTTGATGACTAGAAATTGTAACTTTCACCATGAAAATCTGGAATGAGATAAATGGAATACGTCAACCATTATAACTCCCGATAATTATTGGATGAGACTCTGTTGGGAATTTGTATATGTGAACGGTGAATTCTATCACTATTATGCATAGACACTCTTATTGTTACGTATATGCATTATCAATGTTAAAAAAAACTTCACAATTAAGATTTTTATTGCATTTTTAAAAGAATATTGAGTTATTAATTCCAAAATCATATTGTTACGTACAACTCTTGTCCTCTTTTCAAAGAAATATAAATTTTGCGACACTGATACACATTATAAAATAAAATATTAAAATTCTCCTTTTCACATTTACCCGCAAAAAAATGTAGAATTATTTTAATATTGCTCAAAATCGTCAACCCTATAATGGTCCCATATCAACAGTTACCATTGCATGCGACATGGTACATGTGATCTAGGTGCACCCTAGCTCAATGGTTATAAATACCACCATTTTGCTTCTTGAGTTCCACAAAGCAAATGTTTTTAATTTTTTGCTAAAAAGATCTCTTCAATTCACAATCTTTTTCAATAGAAGATAAGTAAAAAACTTATTTTGTAAAATTGTAGAAAACAATCCCAATTTCGGCTTGAATCAATACTTTCATTAACTTGCATTGCTTCATTAATTAGTGCATTGCTTCATTAATTAGTTTGAGAAACACTGTGTCAAATCATAAAACACCCTCCTTCAATCAATCCACTATAGTTTTTTATTTTTCAAACAACGATCCAGGAACTGTTTTTATTAGCTTCTCACTCTTCAAGCTCAACTTGTCACTGCAGATATCATTAAGGAATAGATATTAGTGAAGATTTTGGTTCAAATTTTTCTGATATCAATTCAAATGAGAAAAAGAGACATATGATGGATTTGGTGCGTGGAGTACACTTTTTGCAGTTCTTTTAATTATAAGGTATAATGTTTATTTTTCTTGTTGAATCTTTAAAAAATTCTTGAAATTTTGATTAATGTCTTTATAAAAACACATAATTCATGTTAATTATGGAAAGTCTGATTTTATATGAATCTGATGGTGGTCTGAATCTACCATTCTTTTTTTTTAAGAATTTATTTAAGGTATTTTTAATTAATTCTTCACATGTTACATGAAGTAATACTTAATTAAATAAATAATTAGGTACTTTGTGCTTGAAAGGTATTGAAACAGGAAAATCAAGATGCAAGTTTTCTATCATGGCACCATATTTTGTTAGTATTCAAGAATCTTGGTGTTTGATGAAATTGATGTCTATTTCATTTATGATTTCTACAACTGCAGGATGAGCTTGAGTAATGAGAAACGGATAAACAAACAGATCCTGAATTGTTGTTCGAAAAATTGGAAACTCCAGTGCATTAAAGATAGAGTGTTGGATGATATGTCACCGTGTTCATTAAGTTGTTGATGCTAGTTAAAGAAGGTGTTGGTTCGAGCCAGAAATTGGGAATGTGTTTTATAATTTTACTAAGGGTGTGTTCTTCTCCATAAAGATGGTCAATTAGTATATATTTTATTAGAAATGGGTGTTTCGTGTTTTTCTTCATTTTTATGAGTTGGTGTATGATCTATGGAGGAAGCAATCGACCTTGTATGCACGAAACCCTCCCCTTCCCTTCCCCATTGTTTTTGTGGTCAATAAATATAGTTGACAAAAACTCGTACGAGACGGTCTCATACATTGAGACAGGGTTCAACTTAACACAAATAATGTACATATTATGTTTCGTGTCATCGTGAGATTGACTCACAAAAGTGTGTCTCATATAGTTTGGGTTTTTACCACATCAAGATGCCGCCGAATAAATGTTGTTCAATTCATGGCACACATTTGATTTAGAAAACTGAAATATCCACTGTAATTTTGATTTTAAGAACCCACAAATCTTAGATACTTGTGCCCAATTTTCGGTGGGAAATTTGTAGGTGTTGGTGATACCGTAGTTTTTCGTCATAGTTGTGGACTTTGGGTGGAGGAAAAATTAGAATACACAGGTGGATGATTTGGAGGCAGATTACAGAGGGGGAGAATATTCAAAGTCTAGAACAATGACTCATAATACTCTTATTTGTAATGCTAGATTCCAAAAATCCTAACTTGTTCCTCTAGAACAAATAAGATAAACATAACAAAAACTACACACTTAGTCCTATGTTTAAGCTGTAAGCATCCATTTGATTACATATGTGATTAAAGCAAAAGGAATGAGCTGAATAACTATCTCATTCAAATCCTAGGGATGTCATTAGACCCCTTATGTCATATGTGAGCTGTTCAATCTGCCCATGTTCAATCAGGTATTGAATGCAATCCTTAACCAATCCTTCTTCAACTTGAAGCACAAGAGACAGCCTTTGTTCCCTTATAAGCTTGTCTTTGCCCATATGTTGCAATTTGAAGTGATTGTGCCCTTTACTCTTCATCATTTCAATAAGGCAATATTGTAGGCTTAAAAACACCTTGTTAAGTGTGATGGCTGTCAAATCCTCAAAGGCAAGCAACACATTAGTAACCAATTCACCCACATTGTAAGAAGCTGTGTCCACCTGAAGTGATTGAATTGCATTGAAAAAACCCAAATCATTTATGTTAGTGTCAGGGGAGTTAGGGGGTTGGAATACAATATTGATGTTAAACCCATCTGAACTTGCAGTTGCTCTAAAATCTGGATTAGAGTTGCTTATGTGTGGTTTTGCATTGTCTTGTTGAATGATGATATTTTTGCTTGCAAATTGAGGCCATTTTGCCTTGATAGCTGGTATAATCTGCAATATATGAACATGATTTAACTTGTATAATCTGCAATATATTAACATGTAAAGGCTGTATTTATGTCACCAATGGGAATTACTTCCTGTTTTGGAGACTAAATGCATGCACAAAACTGGATGATGATAATTTTCTGACAGTTATACCTATTTTGTGAATTAAATGGTGATAATTGAGTTACCTGATTCACAATGCAGTCCTTCATGACTAGTTTGGTGATTGAATCTATAGGCTTAGTCACCATTGTACCCCTAACTCTGTTTTTTGAGTTCCTTGTTGCTGGTTCTCTAGTTGTGAATGAGAATAGACCTATTTTACCATCAAATAGGACTTCTCCATCACAACTAAAGATAGGTCTTGCCACAGCACACATGAACATTACCTTAGGGATAAATCTTTTGCTTTTGCATGCCCTATATGGATCATCTTCTCCTGGTGTCTTGTAAACTCTTTCAATCTATCTTGTCATGTAAAATCACTTTTCATCTATGTGCACCACATTGTGCATGCTTGAGAACTTGATCTGATTTGCATTACTATCTTGCTTTAATGCATTCAAACTGTAATTAAGCCTTTGAAACTTGTTCTTCTCAGTTATCTCAGGCTTAATAGCATTTGAATGATGTCGAATGGCTCCTTCTTTCACCCATCTTCCAACTGAACTCTTGCTAACTTGTAGCTCCCTTGCTAGTCTTCTTATTGTTCCCCTTTTCTGAAATGCAATCTTCTCCATCTTCTCTATATCTAGGTATACATGTTTAACCTTCGATATACCAGTCATTTTGTCTGTTATGTTAACTGGAATACCTTGGGCCATCTGAAGCTTTGTTGTAACCCAAACTCTGTGCACTGTTGCTCTATGCACACCATATAAATGTGTTGCCTTCTTGGCCTTTCCTTTCTGAACATAATCATTCCTACTGTTTGCAATGAGGAACTAGACCATCATGTTCCTCGCATCTTAAGCTGAGATTTAGTTCAGTTCTTGTCATTATATCTGAGTTAATGTTTTGATTATTTGGCTGACTGTTTGGTGAGGGTTTAATGCAGATTTTGAAGATGAATGAGGGTATTTATTACCCTAAATGCTGGAGGGAATTTGAAATTTGAATGTTGGGAGGGAATCTGAAAAATTTGAAGGTTTGGAAGCAGATTTTGGAGCCTTAAGTTTGATTAGACCCCTACGATGAGACTGGGTTTTGCAATAATTTTGCACTGTAATATATGAACAGTACGTGTAGACAATGAACTGGAATTTAAAAATCTGATTTCTAATGTATGAACAGTAAAAGTCGAACAGTACTTGTAGAATATGAATAGGAATTTAAATTCTGATTTGTAATGTATGAACTGATTTGTAATGTATGAACATGAATTTGTGAACAGTACTTGAGCAGGTTTTAATTAGGGGTGAAGGTTAACTTTAATGATAAAGTTAATCTCCACCTTTAAATACCCACACTACCCCTTCTCTATTCAACTCAAATTCAATACAATTAATTTGTCTTAGTTTGCGGTCCAAAAGTAGTGTTGCAATCATCCCGGGACGGAGGGAGTAATTAATTGGAAAGTAAGAAACTTTTTTTGACGGGACTAGGGAGAGAGAAACTTAAATTAATGATGAGTAGGCCGTGGGGTGTTCGAGAGTGAATCTGATGAGTGGAGGGTATTTGTGACTCTTTGTTTATAAAATTTTGTATCTATAAATAAGAAACAATGGGATTATACTATAGTAGGTAGCCAGTGGATTACACTGTTTCGTAGTTATTAGCAATAACCCCATTATTCTTGTTATTTCAATTCGTGGTCTTGTCCTTGGATTCCACGTATGAGTTTTGGCCATTTTGGGTTCTAGATTTACAGTAATGGTGATTGGGTTTTAGCATGAGTAATAGGGGGGCATAAATGTTGTAATTTAATTTTGATGGACAAATTAGTATTTTACATACTTTACATATTTTTTTTATATTTTATCTCTCTTATATTACCTCTTACCAATCAATAGTATAATATTAACATTAATATGATTTTCAATATATGCTACTAAATAATTTAATAACACCCTCCCCATACTAAAATAATCTCCTAACTACGGTATTCCCTTGTATCATTAATGCAAAGCTAAAAAAATAAGAAATTTAAAGGTCCATTTGGTACAATTTAGAAATGATAATAAGTATCATTGAAGAACTAGGGGGATTAGCCCATCTGGTTACTGGGCTCCTCATTTGAGTGGGAGGCCAATATTCGATTCTTTTTTGGAACGAATTTGGAGTTATATGAGTTATAAGGTGGATTGGTGATTTCATGGAGTATTTGAGTGCTTGGTATATACTAATTACTAACAACTAACTTTGTCCGATAAAAAAAAAGTATCATTGAAGGATCAATTACTATAGGATTTTTGATTATATTATTATTGTTTGATTAGAACATCAACAATATATATCATTTAAAAAGGATTAAGTGCGGATAAAATTAAATAATAAAAGTAGAGTAATCAATTATTTTCTTCTATTTATATTACTACCAAACAATACTAATATGAATAAGTAGCACTCTTTTTTCGTCATGGATCGGCAGAATAAACTCTCTACAAATTGAATATAGCTCTTTTAAATGGTGTCACTGCTTTTTATATGTAATAATTCATTAGAATTCGAAGCATTTGACATCTACGAATAAATATGCTCGCATACACGATAACAATTCTATAAGAAAAAATTGATATTAATGCTTCCCTCCTTCTGTGCGTCGCACGGGGTATCCTGACTAGTAGTCTAGTACTCCAGTGAATTATATTGAGTTGATCTCCCATGAAAATTTTTTTATACTATGAGCTAGAATTATTTGACTCATTTTTTCATTTAAATATATTTTTCTAATCCACTAAACTTAACTTGTATCATACACTGAATATATTTATATGCCCATGAATTAAAAACAAGTTTCACGATGTGAAACTTATTTACCCTAGAATTTGCCTACTTTTAAAAGAGAGAATGACTCAAATACTTAAGTAGAATATTATTTCATGTATTAGATCGTCTCCTCCAAAAGTCCACGTAAGTGAGAGAATGACTCAAATACTTAAGTAAAATATCATTTCATGTATGAGAATGTCTCCTCCAAAAGTCCACGTAAGTCATATTGATTCGTCAATTAAAAGGTACTACCGACATATAAACTCATTACTGATTTCTTGAAGTATGAAAAGAAAGATTCATAAGTTAACCACTTTACATAAGAAAATACAATAAATCTCAGGATCAAATATAAGCATTCAAAACCAACATCCTGAAATTAAATCTTAAAAGTTTGAATAGAACTCCTACCAAAATTTCAGGTCCAAGAATCAAAATAAGGACCCGATGGGACAAAATAAAACATTAATACGCAGTAAATGAAGTTAAATACATCAAAATTTCCAAAATTGACACATCACAATATTTCAACCAAAATTTCCAGCAGGACCTGATATGCTATTAGGACATGTACAATTATACTAAAATAAATTATCAACCCCATATTCAGTGATAAAGCTAAACCACCATGGAGCTCAAGTGCATTTACAAACAAGGCTGTTTCAGTGAACTGTGTTAGTTGGCCAGCATTAGGTATTTTCACTGAACAGTATTAGTTGTGTACAATTGCACCGTACACCTGGTGTACAAGAGACTTACTCCTACCCTTAACTCTGAAAATATCATTACGGTAGTTACTTATTCACACGCCTCAGTGATCAAATCAATATACCAAACAATCCTCTTCCTTTTGAAATATGTCTTTCCTTTAATGTGCCGTCTTAGATGGTAATTCTAAACATTAGTAATATATAACATGCAAAATACATTACAGCAATGCTATATTATGACCAGAACAAAACTGTGTAATATTCAGCCAGTGTTTCAAGAGAAACTTACATTTAACAATTTTTAAATGTTAATAGTTGCATCCCACAACCTAAGCATTCCATTACGTCCCCCAGTACAGAGCCTCTTCCTCTCAAGATCTGATGCCGCACATCTAACCTGAAACCATCAAGAAAATAGTCAATCAGGCACCAAAATCATATCACAGTTACCCTTGGTTCAAGAAAAGGTAGATGCAATGTGACTAGTTGAATAAAAGAATATAGGCATAATTGCAAATAAAATCACAGCCTTTTCGCAATTGCAATCTAATCTTATCTTTTAAATATTGGTAAACAAACCTCAATTTAAAAAGGACTTTGCAATTAAAACCAACAGGCAGATTCGATCCGGCCAGAAAATGACGATTTATTATTCATTGTCATCTGAACATATCTAAACATGTTAATAAGATTAATTATTCGTTGCCAGGTAGGTGACACGTCGTTTCTGGGCAGGAGCGAATCTGTCTGTTGGTTCGACTGCAATTTTTTTTTTAAATTGTGGTTCCATTTACAAGGATTCAACAATATGTTTAGGAATATAAGCTAGAAAGTCCTAACTTAACCCAAAACCATGGTCAAAGGTTAAGGATTGACTCCCACTTATATACCCTTCCACACTTTCATGTGGAACCGATAAGAGATCGTAACAATCGACCCCCCTTAAAGCCGGACATCCACGGACGGCACACTCCGGGTGGCATCCCATATGCCAAGGCCCACTATCGGGTAGCCCCATTCCGCAGCCCGCCAGAGTTTTCCCACAGACGGCGCCGATTGTTAGGAATATAAGCTAGGAAGGCCTAACTTAACCCAAAACCATGGTCAAAGGTTAAGGGTTGACTCCCACTTATATACCCTTCCACACTTTCATGTGGAACCGATGTGGGATCGTAACACAATATAGGTTACATTGCAATTTTGCGAAAATGTTATGATTTTATTTGTAATTAAGTCAAAAATATATCATCTGTGGTTCAAAGGCTCCAACAATATATCAACCAATAGTTAGATGGAGAAATAAAATATGCGCAATGACCTATGAGATGATGTAGGTGGTCAAAAACATATACCGATATCGTCAGCTGAGAATGTTACGTTTTTAATATTTTTTGGTATGTTTGTAATGTGTTTTTAGATTTTCTGGAATAATTACTGGTAGAACAAGATGAAGATTTGAAGAATTTGGGAGAGAGAGAATTAGATAAGAAGAGAGGTAGTTAGAAAAGAGAGAATGATGCAAATTTTCTGATATTCTCATTCATCGGCCAGAGGCCGTATTTGTAACTAACAGTGGGGTCCACACACAGATGGATATTCCTTAGATAATTTAAATGCAGAATCTAAAATAGATAATGGATCTTCTAGGTCTTTCTAAATGTTTGGGCCCATTTGTGAGAAGCCCAAACATTTCCTCATTCAGATAAACCACTCAGATAATTTGGCTCAGGTGCATCCTGAGCCTCAGGTTCCTCGTTCAGATAATTAACCTCAGTCGCATCCTGAGCCTCAGTTTCTTCGTTTAGATAATTTGACACAGGTGTATCCTGATCCTCAGGTTCTGAGCTCAGATAATTTGGCTCAGGTGCATCCTGAGCCTCAGATTCCTCGTTCAGATAAATATATTCTGAACCTCTATTTCCCACTGATAAAGGAAACCCCAATTTTAACTCCCATTTCGTTCCCATCTCACTATTCTTCACGTTTCTCTCTGGTCTCACAACAATACTCCCTCCAACGGAAGATCCTTGTCCCCAAGGATGGAGTGTAGGAAAATTTCGTAGAACAAAGGCGGTATCTTCTCACGAATCGATTTTTCAGTCTTCGGTAACCCAATAGACACGAACCTGATCTATCTCCTTTCCGTTTTCCAGGTATCGACGTCGTTCTGTGACATAGTAGGGCTGGATCGCGAAGAGGCCGTTGCTATCAACATCTGGAAGACTCTGTGAAGGTACATACTTAACCCCTATGTGTTTCTTGAGTAAAGAAACATGGAAGACGGGATGAATCTTTGACCCAATTGGTAGATCTAACTTGTAAGCCACACTCCCCACCCTTTGCAGGATTGTATAGGGACCAAAGTATTTTGATGACAACTTCAAATTCTTTCGGTATTGAATGGAATTCTGCCGAAAGGGTTGAAGTTTGAGAAAAACTTGGTCTCCTACCTCAAAAACCCTCTCTTGTCTATGCTTGTCTGCTTGTACCTTCATGTGATTCTGTGCTTTGATTAGATTAGCCTTGACTTGCTGTATGATGTGTTGTCTGTGAGTAAGTAGATCTGTAACCTCCTCATTTGTTGAATCCAAATATGACCCATAAGTAAATCCTCTAGGAGTATACCCGTAGAGAGCCTCAAAAGGTGTCATCTTCAGACTTGAATGATAATTTGTGTTGTACCAGTACTCTGCCATAGGTAGCCACTTCAACCACTGCTTAGGGTTGTCACTTACTAAACACCTCAAGTACTGCTCCAGACATTGATTTACCCTCTCAGTCTGTCCATCAGATTGGGGGTGATAAGATGAACTTAGGTGTAATTGAGTTCCCACCAACTTAAATAGTTCCTTCCAAAAACAACTAGTAAATATTTTGTCCATATCACTCACTATACTAGCTGGTAACCCATGCAGCTTATAGACAATATCCAAAAACACCTTAGCTAAAAAGTAGCGAGATATGGATGTGATAGGGCTATGAAATGTGAATATTTAGTGAATCATCCACTATCACCCATATCACATTCTTTCCCCAAGAGTTAGAAGCCCCTCTATGAAATCCATAGAGATATGTGACCATGCTTGCTCTGGAATGGGTAAGGGTTGTAGGAGGCCAGGGTATAAACCTGGGCTTGACTTATTTTTGGCACATACTTCACACCTCTTGACCCACATAAACACATCATCTTTCATATTAGGCCAAAAAACATCCTCTTAAACCTCGATAAGTTTCAGAACCCCAGAATGCCTCCATAGGGTGTGGAGTGCATCTTAAAGGATTAAATCTCTTAATCCACTATTGCTACCCACAACCAAGCCTCTTTTTATATCTCAAAATACCATTAGTGAACCGAAATAGGGGATAAGTATTAGGATCAATTACCTTTGGCTTTGATGATTTCCTCAATGTAACCATCATCGATTGTAACTTACTTAAGGACTGATCCAACCGGGTTGGGATCATTGTAGTTATAAGCAGAACAACTGTTCTCCATTCGGATAGTCATCAATTTGACCTTTTTTCACTCCTTTTTATACAAAATCTCATAGTCAAGGCCCAACAACTTAGTAATCCATCTTTGTTGTAGTGGAGTTACCACTTTTTGGTCGAGGAGGGTGTTTAAGGGATTGTTGGTCGGTCTTTTATAGTGAATTCGACGACCGCAAATAGTGTTTTCACTTCTCAATGGCCATTAATCTTTGCCTAAAAACTCCATCTCATAGACAGAGAGTGCTTGATTCCTTGGACACAAGGATTTACTCATGTAAGCAATGAGCTTTCCTTCTTGCGTAGTCTGGCTCAATTCCTTTCCCACCAAAGCATCGGTTTCCACCAAAAATCTCTTTGTGAAATCAGGTAATGCTAGCACTGGGACACTCACCATGACTTCCTTCAATTTCTGAAAAGTTAGGTCTGCCTCAGGGTTCCATTTGAAATTGTCCTTCTTGAGTAAAGAAGTGAGTGATTTGCTGATGAAACCATATTCCTTCACAAATTTCCTGTAATACCCTGTTAAGCCAAGAAACCCCTTAATTGTTTAATGGTTTGTGGTTTTGGCCATTGAACCATACACTCAATCTTTCCTGGATCAGTGGCAACTCCATCTTTAGAAATTATGTGGCCCAAATACTCCACACTTGGCTTCTCTTAGCAAACAACTTATTGACCCTCAAAAGTTGTAAGACTGCTTCCAAGTGAATTAAATGTTGTGTTTTCTCGGTGCTGAAAATGAGGATGTCATAAAAAAAGACCAACACAAATTTCCTCAAATGATCCCTGAACACCTGATTCATTAGTGATTGAAATGTAGCAGGTGCATTGCACAACCCAAATGACATCACTAGGAATTCATAATGACCATTATGGGTCCTACAAGCAGTCAATTGCCTATGCTCTTCCTTCATTAGGATTTGAAAGTACCCTGACCTCAAATCTATCTTTGAAAAGATCTTAGCACCGTTAAGCTCATCTAGTAACTCATCAATGATAGGAATAGGGTAGTTGTGCTTGATTGTGAGCTCATTAAAGTACATGTAATCCACACATAGCCTCAGGGTGCCATCTTTTTTTCTTCACCAAAATCACGGTGAAAAAAGGGCTCTTACTATGTTGAATTACTCTTGTAGTCGATAAATCCTTTACAATCTTTTCAATTTCCTCCTTATGGCCGTGAGAAGTTCTATATGGGTATCATTGTTGTTTAGGGATGCTCCCGGTTTGAGTATAATCGGTGTTCCACCCCCTCCCCAGTGGTAATTCCAATCGGGTTCCTCAAATATATCCTTGTAAGCTAGTAGTAGCTTATGTAACTCAGGATCATCTTTTAGTGTGGGTAGGAGGTGTTGATGTAATTAAGTACATCTCATTAACTTCCTTAAAGGCTTACGTGTGGATCATCCGATATAATCCCACATCGTAAATCAACTTACATTCGGTGATGAAGTAAGTGTTTGTAGTTTCACCCTCTTCCCAAGCAAAGTTCGATTGTGAAAGTCATCTTTTCATAGTCAAGCTCAATAGGTATGCAAAATTTTAACCAATCCCCTGGGATCGGATCACAACCCTCATTCTCCAACCGCCTCGGTGGGTAGGTGAATTGATGTCCTCGCAGATGTTCCAAGTGAAAGTGGTTCACTTTTTGTGGTGACCAATCTTTGCCCATTAAGAACCTTTCACCAAGATGGGTTTAGCATCACTCAAAGGGCATTTGAGCCTTTTTATTTGTAGAAATTTTTTGTATAAAACTCGAGGTCTTTACTCGAGTTCATGAGAATGTGGAGTTTGTGGTGTTCAAACTCCCCAAAAAGTTCTCATGGTAGTAACTCCATCTTCACCACTTAGAGCATTTAGTGACATCCGGACCTCTTCCATGATGTCACCCCATACACAACTGTTTCTTCCCTTCCCGGTGGTAGGAGAAGAGAAAGGATTGAGTATCTTCCTCTTCTTCGCCAAAATCATGTATGAAATTCTCTGTTTGCATTTGTGCCCATGCAAAAAGGTTCATCACAATTGTAACATAACCCCTTCTCCTCCTAAATTTGCCATCTCTCAGAGGAGATAAGACCTTGAAATGTGGTTTTCCTTTCTTGGGTAGGCCCCAAAGAAGCATCACCCTTCTTCCACTGCATAAAATTAGAGTTAGAGTTAGGGTTAGGGTTAGGGTTAGGATTAGAAACCCTTGAATAGGGCTTAAGTTTTTTAGTTAGTGCAAAGAAGAGCTTTGATCTTGCTTCCGCCCAATTTAATAAAGCATGTTGAAGTGTGGTAGGTTCAAACATGGCTATTGTTGCTTGTAGCTCTTCATTAAGTCCTCCAATGAAACTTGTCACAAAGTAGATTTTCGAGAATACATCCCCAAAGAACTACCAAAGATACAAGCTTTTTCGAGTTCCTCATACTTATCAACATAATCTTCATAGCTACCAGTTTGTTTGAGTTTGTTAAACTCAGAAATCACTGTAGAGTCCTTAATCTTCTCAAATCTAGTTGAGAGAATAACCAAAAATTGTGCCCAAGTTAATTCCACATTTTCTCGATTGAAATTCGAATCCATAGTCTTCGCTTTACCCTCAAAAATGGATAGTAGCCAAAGTTATTTTTGTTGATCTTAAAATACCCATGGATCTCGGGCATAAGCTTAAAAGGTTTAGAGCCATCAAACCTAGGTTTAGAGCCATCAAACCTAGGTTTAGAGCCATCAAACCTAGGTTTAGAGCCATCAAACCTAGGGAATTCAATCTTAGGCACTGGGTTGTGAAATTGGGTACCAACAGTTAACTTCCTTGGAGATTCCTGATACTGATAAGATGATCCCCCACCAGCAGTTCCAAAGGTAAGCCCTCCACCAGCAGGTCCATAGTTAGGCCCTCCACCACCAGATCCAAAGACTCCCCAAAATAGAAGGCCCTTCATTGTGACCCTTGCCTTTTTCCATATTCAACAATTGTAACTGCATAGCTACCAAAGTCTTAGTCATAAGATCAAATTTCTCCTCATCTTGGTTGTTAAACCTTGCATATTGTCTGTTAGCTTCCCCTCCACTGCTTCCAGCTTCATGGCTTCCGTTTGAATTAATAATTCCAGCTTTCTGTGTAATTCTTGCAGATCCTTGGAGCGCGTTCCCTCGGCCATAATCAAACTTGGCTCTGGAATACCAAATGTTACGTTTTTAATATTTTTTGGTATGTTTGTAATGTGTTTTTAGATTTTCTGGAATAATTACTGGTAGAACAAGATGAAGATTTGAAGAATTTGGGAGAGAGAGAATTAGATAAGAAAGGTAGTTAGAAGAGAGAGAATGATGCAAATTTTCTGATATTCTCATTCATCGGCCAGAGGCCGTATTTGTAACTAACAGTGGGGTCCACACACAGATGGATATTCCTTAGGTAATTTAAATGCAGAATCTAAAATAGATAATGGATCTACAAGGTCTTTCTAAGTGTTTGGGCCCATTTGTGAGAAGCCCAAACATTTCCTCATTCAGATAAACCACTCAGATAATTTGGCTCAGGTGCATCCTGAGCCTCAGGTTCCTCGTTCAGATAATTAACCTCAGTCGCATCCTGAGCCTCAGGTTCTTCGTTCAGATAATTTGACCCAGGTGTATCCTGATCCTCAGGTTCTGAGCTCAGATAATTTGGCTCAGGTGCATCCTGAGCTTCAGGTTCCTCGTTCAGATAAATATATTCTAAACCTCTATTTTCCACTGATAAAGGAAACCCCAATTTTAACTCCCCTTTCGTTCCCATCTCACTATTCTTCACGTTTCTCTCTGGTCTCGCAACAAAGCAGTGTGTAAAGTTTGTGGTATTGCAAAAGATATGGCTCTAGTCCATGAAGATATGAATTACATACTGGAGACACTATGATTAAAAACAGGTACAGAAAAGCAAACGCTATGTCTAATTCCATTTTTTGTAATCCTGTTTTCCCTAGATTTAGAAATGCATTTGTCTTTTCATCTCTGTTAAACTGAGTATGTGTTTACGCTCACCGACAACAACAAAAAATTATTTTAATATCTAAATAGTCAAATAAACTGCAGTTAAAAGCATCTCAAGAGATTAAGACAAAAGTAGGGTGAATGGAAAGGCTTCCGATGTTTAACATTGGAAGTAAAGGACAAGTTATAAATGGGGAAACAGCTACAACTTCGAGACATGTTTTATATCATCACATATATAACATAACTTCTATTCAACTTTACTATTACTTTGTTATGTCATATAAAAATCCAATTCCATGTATATGGTTTGACATCCTCCAGCTTCTGGTTAAAATAATTTATCCATTATGTTAAGAGAGGGTAACACCTATTTGTACATGAATAGTTTGCATTCCGTTCATTTTTTGTCACAATTATATTTGTTTCGTATTCTGGCACTCGTATATAAAAACCCAACTAAGTTACATGGTCATCCATCTAGCATTGGCAAGAACTTTTTGGTGTTTGCATTGTTATATATTTATTTGTCTGCTGTCTTCTGGACTATTAAGATAATAATTACACTTCTGTATTTTAAGGGTTCAAAAGTTTGCAATTTACAGCCTCAGGGCTTTAAAGACCACAGTGTTTCATTTCACCAACACATCTGAAGAAGTTAAATTATCACGCGAAATAGCTATCGGATTCATGCACACAAATGCTAGATGTTTTTAAACATCACTAGTGTAATTATTTTTTCTATCAAATTTTATATCTTTAATTTGACAAGTAATTCAGAATCTCCAAGTAAAATTAACAGTAAAGCGACCAAAATCACAGAAATATAATGCCTTTAAAGGTTTTAAACAGTGTTTACAAAAAGAGCTTTGGCATTTATAACACAATAATTATTATGCGAAGAAAAAGTTTCTGGATATTGCATCGAAGAGAATATGAAGGGAAAAATAATAAAACATGCAACTGCTAGGAAACTGTCTACGACCGAGGAATACAGAGGGGATGTTTTCAAAAAATTATAAGTGGTTATAATCACATAAAATTGCGTGTAAAATCAAATTTGAATGCTTCTGATTAAATTAATCACCTAGAATCCATAATCTAAAAGATGAGAGGCGTATGCTTCTACCTAATTCTGGCTTCTCACTAATATTTCACTCTATTCAAATGTAATATCAAACACTCACATCTACTTCTTATAAATTTTGCAAATACTTATGACTTTCACTGTTAAAACAATTTTTCTCTTAAATTAAACCGCTTCCTTGAAAACATAAATTTTGCAAACATCCCCATAGACAGCAAGTAAAGAGCTTAAGCAGTTGAAAGAAATACCGTTGCAACTGCTTTATGAGGAGTTCTATAAAGTTGCCACCCAGCCACCTTCGAACCAGTCGTAGAGAGTCCACCAAGTCTCTCTTGAGGCCGATGGTAGAGGGACATCGAGTTATCAGCTGCCGCGATACCTAACCAATGTTCTCCAGCATTTATGGACAATACCGAAGTATTATGATGAGTCAAATTTTTGATACATCTTATAGCACCTACAGATATGAAAAAAAGCAGTATTATTCACACATATTTCCCTTTCAAACATCAAAAGTAGTATCAATAATATAAAATCATTAGTAGCATTATGCTAATATGTGGGTTGTTTACTGGCATTAGATCTTGATGCAGTTTTATGGGATACAAGGAAGCAAAGATTGAAGATGCGTCAGAAATATGTTTGCTAGATGTTTCTTTTAATTATTCATTTATTTTGTCGTAGAATAAGCACGCATGTTCACTTGACTAATATTTACATATAAACTAAAGTCAATCTCGATTTGGTGCAAGAAATTCATCCAGATTAACAATCAAATTTATATAGTTATATTTGTGGCGAAGAGGAAGTGAGAAACCACTTGCAATGTACCTACTTGTATCTCTCCTTTCATTTCTAAAACCTCATAGGAAAACTTAAACTTCTGGCATGTGATAGTTTGAGCACTAACCCTTTCCCGAAATCACGGAGATACTATTGAAATAGCAACCAAAATGGAGAACCTAAAATCATATTATGGAAAAGGAAGAAAATTGCTACAAAGCTCAAATATATTTCATGTCTTGATTCACTCTTGAGAACTTCACCAGGATACTGGAAAGAACATAACTGATTGTGTCATTAACATATGGGGTGTTTTCAACAGCTTTAGGCTGTTTATTTGATCAGCTTCTGCTTTGTAAAATCTAATTTTAGTCTTTTCAAATTGAATGCTTCTACTTAGATTAATCACCTAGAATCTAAAATCTAAAAGCTGGGAAGGGCATGCTTCTAGCTGATTCTGCTTTTCATTTTACCATTTACCAAACACTAACCATTTACCAAACACTAACGTATACTTTGTACAAATTTTGCAAACACTCACCAATTCTACTATTAAGCAATTTCTCTCGCAATCACTAAATTAAATCACTCTCTCAAAATCACAATTTTTTTAGAACAAACCCATAGGGATTTATGACCTCAACAATAGGCAATCATAGTACAATTTTAATCACTAATCATGAGTATTATTTATCAGCTCGGTGCAAGAATGATCCAATGGCAAGTGTACCAAATAAAAAGATCAATGGTGGTTCATAATTGATATCCCTTTACTTATAATGAAACTTCTTTGTCAAAATACACACTCATATCCTATTTCCATTAAATTTGGCTGCTGGTTTTACACTGACAATACTGAGTTCAAACTTACATTCATCATTTTCCCAAAATCGAATAAGTCCATCACTTGATCCTGAAAATTGAGTAAAAATTATGTGACCAAAATATCAAAACTTTAACCCACCATAAACTTGACATAACATTAAAAAAAAAAGGCAAAGCCTAGTGTAAACCGGTTTTACCGTGCAACTGGTTTGCTTTATGATTTTGAACAGTATTAGTCGTTTCATTAAAAGGTATTAGTTTGATATTATTAGCTGTTTCATTAAAAGGTATTAGTTTGATAGTATTAGATGTTTCATTAAAAGGTACTAGTTGTTTTACTATAAAGTATTAGTTGCAAAGCAGGTGCACGGTAAAGCTGGATTACATAAAACCAACTCCTCAAATAAAACCACCAGTTGCAGCTTGCAAGGTAAAATGATTGACCTGTAATAATTCCTCTATCTGCAACGGAGTATTCCACACAATTAACTGGTCCATCATGGCAAGCCAGAACAGCATCACATGTTCCTTGAGAAAGAGACCACATACGAGCAGTCCAATCATCACTACCTGTTAATATAGTGTCTCCAACCATTCTTATCGACCTGTATCCACAGTGAGTTAAGGTTACCACAATTATGGTGTGCAACAATATAATAAATTTTCAAATACCTGATCCATTTTGAGTGCCGTAACAGTTTGTGCATCTGCTTTCCAGCCCGAATGTCCCAAATGTTTGCAACACTTAAAAAAGGATGTATGAAGAAATCCAAATTTTAGGAGATGAGGCCAGAAATAGCACAGCTTATCTGAAATTAGAAGATGTCATCCTAAGGTGATGTTTGTTTTGGGTTTTGAAGTTTAAAACTGGATCTAATTCAAGGTTTTGAACCGATTTAAAAAAAAAAAAATCACATTATCCAATCATTAATCACACTCAACAATAATATAATAGAACTTTATTCACTTCTACACATTGATTTGACATAAAGTTAAATCATACCCTACTCAAAAACCCTAAACAAACACACACCTTACTATTCATCAAGATACAAAAAACCCCTAGATTTCAAAAACCTGTTTATAAAATCGCTTAAAACCCAAAAACAAACATCAATTAAGTGACTGTTCACATGCTTATATCAAAAGTCTAGAGAAGGAAATTAAGAGGCGTACGAATCTTTGCCTCCAGCAGCCAAGATCCCAGTGGAGTCATCATATTCCATGCAGAGAATTGCACTTGAGCAACGCCCTACAGTGGCAACACATGCATCCGTCCTCACATCCCACATCTTCACTGATCCATCATGTGCAGCTGTGAGAACACGCTCACCAGAGAGCATGCGCACAATGCTCACCTAAAAGTCAGCATAAAAAACATGAACTAAAATATGCCTTTAACAAGATATCTAAGTAACCAAGACATTTCAGATAGGAGTAAATAAAGAATTAAAAGAGTAAGTCTCTGTACACCAGTTGCACCGTGCAAATAGTGTACAACTAATATTTTTCAATGAAAATAAATAATGTTGACCAACTAATACTGTTCAATGAAAACAACTAATATCATTTAAAAATTCACTTGAGCTGCACGGTGCAGGTGAATACAACACTTTGTCAATTTAAAAAGCATTGTATACACAATGACGAAATGATCTGACTTATACAAAAAATTCACGAAATATAGTCTCTTAGAAGACATTATGATAGCATCATAAAAACACTAACCCCAAAGTTCAGGTACTCAAGAGTTTGACAGTCCCAATTTTTAATGAATAGCAACCATATGTATTACAGTAGTCAGACAAAAATACTTTTCAAACAATTGATGTTATTAAGGGAACAAAGTGCTTAATAAGGTGCAAAAACAGGACCAATAGTGCATTCATAATTAAGTAGTTTTTTCAAGCAGAGAACCAGAATGTGCAGCAATGTAAAGCATATTATCAACCCCCATGGGCCATAACTGAAGAAATAATTTCTTTGAACGGAAATTACAAAAAACTAACCTTGTGGTCTGGCCTTCTAAGCCAAAAAAACACCAACTATTTTCATAAGTTAGTAATAACCTTTAACAATTTGTTCAGATTTTAAAAATTGAACTAATGAGTGGGTAACATATGTCAAGTGATATATATAATATCTGAAGGGAGATTTTGTAATTTCAAAACATAATAGATTTTTGGTTACTCGTTCAAACTTCAGAGGTAGTTTTTGTTATATACCTTATCGTAAATTGGTAGGATGTTTGAATTTGAAATACTCTCTCCGTCCCATTAGTTTGTTCACATATACTGTTTTCTCGTGTTTTAGCGAACGAGTTTTTTATTAGTATTTGAAATGATAAAGTAATTTTTAAGTAAATTAAAAAGCAAATATAAAGTAAATTTATTATGAGGGGATATGCTCCAACCAAACCTGGGCATCATGGCCTTTCAGTTCCTCTAGAAGTTGCGTTGTCTGCTTATCCCACACAAGAACAAACTGGTCGTCCGATCCAGATACCACTTTCCCTCTATCAGAGCTTATAGATCTCACAGTTCTTAAGAGAGAAAACAAGATCTAATAAATGATAAGATAAGCATTTGAATGATTCAAATGTCAAAAAAAGAAACTAATCTGTAGCTTTTTAGATAAACTATCCCACCGCACAACCCATAACCGATACAAGTGCTCACAGATGCACACACACACATACAGAGAGGAGAGATAGGGCGGCTGAATGATACCCAGAGTGTCCCTTCAAAGTTGCCCTCAGTTCTGAACCACGTAAACTGGGATCCCATATCTTGACCTGCAAATTTTAAAAGTAAGATAAATACCCATAATGCTCAATTCAGAATTCTACTATATGTTAATATGGTTCTCCAGTCTAAACTCTAAAGGTACGCATAGTGAACAACAGGAGCTTTGGTTCTGAAATAGGAAAAGGTTACAGGGTAAAGAAAAGGAGTGTGGCCTCATGCCATATTTTAGTAATCCCAAAATGATAGTTTTGACTATCAAATACTCACTCTGTTTTGCAATAAAAAGTCTTTTTACACTCTAAATTTTGTTCTAAATTATTTGTCATTTTAACTATTTTCACCCCCTTTCTTCCCAATTTACTCCCACCTAAAGATATTTTTAATTAAGGAGTTTCTTTATTCATCTCTCATATCTTTCCTATGTCATAAATTATTCTTTCCTAATTCTTCAACTCTCTCTCTCTCATTCCTAATTCTTCAATTCTATCTCATTAAGGGTAAAATTGACTATATTTTAAGTTTCTTGATTTTTTCTGTAAATTGCTAAAAAGACTCTAATAGTATAACAGATGGAGTATACTATTAATTCTTACGCTGCAATCTGTGCTTCCACTGATGAAGAATCCCGCATCTTCGCGATCACCGACTAGATCCCATACTTCTCGTTTTGTAACAGAGTGCAGGGCTGTGACTGCTCCAGTATGACCTCTTAGCATGCGTATGTTGGTCTGAACCTTTTTCTGCCCCACCGCTGACTCATCTTGAATAGATCCATTCACTTTTGAAGCTGAATCAGAAAAAGGGCATCATGGTCTCAGAACAATTATGTTATGCTGAAAGTACGTGAGCTATCCCTATCATCAGATGTACACGTAGGCCACGTTTGGTTCAGGGGATTGATATGGATGATAGGATTAAGGTTGGATTGCACTGTTTGGAATCATGTGTTTGTTAAAAATTGATGTGTTTGGTTTGTAGGATATCATCTCAAATTACTGTTGGGAGAAAAGAAATATTGGTGTTTGGTTTGATTGATAAAACATACAAAGATGCAAATATGACTAAAATGCCCCTGAAGAATAAATTATTAATAATAAAACTAAAAATTGAAACACGAAGAAACGTTTCCATCATCTTCCTCTTTTCTCTGATCTGCAATCTTCACCAAAATCATCGGAAACTTGTAGCCGAATCGAGAGAAATTGAAACAAGCTAATACCCAAATCAAAAAGTGGCAACTCATCAATTTCAAATACAACAAGACCAAAAACAACGAGAGAAATCTGTAGAATAATTTAAAAAAATTAATGAAGGGTTGATTTTTCCAAAAACCACAAAGTGAAAAAATAATGAATGGTTAATTTAAAAAATTCGTAAAAAACCCCTATTGTGGAAAAAAATTATTTCTCAATAAAAGACATCCCCTCACTTTCAGTTTAAATAACAATTATTTCCCCCCTTCTTCCCCCCTGCATCAACATCCAATTTCGTTTCAAAAAAAATTAAACACCAATTCTACCGACCTTTAAATGCACAATGCCGACCGTTTTGCCGCTTTTCCTGCCGCTCCAACGGCTAGCCCCGCCGCAGGACCCAATCAAAACGACGTCGCCCCCCTGCGCCGGCTCAGGGCGGCGCGTCTTCGAGTACGAGAGCTCGCCGTTGTTTCGCAGCGTGAACCACCGGGATCGCCACCCCTTGCCGTAGTTAGTCCACTTATACAGTACTCACAAATGCGATGATCTCCGCATCTAATAGTGCTCACAAATGCGCTACAGATAATCGAATTTCACAACCGTTGCGACAATTTCTGTATCAGAAAGCGATGCATCGAAGCAAAATTGGGAAAATATATGAGGGCAACATTATCTTTGCACACTGACCTAAAAGGGCCGGATTAAATTATTTCGCTCCCAACCGTCTCACCCATAATCATGGGTTGAGCTGATAAAGTAATAATTGGTACCGGGCTGCACAATAATCATGGGCCACAGTCATTCGAAGCAAACGGCAGATTGGGCCGGAATATTCAGTCTATCACCCCATATCAGTCTAAGCAAACGTGGCCGTAGGGTATGTTTATTTATGGATTGAAGTGGAGGATTTGATGAATAATAAAAAGTGCATTTGAATTTTTTATACTTTTTGGAATTTGGATTTTATAGGATTCGATAGGGTAGTCTAAAAAGTATGTGTTAGATTATTGAAAATTGTGTGTAAAGTAGGAGAGAGAGTGTGTAAAGGAAAAATGATGAGAGAGAGAGTATTGTGTTGAGTAGATAATAATGATTAAAAAGTAGGTGATAGACGATTGATACCGTATTGTACTTGTATTTGAAAAAAGTAATGTATTATAGGGTAAAATTTTAGAGAATTTAAAATCCTATACCAAAATTCAGATAAACAAACGAGGATTTGAATTTAAAATAAAGAAAGTGGGGCAGAAGATGTAAACAAACAGGCCCTTACCGGAGCGAGTAAAATTGACGGCTCTATCCCTGGTAAACATGCTTTGTACCCAGCTCCTACCAACACCTGATGCTTCAGAAGATTCCTCAGTGCTATTGGCTGAATCTTGTGGATTTGGAGAAGGCAATCCATATGATGATACAGACTGAGGCTTTCCGGCATAGATTCCCCAATACCCAATGCAAGTTTGTCGTATATGCGACAGAAATCCTCTGAGATTTATCTGAAGAAAACATGTAGACCAATATATAAAAATTATGTTGTTGACAGGGATTAAAATTTAGAAAACGGGTGCACAATTGCGCCAAAAGTGTAAAGAACATCTAGACCAAAATACTGCAAACATGATATTTTTTTGGCTGTTAATTTGGGTGTTTCAAAAGGAAGCCTTTAAGAATGTTTGTTCATATCTAAAACATTTCAGGCCAAACTGGAATTACAGAGGTTGCAAATACTGGGGAACAGCTGTAAATTATATTTTGTATATATTATTTGTGAAATTCGGTTAAGAGATATTCTTGTATAGTTGTAACTAAAAATTCACGTTAAAGAGAAATTCTTGTATAGTTGCAAAGGAGATCACTTTTCCTGCTCTTGTCTATGCCTATGTTGATGTTTTCTACTTTTACTTTCATGAACTGGATAAGTGCTACCACCATTTTCCCGGTAACCCTTTTTTTTTTTAAATGCTAGAAACACCCAATCCTCCAATTTTCTCAGGTCTAGTAAGTTAGTGACCATATCAAAAGATATCAAACGTGTGATGGTTCCCATTGGAATCATCCAGAAAATAAAATAAGTCCCTCATTCCCTTCTCCACAAATCATGCAACTCCTTTTGGTACCCTGAATAAGGAGAGGTAGGCAATTGGCATTGAGGTTAATCTATTGCATTATCATTAACCAATCACCCGTGACAGAAGGCCTTCTTCCAACCTGCAAGCTTCTTTGAAAATTTACTCACGACCAGTTCCTAAAAACCCCTCTATGTATTTGTTTGTTTATTTTATTCAATAAAAGTTGACTTTTAAGCATTTTTACAGTTACAGCATTATAGAAATTTCACCTAATAACATGGTTTTGATTTTCAAACAGGACTCTCACTTTGGGATAAAAAGTTCTACAAACACAGCTCCTTTTTTTTATGTAGGGTGTAAATTCTTCTGTAGATTGAGAATCATTTAGTCTTAAGGATGTCACTCTTGCAAAGTTAAGGAGATAAAACTTTATGTCAAGGCATCAATATCTGAAACCACAGTGCAGACATTGGAAAAAAAAGCCATTTAACAAAAGCATACATGACTTACAATGTGCTTATACCCAATGTTATTCTTTCCTGCTATAGTTTCAATAACGTTCCACGCATCATTGTCAGGAAGTCCAAGTCCAGCCTTTATAACATCAAGAGAGGAGATTTTTCCAAACAAATGAGTTTAAATAATAATTTTAAACGAAGAAAAGAGCAAGAAATGAGGAACATCACATTCAGGAGATACCATATGTATCCCCACAATGATAAGTTGTGTTGTGACCAATGTTGCATAATTGGTTGACCTGAAACAGGAAAAGCATAAAAAGGGCTGAGTGCGGCTTATTGTAGAAAAAATTAACATATTTTATTTTCCCAGATAAAGGATTCAATTATTATTTGCTAGCTGGGTTCTGGGGATCCGATTTATGTAACTAATTTCACAAAACCATAAGTCGTGGCTGTAGAATAAGTGAATAACTTATTATTTCCTAGTTGATAGCTTTATTTCCTTCTTGTTTTGTTTTCTGGACTATGTATAAGTCAGACCTCTGTACACTGTATTCATACATGAAAACTATGGAATGCAGATTCTTAAAAACATCATGGTACCAGAGCCAGGAAATCAGACGACAAGAACTGCAAGTACACTTTCTCTACAAGAAAAAAAGTAGTAGTGTAGCCAACCACTGTCAACAGGTTCCAGTTTAAATCTACTGGATCCAGCCATACATAACAGGATAGACAAACAAAATGGTGACAATTTTTAAAGTGAGCATATTCAGTGTTTTTTTTTTATAAGACAACTAAAATTTTATTAACGTAGAAAGTGTAAGGGATGAGAAATCCCTTGCACAAAGTATACATGTAAATTACAGGGCATAACTCCAGTCAAGCTAAATCTGTTGCAAAAATATTTTTAAACCCCTTGTGACCAGTCACCAAAAGTGCCACTCTATATTTAATTCTATCCCAAACTTCTTCTAAAGATTCCATTGACTCCTCGATAACTCTTATTATTTCTTTCTAACCAAATGGACCAAATACCACAGGCACAATATCCCCCCATAACACTCCTCCATTTTTGTTGATAAAACCACCCATATTAATCACCAATAGATTTGATGCAGAAGGTGGGGTCACCCATTGTAATCCAAATTCATCAAGTACTCTGATCCAAACACTATGAGCAAAAGGGCAACACAAAAGTAAATGATTGAGGTCTTCAAGGCTGCACCAGCACATAATAACACCAATTTGGGGAAATAAAGACATTCTTGAACCATTTCTGTAAAAGGTCACAAGTTGGAAACTTCCCCAAAACCATAAACGACAGAAAAACCTGAACTTTCTTAGGTATATAGGAACCTTCCAAATTACTTTGAGACAAGGAAAGGAAGAACGATTAAGATCTGCAAGAAAGACTCAAAGAGAGATTTGCAAGTGAAAGACCGGGAAGAATCTAAGACCCAAGATCTAAAATAACCCGGCATTTTCTAACAATTCCAGCAAGCTAGCAGATTCTAAGAGCTCATCATCCCTAAGATTTCTAAAGAAATAAAGATTCCAAGAGTGGGAATGGGATATAGGGACCGATGGATAAAGAAAAAAGCTAATAGGTTTGTTATGAGCTGCAAAGCCAGGAGATGATGGAATTCAGGTTTGGCAAGCCGAGAGTTCAATGGTGAAGTGAGGAAAATCAATCCCATCTTTGAGAGAGGACTTTAACTATATCCGCATAGAGGAGGCAAATCGCATGTAGGAGCCAAAACCAAGCTTGCATCTGCTACAGACAATTTGGCTTTTACAACCACAAATCACCAAGAGGAAGTATTTTGATGGAGCAAGGACAGGCAAAGAATTATAGGTTACAGAGAATTATTGAAGAGGCATCTAAACAAACTTAAAACATGATGCTTTCATGTTTTTAAATGAGGCAAAGACAGGTTTTGCCACCATCTTACTCTATTAAATACTCAGACCTTGTTATGAGGCCATCATTCACTAAATCTTACAGCCTGCACAGAACCCAGTGCACTAGCAGATACATAAGCCTCTAAATCTTATGAAGGTACGCGTAATTGACTTACATTTTTATTAGACCATGGCTACTTTACCATGCATGTTGGGACAGATAACCTCATCCGACATACCAAAATCAATAACAAATTATACTATGGATAAATTAACTATCTTGTGGATCAAGTACTCACTATCTTCTTTCTAATCACTAAATCCCACATGGTCTTGAGGGTAGAACAATGTTCTATAGGTGATATTGATAGATTTCCTTATCAATATGAAAAGGAAAGGATAATAATCAAAACAATTTCAAATCAGAACTCTAACATTGAAACTAAAAACAATCAATAAAATTCACAAAATATATTCTCAGATATGATTATAGATAATGTGTACTCGCCTATAGCACATATTAAAAAGAAAACTGTTTTTTTTTTTGTATCACTAAATCAGGCAATGGAAACAATAAGATCCTTACTTTCCAGAGAAGCGGTCAAGGAGATAGTCAAAGTATCCTTCCCAAAAACTGCAATCAAAATATATGATAAAGATTGAGCAATACATATACACATCCATTAAATTCAGATGAACACATGCATTCTTTAATTAACATTAAAATGCTTTCACCCAATTAGTTTTGCTTATTTGAAATCAGAGAATTGCCAGATTAAACATTTGTTATAATTTCAATTTATCCCTTGTTATCAGAGATAAAATTCAAAGGCCTTCAAACTATTAATAACAACGAAGAATTTCAATTTACTAATTCCATGGAACATGAAAAGCATTAAGTTACAGTTGTCATTGACTTTTAGGGTTCAACAGGATATGGAGTTACTGTTTGGCAGTTTCTAATACGTTCTCAAATTTGGTTTTCCATAGAAATGATTACATGGATTAATTTTCTTAATTTAGCAGGATTTGATGTGTTTTCAGCTATTAGACTAAAACCTGTTAGGCAATTCTAAGTTAGCAAGATATGATATGTTTTCTTGTTTAAAGCCCTAACCAATATAACAAAGCATTTTAGCCCCAGGTAGTCCAGGTTATCTCAAATTTTCTTTCAGCCTCAAATTTAATCATCCCCCTTTTTAACCCTAATTGAAGTTTTCTTTTCATATTTTGACGAATCATTTATAATTTATTAGCACAAATCACTCAAAATTTTCCCTTCTTATCAATGAGATTCAGTGATAAGATTTAAAAAGGTCATTGCAATGGTAAATGCTTCCCTATTTGATGGAAGTGTCTGAATGTTAACTTACTTTAAAGCTTATCGATCACTTTAATAGGATATGTAGTATCAATTCATTTGATTACATATTCAGATTCAGAACTGGACCAGAACGAATATATCTAAACTTAACTGTAGAATATCTCAACCATTAAGTTACTTTACGCATTTTTTTATGGATTTTTTTCTCCAAGAAACATGTGATTTACATAGTTACCAATTTCCATGCAAAGTTGTGGATAGTAACCCAAAGTATCTCAGTTCCAGAGCTTTGGTTAGATAGTTGGCATAGTCTTCCCACTACAAGAAAAAGGTGACTGAACCAAAATATTGAAATTTCTTCTTGTATAGCAATGATGGGTACCAGCTTGACATTGACAAATTGGCAGCATTTAACTATAAAGTTCTAGACAGCTTTATTCAGTACGCCTACAGCATAAAACTAGAACTAGTCTCCCCTCAATAAACGAAGAGAACAGTTTACTATCAAAATGAAGGTTGATTTACACACCCAATTAAGGGGGTGCTTGGTTCACCTCAATAGGAATGGTAATGAAAATATTTTTTCCCTCTATGCCCCCATGATGAAAAGGATATGTTGGAGGAACGGTTGTCCTACTGGTGGTTACATTGTTAGTGTGTTGCCCAAATTTTGGAATAAAGTGGACAACAAATGGTTGTTGGTTGCTGTGTAGGGGAATGACTGAGGATAAATGATTATGATTATAGGGGGGAGGTAGTTAATCAAAGTGGGGTAATGACTACTTTATTCAGGAGGGGAGGTAGTGGATTGACCATCTTTTGTTGTCACTAACCATCATAAGTACCATAAATTCATTATCATTCTCATTCCCATTAAAGAATTTTTAGCCAAGCGCCCCCTAAGTGATTGAACAGGTGATATGAAAGATGTTATGAAAAACTAGATTGAGTTCATGAGCAGAATACAAAAGAAAGTATGTGTACCGTAACTCCTCCCAGATGGAAAGAGAACGAAGATGTTTTTGAACATAATCTGAAACATTATTTTTGTCCATTTTGTGCATTTCAGCGGACACTTCAAGAGCATCTCTAATAGTGTCCATGTCATTCCGAGCAATAGCAAGACTGATGGCTGTTTTTAGCTATTAATGCCAAAACAAATTACTTCAGGCCATAAAGATGCTATCCAAGTCGAACTATAAAATATAAAATAAATATGACCACGGGAAAACTGTAAGTTCTAGAGTAAATTGCAAAATTGGTCCTCATATGTATTGGTTGTTGGCTATTTAAGTCGGTATGAATTCATTTTCTCAATTAAGTTCCATAACTTTTTAAATGATGCAATTTTAGTCCTATTATCCTGTATTGACAATCTTTTGTTTTAGGATGATAATTAATTTGTGGGATTTTTAATTGAAATTAATATGTTGGGGTCTCATTATGCCACGTAAGCAATGCCAAGTCATTTGCCAGGTTGCTACATGGAATTCAGACAGCTCACGTGCAAAAATTCTGCAACCTTGTCTATATAGGACTAAAATTGCACCATTTAAAAAGTTACAGGATTCAATTGAGAAAATTAATTCATATGGGACTAAATCGCCAGCACCTACGGGAGCTTTGCAATTTACTCGTTAGTTCTAGCAATCCTGGTCGTGCTTTAAGACGTATAAGCTTAACAAACCAATTCTTTCACTGCAATAAACTGTTCCTCCGTCAACTGACAGCTCCATCCCTATGAAGGGCACAAGGCAATAGAGTTAAAATGCCAAACGAGGACAATACATGGGCTTCTGAAATGGAACTTACTGAATAAATGTGCTCTCTTATGCATTCAACAAATCCACTACCGCCAATTCCCTCAGCATCAGACTCAATTAAAGCTGGAAAAGCAATAGACAACACAAGACAACTGTTAGTAAATTTGACCTTGGATTCTAAAGAACAGATAGCATAACTGATGGGACTAAGAAAACGTGATTAAATTTGATACAATTAATCTTACCAAGAATAGTTCCATATTCAAAGGATGAGAGAGGATCGTCTGTTGTTTCTAATTCCAGAAGCCGTAGCCATAAACGCTGTTTACAGGAAGTCGCTAATTTTAAAATTTTAGAGGTCTTCTCAGTGGCTAATGATAAAACAAGATATTCTTCTTCTGAGGAAGTATTTCTTTCACCCACCAACTAAAGTCTTAATATCATCAAAAGAATGTAATTTAGCTGGTTCACGAAAAAACAATGATAGGAAATTATTGCCAACATAAAGCATGCAAATATCTCCAGTGAGAAGTTAAAGTTACTCATGTTCTCTTGTACAGGACCACAGTGCTCTTCCTTAAAAATAGAAATATTCATTTTGTTTAATCACACTTTATCCTCCAAAACTATATGATTTGTCTCGTTTAACCAACAAACTTATCCTGGTGGACTAAGTGTATGGACAAAAATAACACTGTGAGTGTATTTACATAGTTCCTATACTCGGAACATTTTACACCTTTAAAAAAAAAAGTTACTTTCTGTACTATAAATCTAACTTGTTGAAAAATACACCTAGAAATATTTTCATAAAAGTCTAATCACTTGCATTAAATAGTTAACGACTTAAAATCAAGCTCAAATAATATATTTTATAAATTTCTTAAATTAATAAATTGATTTAGGATTTAAGACTCAATTACTTCGGTTATTAATTACTTTTTTCCTATTCTGAGAAAACGTCGACTTTAAGGTTCAATGCTCAAGATTCTTTGTGAAACAACACTCTCTCTATACACACACAAACACGTGTGTGCGAAGGAAAATGATAAAACTAGATGACCTATAAAGACCCAACACTAAGTTCTTAATCACATATATAAGAAAGTAGTAGTGTACTTTACAACAGAATAAGAATTACCAAGGAGTAGCATATTAATTAAGATGCTACAACATTGGAAATCAGCAAAACAAATGTTTAAGTTCAAAGGCAAGATATTCGAACGAATTCTGATACAACTAAAAGGACACACCTGGAGCTTCACTTTAATATCCAAAACCATGCGCTCTCTTTCAGCCTGTACGAAATAGATATTTATCCAATTATAGTAACTATAAGATGATTCGGAAAATCACATGAATTACTAAGACATGATACTCCCAGCCCTTTCCCTTGGACTGAGGCCTTCGGATTTGTAGTCTATACCAGAAGGAACTGAAGGTGAACTGCATAAGAGAAATACAGAAAATTTATGGTTTCGAGAGGCAAAGAAAATCAAGCTTTCAGACTTGGAACCTATACCAGCAAGAACTGAATTCAATTACATAAACAGAAATACAGAAAGATTTAGGAGATGTGTGTTTTGGGTTTAAAAAACAGGTTTGGGTATGAAATTTAAAACAGGTATTAGTTTGGGATATTGAACCGGTTTTAAGAAATCACCACTACAACACCTATAAACCTTCTACCACACTTTCAAATACAATCAATTCTCTCCCCCTTACACTTTAATATATTTAAATCATAAATAAGATCATCCAATCATTTCAATCACTCAACAATACTATAATAATACAACTTCATTCACTCTTACACACTGACTTGACACAAAGTTAAATTTCACCCTACTAAAAACCCATAACAAATACACACCTTACTATTTATCAGGATTTCAAAATACACTGGAGTTCAAAAACCGGTTTTCAAAAGTCACTTAATACCCAAAACAAACATCACCATATGGTTTCAAGAAGCAAGAAATCTATCTAGTTAGAGCATAGAGGTTCATCTATAGTTCTTGATACTACACCTCATATTTTGCCTTCCAGAATTCTCTTGAGCTCCAGTTGCTGCGATTAGAATCTGCTTCCTCTTTTCTTCCTGCTCTTCTGTTCTAAAATTTGGAGGAAACCTGTCGTAGCAAAATCTGTCACCCGACCCTGTAGATAAAGAGGAAATTGCATTAGTAACAAATCCAACTCGTTGTGTCTCGAGGACCTTTTGCATCTAATATACATGTCTAATCTAATCTGGAAGCATAAGTTTAAAGAGTTGGTCTTGTGTAAAACAGTTTTACGATGCAATTAGTTTGTAACCATCACTTCATAGAAAAAAATAATTCATTTTAACGAAACAACTAATACTATTTAAAAACACACAAAATGAATTACAGGGTAAAACTTGTTTACACAAGACTTTGCCCAGTTTAAAACGTATTGAGGTTACCTGGTGTCTCCACTACAGGATCAGATATAGTTATGATCTCAGGCTCAAGAGAATGTGAAGGAAATATTGATAAAGGGTCATGCCCCCTGCCAATAGCATCTTGTAACTTATCAAGAAGATTGTTTCCGTTTTCTTCAGAACCAAGACCTCTCTCCAGATAATCTAAGAATCCCTGGGATTCTAAAAACTGGCTTATCTGTGGGAGATGCAAATTAAATATAAAACTAAGGTTTCTTGTTTTATCCGAAACAAAAAACGAAAAACAAAAACACAAATATAGAAGTTGATTATGTATTGAGATAATTCAAAAGTATTATAACAGATCATAAATTACTGATTGGCATAAATAGATGACCAACTAACCATTGTATCTGGAGGCTGATTTGTCGACCGAGAACGCTTTTTAAGAAAAGCCTGGGTGTTGAAGACATTATTTGCAGTATTTTCCTGATAAAGTGGGGGGAGAACACTAAGTTGTTTGCTTCATGTTGACTGCTTAATAAATACTCCGTCCATCCCAAATTCAATTGAACATTTGCCAAAAAGGTCCGTCCCCAATTAGATTAAACATTTCTAAAAATAGCAATAAAGCAATTATATCAATTTAAACTATACCCTCCAAACATCTCAACATTACACCCCATGCATTACTTTTTTCACACAAAAGTCAACTTTATTTCTTTTTATTTACACCACATGACATTACTTTTTATAAACAATTCTCATATCAAACTCCGTGCAAAGAGTAAACGTTCAATTGAATCCGGGATGGAGAGAGTATTTTTTTTCTAAGAATAACAAGGTAAAAGCATCATACTATAAAATTGTGATAGCCACTTAAAATTGATGCAAAGAATTTTAGGAATATAATCCTGCAAAAAATAGAAAAAGAACGATTAGAAATATGCTATAAAACTTTTTCTGCATTACAAGTAAATAATGTAAAGTAAATGGAAAAAAAAAAAAAAAAGTTCACATGAGAACTATCACAAACCAATATATATTTATAAAACGATCAACCAATTCAAGCATTCAACCAATATATTAATTAACTATCAATTTCAAGCATGCGTAGGCTCCATCTTGTTGTAGTTCAGTTACAGGTGTTAGTATAAGGTAGTGTGAAGTGCAAGGCTAATTTGAAGAATAACTGCATGAGAAAACTATTAAGTAACCACCAAATAAGATTCAAGTGACACCATATGCATTTTTACATAGTACCATTGTTTTTCTTATATAGCCACCACTACGGACAATTAAAGGATAGTAATTAGTTCAGATAACTGCAATTCAGAAAAAAAAAAAAAAAGATGTCTGGGTTAAATTTAAAGAATAATATATTTGGGAAAGTATAGACAGCTAAAAATTCTCACTTATTCACAAATGTGGACCAACCCCCACAGACGAAAACATAAGCAAAAAAACAAAAAAGGGACCTGCTAACTATCTTGTTTCTGAAAGAATTGCAACAAAAGTTCAGCCTCCACACTTTGCTGGGTCGAAGCCACCCAAAAGGCTTCATTTTTACAGCCATAATTTTCAAAATCTTCCAGTAAAAAGAGGTCATTAAAAATGAAGGAAAAGAACACACTCATATGTACAGTAGGTAGAATATGCGAGCCTAATCGAGCTCATATAATTTTACTATTTTACCTATAATCTGCTAATTATTTACAAATACACTCTAATTATAAATAAAACAAAATCTCTAGTTAATGTTGTTTGAGTTATCGAGTCAAGCTCGATGATTTCAAGTTTTCTATCGAGATGAGCTCGAGTATCTTGAGTTTTCCATCGAGTCGAGCTCGAGTTCGAAAGAACTGAGCTCGATCGAGTATGAGTTGAGTTTCAAGTTTTTTAATCGAGTCGAGTTTGAGCTTGACTCAACTCGGATCTTTTACACCCGTAATCAGAACACCAATTATTTCATATTTCACATTAGCCACCAAGAATCACCTAAAATGGAGATCATGATCCTCTCCCCACATCCGGCTGCCGACTCCAAGATATTGCTCAGCGAAAGAACTACTCTTCATGTGGTCTATGCCAAAAACATTTGGATGCAATAATTTCATTATCTCACCACGCAAAGAACTATACTCTGGTTCTGGTATGGGGGGAATGTCCTCAGTTGTGGTGATACGATTATGCTCAAGGTCGACCACAACTACCTGCAACAGAGGGACAACACATCATATTTCCATCAAGACAACTAACCAAATTAGAAAATGTAAATATCAAATATTTCAGCTGACAGCTGCAAAATGTCATACCCATGTTATATATAGGCTATAGCAAATAAGTCGACATACTCATTAGCAATTTTCTGTAATAACTGAAACTTTTAATAATATTAATTTTGCCCGCTTGGTATGACTTGGGAATGGTAATGGGTATCATTGAGGGGTCAAATCACTATGGGGTTATTGATTGCATTGTTATTGCTTTGTTAGAAAATCAACATTCATCTGAGAAGGGGTGTGTAAGTTATTACAGGGGTGAAATTAGGTAACGAAAGTAGGGTAATCAATTACTTACTTCTATTTCTATAACGGGTGTATCAAAACTGTCGAGCAGCATTGAACTATTAATAGGAATAATTCAAATTACCCCCTTTCATTACCCTCAACCAAGCGAGCCCTAAAGCTTAACTTCTTTGAAAGCAGTATATCTATGAAGGCACACGTATAAAAGGGGAGGAGAACCAAAGGGACTGACTAAAGCTGAATACTAAAAGAGAAAAATGAGGAAGTAAAAAAGTGCTAAGAGCATCAGACAGCCACCAGTAAAATTAGATTGAATAAGTGATTACATGCTGGGTATCCACTTTGGCGGTGCAATCATAACCATTATCTTCTCCGGTAGAACATCATATCTCCAAAAAGTCAGAGAACAGTCCATTCCTCAAAAATAACTCTATAAACAATTAAAACTTAGGAGTCGAAAATTTTCATATAAAAGATTTAACAGCAAGATATCTTAATATTGTTACTTGTTTCAGCTAATCAACTTCAGTTTTTTGCTGATTATAGCATCCAAAGAATTTTATGAACTAATGTAAATCCCAAGAGTCATTTCAAGAATAAGCATGGAATACATAGCCAAACAGATTTAGCTACTCCAAATCATACAAAAAAAACTAGAACAGGGGGTGACTAGTTTAACAGGATGGCCTTTTCATAATTATGTGATAAAAATAATTACATTAAGCAGTATTTATGTAAACTAAACAACCCCCTCCCCAAAAGGAAAGAATGATTACTGAATAAACATTATTTTTATACATGAGGAATTTAACTTATGTGGTGACTCTTTCTCTTATTTTGGGAAAAAATATATTAACCTTGGAAAATTCCAAATCCACATGTATCTTTACACTCTATAGAAGTGAGAGCTCTGTAAGTACTTTAATGTTCCTTAGGCTGAATCTATCATGGTCGTGTTCCCATCAGAAGGTTCAAACAAAGTCAAAAGTCGGAAAACATATATAGAAAATATTGAAAGAAACAGTAAGCCATAAATGTCACTGTGGCTGTCTGGCCGATTTTCAATCAACCTACGGTACCAATATTTGATCTTGATATCTCAGTAAACCGAATGATAGTAGGGTTATCGAATGAACGAATTGGATATGGATGAAATATAATGAACTAGCGCCACTTTGAGACATAAAGCAAGTTCAAAACCAGAGACTTAGACAAAATAAAGCAGGCAATATACAGTCTTCATATATGTTAATCCAAGAAAGAACTTACACCATCCATGACCAGTCCATATGTATCAACACCTGAATGAAGGCCCATCATATAGGGTGTGGGAGCATCAATATAGTCAACTCCACTGAAAAATAGCAATGGAATGTAGACATGCTTCAGCCCAACAAACATAAAAAGATCAGAAAATCCCCATGAAAGATTTGAAGAATAATAGATGCAGTAATTAGAACTTAGGAGTCATTTAATATCTTATGTAAAAGTAACACATCTTAAAAGCCAAGGTAAAAGAGATGAATATTATACCTGCCAGCGAAATGGATATATTAAATGGCATATGGCCTCTGATACAAGAGTTAAAAGAGAATATCTGCATAAACCATGTAAATGCAAAGTTATAAACACATGGAACTGAACAACACGATCATAAGGATAATTACATCATATAGGAAAAGTAGCTCAGTTCCTGACAAGCGATGACTAAATCCTACCTTAAGAATAACTATGGAAAGAAAATTCCATCACAACTGCAGCAGATAGCGTATGTATAATCATGTAATATAAATAAATCATTGAAATCCACATGTGACCTTAACTCATAACTATGTGAGCTTTTAGACACTTCAGGATCAAATTGCACTTAGTCATGTAATTGTTCCTACATTAATTGAGCAAGCGTATTATATCATAAAGGTCATGAGAGATAAGCATTGATAATCCTAATAATAAATCAAGAGTTAGCTACAAAGTACTGTTCTAGTGCAGACAAAGAAGGTGCATTGGCCTTCGCAGCCCCGAAAAGTTTTTATAGAGGAAAGGAAATGATGTATACATAGTGAAAACCGCGTGCAATGAAAAGTGCATGTACGGTTCCTACAATTTTTCCCAACTCATCCGACATTCTCGAGCAAGATTACTTTTTTAGGTCAAGAAGTCGATAGCGAAATCTCAAATCAACTTATCGGTCTTATGGTATATCTCAGTAGCGTTCTTTTGCTAATATTATTACCACTATTCGATATTGGGTCATTCATAGCATTACTATATCTTCCCTTGGCTCAATCGTCTTTATGTGATCCTTATGGGCCTCTTCAATCATCTCTTTACCTATTTTTTTTCTTTTTAAATTTATTTTATCACTATCTGGCTTTTCTCCTTTCTTTATTATTGACTTGATAGTAAGCTAAGACCCTATGCATCGATTTTAGTTAGTTATTAAACGAGATTTTGCAAAAAAATATTTGTTCTCTTCTAGATCAAATATTTTTTTTTTTGTTTGATGCGAAGACAGAAGAAAAACTACCTGCAGCTTTTGTAAGACAGCTATTATTTACAGCTGGGCTAAGTGGGCAATCCGTCATTCACCCCTCACCTGTCACCTTCATCAACAAACTAAATTCACAATCCACCTACAACCTGAGCTTACTCCCGCGACCCCATTTTGTTTCCTTTGAATTTCCAAACACAACATACAATCAACATCCACTTGGTCGCCCCAACCATAAAAGGCCCTCAGAACCAATCACCATAGGTGATGCAGATGCCCTTTCTCATCCCCAACTTTGGCATTCTGGCCTTCACCTCCCATACAATGTAGTTCTGACATCATTGCCCTGCTACCACGGGTGAGTTTTGAAATATAAAACCAGTTCTAGTTTAAAATTTGAAATCCGGTTTTAATAAATTACCACTACAACACCTATAAACCTACTACCACACTTCTCAATACAATCAATTCTCTCTCCTTGCACTTTAATATATTTAAATCATAATTCCCATCATCCAACTATTACAATCAGACTCAACAATAATTAAAGAATATAATTTCATCCACTCTTACACATTGATTTGACATAAAGTTAAATCTCACTCTACTCAAAAACCCAAAATAAACACACAACTTACTTTTTTTGGATAAGAAACATAAATTTTATCAAGAATCGAGAATGTGCAAGGATTAGAGATCCCTCACACTCAGTACATCTGTAGATTACAACGGTGACTACATACAATAACTCCAATTCCTCACTAGATTAGGTACAGAATATGCCTTCAAAAATCTATGACACTATGACCATAAGGCCACTGTATATTTGATTCTACCCCACATCTTCTAAAGTCTCCTCACTATTCTCGAAAATTCTATTATTCCTCCCTAACCAAGTGGACCAGAGTACCACCGCCATAGTTTTAAAAAAGGCGCAAAAAGGCGTACGGGGTGTTAAGATGTTGAGAAGAAAGCGCGGGCGCGCCTCCTACATATTCTCCCAAACAACATTTTATGTTCTTATATACTTATTTCACACATATTCTTATATAATAAAACACATAAAGCCACATATAAACATAATGTAAACATGAAACTGATATTAAATGTCTAAATTAAGCGAAGATAGACTTTCACACACACAAACCACCAAATATTAAAAAAAACAGCAATTAAGATGTTCATTAGTGATTAGTCAAGTGACTCAATCCTCATCAAAATCAATGCCCTCCTCCTCCTCATCATCAAATTGATCATCATCATCAATGTGCTCTTCTTCCTCTTCCTCTCCATCTTCATCAACTTCATCTTCCTCAACTTCATCTTCATCTTCATCTCTATGTCTTCTTTCTGAGCCTTTCACATTCTTCCTCACTTGTTTTCCCTTACGGCCTTACCTTACGAGGCGTTAATAAATCAGAAGAAAGTCGACGGCAATGAATTGGCGGCGATCAAGGCTTGATAGGAAGAGGAGTAGGAGCGGTTTGAAAAGAGGAGGCAAAGTCTTGGACGTGTTTTGAATTTCAAAACACCATAGTTTTAAAAGGCGCGCCCCGGGCGCGTCCAGGGCGAGAGGCGATCCAGGCTATAGGGTCTTCGCCTCATTTATATTTCTTGAGGCGATGTTGGCCAGGCGAGCGCCTGAGGTCACCTTTTTCGCCTTTTATGAGGCGATCAAGGGCGCGCCTCTCCTACAAACGTGTTTTGGTCCCTCTTTTATAATATTACTAACACTTTTAGGTCATTTTTTGGAACTAAGTAACACTTTTTGAGTTTTAAAAAAATAAAATATATAAAAATTAGAATAATACATTACATAACTAGGGTTTTCAGTTTTGAAATTCAAAACACGTCCAAACTCTCTTCAAACGCCGCTCCTCTTCAATCGCCACTCCTCTTCCCATTTATTTGGAACCATCAAGGACCGACCGCCATCGTTCGCCTTCGTCGACACCGCCGCCATGCCAAACTACCGCCGCCTACCCTAGTAAGGTTTTTATTTTTCTTTTTTTCTCTTTTTTCTTTTGTATTACTCTGTTTTTCTTCTTTTTTTAATTTATATACATGTTTTGCTTCCAGCCCCCCCCCCCCCCGCGTCCTGCCGCCTCCCTCCCGCCGTCGCACCGCCGTCTCCATCCGGTATTGAACAGTTTCTTAACTTTCTTTAGCTATTTTTTTATTTTTAGTTCTGTTCTTCACACTTCACAGTCATTTAAGCCATGCATGATGCATTTCATGTTAAATATTATTATGTAACTATTTCCATGACTTTTAATACTCATTTATAATTTTAATTTATTTTTTTAGAATTTCAATTTCACATGGATCATTAAATGAATACTGAAAGTGGAGGTAGTAGCACAAAATCTAGCAAAAAGAAAGATCCAGGATGGAAGTATTTTACGGCTACTGCACCACCTAAAACGAATGATTTGAAGTGCAATTATTGTCATACGACTTTTAGGGGTGGTATTTGTCGTGCAAAGCAACATCTTGCTGGAAATCATACAAATGTTATAGTATGCCAAAAATGTCCACCACACGTCAGAAAAGAAATTGCAGATTTTATGGAAAATAAAAGGCTGGTAAAAGCTCAAAAATTCAAACATATATTGGAAGAGGAATTTCAAGAGGATGAAGATCAAGATATTGGTAATGGTGGTGGGTCTACAGCTACGACTACATCAAAGTCTTCTCAAAATAAGAGGCAACGTCAAGGTGTAATGGATAAATACGTAAATAAAATGGCGAAAGTGAGGCAAACAACTATCAATGAGGCGTATAAGAAGGAAATGAGGAAGAAAGCAGTGTTGAGCATAGCTAGATGGTTGTATGATGCAGCAATTCCACTAAATGCTATCACCTATCCGAGTTTTAAAGAGATGATAGATGATATTGTTGCACACGGACCGGGTTTTAAGCCACCTTCTTATCATGAGGTGCGAGTTCCATGTTTGAGCAAGATTGTGAAAGAGGTTGAGGAAGACTACGTTAGTGCTTGTCGTGTTGAATGGGCAAACTATGGTTGCACTTTGATGATTGATGGCTGAACAGACAAGAGGCAAAGGACATTGATCAATGTCCTAGTGAATTCTCCTAAAGGATCAGTCTTTTTGGAAAGTATTGATGCCTCGGCCTACGCAAAGACGGGAACCGCAATGTGCGACTTGCTGGATAGATATGTAGAACAAGTGGGAGAGGAGAATGTTGTCCAAGTCATAACAGACAATGCTAGTAACATGAAGCTTGGGGGTAAGTAATGTCTAATGAATGAGTAATCATTTTTCAATTAAATTTCAGTATTTTCATTAATTATAAATTACTTATGATTTGAATTTTATGAACTTATCAAATTTTAGGGAAAATGCTGGAAGCAAAGAGGCCACACTTGTTTTATGAACTTATCAAATTTTAGGAAAATTTGATGCAAAGAAGATATTGGGTGTCTTTCATCGTCTTGATTTGATTTCAAGTCAACGTTGAAGAAAGTCAATTGAAGAAAGCAATGTGTGTGACTGCATATGGAGTCGTGAATATGCTGAGGCAATTCACCGGACATATGGAGCTTTGCAGGGCCGGAGTCACACGGTTTGCTACTGCCTTTCTCACTCTTCAGAGAATGATGAAGTTGAAAAAAGAATTGAGAAAAATGTTTGTTTCTGATAATTGGACGCAAAGTACTTGGTCAAAGGAACTTGAGGGGAAGAACGTGACCAAAATTATCATGTCAGATAGATTTTGGTCTAGCATCCTTTATATCTTGAAGATATATGGCCAATTAGTTCGTGTCTTGAGGATTGTTGACGGTGAGAAAAAGCTTGCAATGGGCTACATCTATGAGGCTATGGATAGGGCGAAAGAGGCTATCATCAACAGTTTTGATCATAAAGAAGACCAGTACAAGCATATATTCGAGATCATAGACAAGAGATGGGAATGTCAACTCCACCAGCCTTTGCATGCTGCAGCACACTATTTGAATCTTTTTGTTCTTTTATGGAAATGGTGGAAGTGTAGCAGATGAAGTGAACAACGGTTTTCTTAAAACTGTTGAGAGATTGGTTGTCGACCCTAAGGAGCAAGATTTGATCTCAGATGAACTAGAGTTATATCGAAAGGCTGATGGGTGTTTTGCGTTCGATATGTGTAAGAGAAAAAGAACAGTTTTGGCTCCAGCGACATGGTGGGGACAATTTGGTACGTTAACTCCACACTTGCAGAAGTTTGCTATTAAGGTGTTGAGCCTCACTTGTAGCTCTTACGGCTGTGAGCGGAATTGGAGCATATTTGAGAATGTAAGTTGAGTACTTATTAGTTGATACTTGATAGTATCATTACATTTTCATTTATTTTGTTTTAGTCTTACTCTTATTAAAAATAAATTGATATTTTTTAGGTACATGCCAAAAGAAGAAATAGGCTACTACAAAAACGCATGAACAATTTTTTTATGTGAAATACAATCGTGCATTGAAACGGCGTTATGATTCACGTGATCGGGTTGACCCTATTTCTTTAAAAGAAATTGATGAGTGCAATGAATGGTTGGGTGATAAATCTGATGAAGAGGAGGATTTGGTATTTGAAGGTGACGACTTGACATGGAATGTCGTTAGTGAGGTTGTTGGTGCTGATGAGCCCACTTATCAAACAAGAGGGAAGAGATCATCAACGAAAGGTAGTTCAAGTGTTAGACCACCACCACCTAAAGGTAAGGCCCGTAAGGGAAAACAAGTGAGGAAGAATGCGAAAGGCTTAGAAAAAAGACTTAGAGATGAAGATGAAGATGAAGATGAAGTTGAGGAAGATGAAGTTGATGAAGATGGAGAGGAGGAGGAGGAAGAGGAAGAGGAAGAGGAAGAAGAGTACATTGATGATGATGATCAATTTGACGATGAGGAGGAGGAGGGCATTGAGTTTGATGAGGATTGAGTCACTTGACTAATCACTAATGAACATCTTAATTGCTGTTTTTTTTAATATTTGATGGTTTGTGTGTGTGAAAGTTTATCTTGTAATTTAGACATTTAATATCAATTTCATGTTTACATTATGTTTATATGTGGCTTTATGTGTTTTATTATATGAGAATATGCGTTGGAACACCCCTTGCGCCTTTTTGCGCCTTGCGCCTTTAAAAACTATGCAAAACCCTAGTTATGTAATATGTATTATTCTAATTTTTATATGTTTTATTTTTTTAAAACTCAAAAAGTGTTACTTAGTTCCAAAAAATGACCTAAAAATGTTAGTAATATTATAAAAGAGGGACCAAAACACGTTTGTAGGAGAGGCACGCCTCGGGTGCGCCTTGATCTCCTCATAAAAGGCGAAAAAGGCGACTTCAGGCGCTCGCCTGGCCAACATCGCCTCAAAAAATATAAAAAAGGTGAAGGCCATATAGCCTCGACCGCCTCGACCGCGAGCCTTTTAAAACTATGACCACCGTTACAATGATTCTCCATAAGATTTTACTCCTCTTATTGAGGAATACATATTGACTTGTAATAAGTCCGAGACAGCTTGTGGTGGAACCCAAAGAAGACCCACTTCCCCCAGCACTTTGCACGAAAGCTGATGGACATAAGAATAATGCTTGAACAAGTGATCGAGGTTCTCGGAGCTGCACCTACATAAGACACACCAATTTAGGGACAAGAAGACATTCGGAAACCGTTTTTGTAAATATCCGCAGGTGGGTACTTTCCCCTGAACTATCAACCATAAAAAGACCTGAACTTTATTTGCAAGTAAATGATCTGGACGGGTCCGACACCCAAAATCTGGTGTAAACCCCAGAGTCACTAAGTGTAACAGCCTTTAGTAATGTTAAGAGCTGTGCAAACACACAACTTAGTATTTATCAGGATTTCAAAATCCCCTAGAGTTAAAAAAACCGATTTTTAATAGTCACTTACAACCCAAAAACAAACATCACCTTAAAGTCGGGGCTTCTGGGTTGTAGGATGAGCAACACTAAGGGCGTTATACTGATAACAAGATAGCAACAAGGGCCGGAAGCCTGCAGTGGTTGCAGGAATGGGACAAACGGTGAGGGGATCAGGGCCGTGTGGTAGTTATAAAGATTCTGGGAGGCTACAGGTAGCTTAAGGTGAGGAAATGGCTCGGCAGCTGTGGGGGGCTGCTGTAGGTTTGCATCGGGGTTCTGGGAATGGAGGCAGCATATGGCAGTGACTAGGCTGAAAGGATGACAGAATGAGAAACGTGCTTCTCCAAATATTGACAGTTCTCATGCTGCTCGAAGTATATATGAAGGGAACAGTCAATCTAAGATTCTATTCATCACAGATAAGCTCTTATGTAACTTAGAATGTTTCATGTATTTTTCTGTTAAAACAACCAATCTACAATATGTCATGAAATTTTTTCCATTGAAATTCAAATCAACCAATCTACCACACCAACAAATAGTACAAGTTTGAACATGAAGACCAACATTAAGTAATAAATATACATGTGTTCCCTGAATTGAAGGCTAAGGTGGACAACATGAATTTGACAGGGGTGCTTGGTTGGAAGGGGTAAGGTATGAGAATCAAAGTTAAAGTGGTTGTTTGGGACACCACTATGACTTTGATTCCCACAAAATAGGGAATCCACCATATGTCACTCATTTGAGAGGTATGGGTATGAGTTCACTTCATTTTCATTCTCACTCACATAGCATTCCTTCACAATTTTACCAAGCACCCTGTAAATTTGGCAGGCTTGTTCAAAGCCTCATGCAATAGCACAAAGACCACACATATCCTACATAAGAATAGTGAACTATAGCTTATCTATTATTTTAATTCCAGTCTTAGTAAACCCAGTACGACTCTTTATGCATGACTGAGTTAACACTTTGCACATAAGATCAGTAGTAACTGATTACTAAGAGATGGCACTTTGTGGATCACAGATTCACAGGACAGTCAATGAGAAGTGACTCGTATACTTCAACACAGTAAACTAGTGATGCATACTGTCAAAATGGAAAAAACTATTTTATTCTCATCTTCATTTTTATAGGTGACAGAAAAAGACATTCTTAATTTTCTAAACAAGAACTCATAGAGGGGTGTTTGCAATTGATTGTGCTTTTTTGAAGAAGTACTTTGATATTGTAGAAAAATAAAAAGTGGGTAGCGTTTGAAAATAAAGTGTTTTGACCTATATTTAAAGGTTGTATGTATTTGCTTTCCATGACTGCTTAAAAGTGATTTATTAAGTGTTTGGAAACTCTGAGACCATGTTTATCGGCCATATACAAGCCCTGGGCATAACATGCGACAAAAAAGGAAGAAAAAATAAATAAATCAAAATTCAATGAAAGTTGATGACCTCGGTTGTCATATAACCATGGGCATCAAACATTTGCCCAAATATACTCCATCAATTTCATGACACATGGCGTGACCTAATTGGCCCAATATATTTTATTTAAATAATTTTAAAGTTCAATATATCCATTTAAAAAAAACACACACACACACACCAAAATTCATAAAATAAAATTCTTTATAAATAGAGATCAATATTGATATATTTTGGATCACAATCTCAAACACTCTCATTTCTCTTCTTAACTTGTAGCTCAATTTATTTATTTTCTTTTGTATTTCAATTCTTGTAATTTTAATTTTGTTATTGGATGTTGTAATTTATTTTAACTGTATTGTAATTTTTTTTATTATAATTATGATTTTTTTAATATCATATAATTGTGTATATTTCTTAGATATTTTAAATATAATGAAAAATAATTATAAATTTAATTGTTAAGTTATAAAAGAAATAATTTATTAAAGAGTTGTTGTGGTTGTGGGTGGTTATGGATAAAATATGAAAAAAGATGAATTTGAGTTGTAGAGTAAAATGTGTATATGGAGGAGAGATAAATGAATTGTTTATTAATTGGTTGTGGTGGGTATGGATAAAGATGGTCTGATGAGTGCAAGCGATTTTTTTTCAAATAAAAGTGATTTTGTGATGTTTTTAACTGATTAAGGTAGTGTTTCAAAATGCCATTGGAAAGCCAGAATCATTTTATTTTTCAAAAAAGCCGAGTCTACCCGCTTGCCGCTTCAGATAAAAGTGATTATAGATTATCTCATTGAGTTTGGAAACAGGCCTTAAATAGTCACCTTTAAGCTGATTCTGAGAAGCAGCTATAGGCCAACTTGTGTGTTTGCAAACTCTGAAGACGAAAGGTCAGAAGAAAAAAATCTTCGTTGTTCTCTTCTAACAACCAGAGATTTTAATACTCTGTGGCGTGCGGCGGAGGAGCTTCGTCTTAGAGTTCCGGTGACGACGCAGATTGGATTTGTTGAATCCGTGTTGCAAATATGCCCTGGACTTGTGAAACTCTCTCTTAGAATCGAAAGGTTAGAGTTTTGGAGATTGATGGCAGATCTGTGTTCTGATGAATTGGATGATGAAAACTTACTGTTTTAGTCGATAATCGAATCAATTAACTATAGTATAAAGATCTAGGATGAAGAAACTTGATGCATTTTGGTATGGGACGGTTTGGGCTGGAATACAAATTGAAAGGCACAATACCTCATAAGGGGTTTAACGAATTTAGTGAAGGAAACTTGGATCTTAAGAATTGAATTTTTTAGGTGGAATTTGTTAATAATGGTTAGCATTGGGTTAAGACAAATTTGATTGAATACTTGGTATGGAAATGTTGATTTATCTGATTATGTGTTTTTGCTTCTGATTTTGCAGTGATGTTGATGCAACAATGCTGGCCTGCATTGCCTTTTCGTGCCCTAATTTGAATAACTTTTTTTATATACAAGTGTGTTCTATATACATTTGCATTAATAGTTTCAGCGCCGGAGTCTATGGAAATCCATGTAAATCAATAAAAAAAGTGTATTCCACAATCCTGTCAAGTCTATGAAAATCCATGTAAATCAATAAAAAAAAGTCAGTCAAACTCTGCATAGAGTATATGGATTTTCTAAATCCACAGACTTTTTAAAGTCCAAAAAAATCCAATAGAATCTCAATTGAATACACACCCCTTAGAATTATTTATTTTCAAAAGCTGTGTGAGGACTATTATTTGAAAATAAGTGATTAACTTCACCTTTTAACCTTAACATTGAATTATAGACTTCTAGTCTAAAACTGATTTTTAACATATATTTCCAGCTTTTAAAATTTTGACTAAAATCACTTTATACTTAAACATTCAATTTTGATATTTCTACGTAAATCAATTTAAATTGCTTCTCCAAAAGCATAATCACTTGTAGACACCCCATTAAAAGCAGCACAAAATCATTTAAGCCATCAAAGTAAAATAGTGGCTTGAAAAGAGTTTGAACTTTCCTAGAAGGCTACTTAGGCCTTTTTTCACATCAGTCTCACCCATAACATCTAACATTCTGAAAGAAATCAATAGAGGAACATGGAACATTAAAACTGTACCTAAGGTTTATGTCATGGAGAATTGGCAGAGGAAAACTGACTCTAAGGCCAAGTTTGTTTTTAGTTCCAAAATGACTTTTGGGATTTCGAATCCATATCCTTATTTCTTTATCTGGATTTTGGTATACAGTAAAACCTCGTTAAATTAATACTCGATAAACTAATAACCTCGCTAAAACTAATAATTTGTTCGGTCCCAAGTTGGGACCAGTATAAATTTGGGACTCAATCAATAAAATTATAAGATAATAATTTTTTTTGAGATCCCAGTGTATATATATTGGTCCCGACGAAACTATAAATTAATAATTATTAAAAATAATACATATACATATATATGATGCACTTGAATATTCTTAAGACAACTTAGTAAAATAAGAATCTAATGTAACTTGTTTTTTCTTGAACTTCAAATCTATGTTGATCTCATCTTTAAATCTCCTTACTGCACCCAATAGTTGTGGCGTTGTCTTCTCGTACTGCAACAAAAAGTTATGAAGAGTTGTTGATGCTTGCAATGCTTCTTTTAGAGTGACCGGTTCCAAAGCTATTGAATCATCCTCTGCTTCATCATCTTCCGGATTATGAATGACATCGACCACTATCTCTTCTAGACTCTGAACTTCGTGACATTGATTATTTTCACCCGGAAAGTCGAGCAATTGATTTACATCCATTTTGTGGTGATATTGCATACCAGTGATCAAATTCTCAAGCTCACGAATGTCTTCTCCAGGAGTTGCATCATTTGCACTTGAGTCGCTTTGATTTTCCGAGCGAATTTTGCAGTGTCGAAAGCAATTTGTTATTGCTTCTTGATGAACTTTTTCGGTCCAAGCTGACACTGCCATATTGATAGCATCTAAAACATTGATCTTTTCTGGAGATGGTATGTCTAACTCATAGCCTTCCAAAATCTTATGGTAAAATCTTTTGCGGTAATACATTTTGAAGGCTCTTATTATCTTGGCATCACATGGTTGAATTTTGAGGTCATGTTTGGGGGTAGGAAAAATAACTTCGATGTTTCAGTAAACCTTGAATATTGTTTGAATGAAATTTGGGCGAGGTTATCGACTACCAAAATGAAATTTTCTTCCATGCATTTGTTCATCCAAATAAGCTAACATATTCTTGAAAAAGCACTCGGTCATCCAAGCTCTCTTGTTGTACGATATTCGCGATTCAAGCTATTCATATTGACATTCTTAAAACAACGGGGCTTTGCATACTTACCAATAATCCATAGAGGATTTTTTTCAGAGCCATCTTCATTGCAACAAATAACAATTGTCAACCTCTCCTTATCTTGTTTTCTACCTTCAAGTTACTTTGTTGCAAGTGAATGATCACCAGAACTTTGTAAAACAAAAACCGGTTTCATCCATATTAAAAACATCTTTCCTTGAAAATTGATCAATTTTTTCCCTAATGGACTCAATTTATTCTCCATATCATGCATGTCGACCGATCCACTCTAAAAACGGCGATATGATTTGATATCATGCCTTGATTTGAATTTCTCAAGCCAACCTTGTGAAAGGCGATGATCTGCGGGATCCTCTGGATGTAAAAGCTTAAGCGCCTCATTCTCCTTCTCTAAGATTAGCTCCCCGATTATATTTACACGCTCTTGATGTTGGAGAAACCACTCATAAACAACCTTCTCAAGGTCCGGGATACTTGGTGATTTTCGACGCTTAGGCGACCCACCTTTCTCAAAGTCGGATGATAGGAATTTCGCAGATCTCTTAAGAGTGTTCGAAATTGTTGTTTGACTAACTTTCAAATTGAAAGATTTTTCAACCCATTTCACCAAATCATTCTGAGTGCATCCAGGTTGATCTCTCTTATACTCACATAACATCTTTCGTTGTTGGTTGATCATTGTTGATTTTTGAATTCCTTTTAGATGAGTGACCATTTTTGTGTGTGATTTACCAAGATTCCAATAGATAAATATATAGTGTTGATTTCTATCCATGATTCAATGCACAAATGTTAGTCCAATGAACCATATTTTTGTATTTTCCAAAACCAATTAATTTAAACAAGTCATTCTAACTTCCACGTGAGTTTGTATTCATGGAATTCTACTAGTACATTTGTATTTTAACTTAATTTTCATCAATAACTATTGTTAGTCCGATTGGGAAAACCCATTTTTTGGCGTCAAGAAGCAAAACATTTAGATGCGATGCATAATGAAGGAATGGTGATTCTGATTTTTTTGCGTTTTAAGCTCATGTGTTGTGTTTTGCTTATAATCAAAATGCATATGGCAATATAAAGAATAAGTAGAAAAAAAAGAAACACAAAAGATAGTGGTTCGGAGACTCATTTCAGGAAATTCCTTCAAACACTTCGAGCTTTTCGACTACCTCGGCGTAGTTTATTTACTCAACTTCGGCCCCGAGCTTTCGACTACTCCACGTAGTTTACTTACTCAACCCGACCTTGAGCTTTTCGACTACCTCGTAGTTTACTAACTCAAACCGGACGGACTTATCACCTCTCGCCTCTTAGATGTTTAACGAGTTTCTGCCGGGTCGATTCACGGGATTGCCTAATCAACTACCTCACTTCACCACTAGTTATCTCTTACGAGAATGAGTTTGGGTTTGGAGTTGTCTCCAACTATGGTGAGATTTTCCCTTACAATTTTGGAAAAATCTCTCTAAGCTTAAGATACATGTTGGATAGCTTACCAAGAACACTCTTTGAATATATATGTATATCTGGGACTTGTGTTAAGGGTGGGAATGCTTGGGTATAACTCTCCTCGCTATCCATGATCTCGTGCTATATTCTCCACGATCCACACATTAGAATGATGAAAACCCAGTATTTATAGTGTGGATTTGAATGTTCCGAAGAGAATCACATTCAAATCCATACTATTCTTGTAAGTCTGCCTTCTTCAGGTTTGGTTGTCTTCCTCTCATTGGTCCACGTCGGTGATTCTAATTTATATTCCTCAAATTTTTGAATCATTCGAGGATTTTGAGTCTCGATTGTCTTTCCAAAACGGACTTATACGTCAAATCTTGACACTTTCGACTGAATCGATTCTCTAAATTGATATCCCGACCTTCAGTCACTTCTTTCAGTATCTAATTTCTTCTTTGATCTGATCGACCTTCAATCAACATCTGGATATCCCATAATAGTGTTGAACATCGATCCGGATTTGATATCGCTTTAGCATCCGATTCGATCTTGATCATCCACTCATCTTCATATCGATCTTCGATCAGTCTAAAGGCCCTCTTCCGATTCGGCAATTAGGTTTTCTTCGGTTTAGTTTATTTCGATCGATCTCAATCCTTCCGATCACCATATCACATTCGTTATTCCGAATCCGATCGTCGATCTCGTTGCGTCATCCGATCTTCTCGATCATCCGGTTTTACTCTTTTTTCGAGTTTCTATTTCCGATTTTGCAAATTTCAATTGAACTCATCTAATTCATCCATCTAAATTGACCTCGTCGATCTCGATCATCTACGCCCGATTTCGTGAACTTTTAACTCATTTTGTAAATACCTTCATAACACAAGTTGATAATGTTTAAATAATTCATCAAAAACTAAAATATCAACAACTATGCATGTATACTTAAAATTATTCAAAAAAATTTAACGCGTTGTCAATCAAGATAAACGTTAAAACCTCTTTAAATTAATAAATTATTAATTTATCGATATAATAATATTTCTATAAATTAATAAAATCCTCCGGTCCCAAAGTTATTAATTTATAGAGGTTTTACAGTAGTATTTCAAATCCTCTACAATCCTACTCTATAATTGACATAAAACACATATCTTACTTTTTCCAAACACAACTTCCAATATAGTATCAATCATCTATCACCCAGTAATTAATTTATTATTATCTATCCAACCAACACTTTTTTCCTCCCTTTTTACTTGGCATTCTATCTCTACTACTTTACGCACTATTCCTAATATACAATCAAACATCTATCACATACTTTTCAAAATCCTACCCTATTAAATCCTACAAAATCCACAGTCCAAAAAATATGCAAAATCCAAGCACGCCTTTTACTTTATTTCAAAATTCACCTTACAGGATTCGAAATCCCCTCAAATCCGTAAACAAACTGAGCCTAAGAATTGATGGAAATCATTTCAAAAATTGCAAATTATTCAAATGTAGAAGGCCTAAAAATATTACTTGTCTGAGCGGAGCAAAATCCTTCTTTCAAGCAACATAGCTGTGAATAGTTTGATGAGATTATCAACATCTAAACTCTGGACCAAAGGTTGAAAGGATATCTACCATGAGATGAAAAATAAACTATGAAAGCTACTAAATCACAGGACAAACAATAAATGTATTGCTAAGGAGAACGCATGATGAGAAAGAGCAATCAAATCGACAGCATACATCAGCATGAGGAAGGCCATCCTTAGGTGGAACTTCTATGGCAAGCAGACTATTCTCGATAGAAAAAAAGACTCGGTCCTTTCCAGGTGTAGGTAAAGGCACATTGGATACCAGAGAAGCTATAGTTTCCCACAGTGGTTTGCTGAAAAAGGTTTTGAAGCTTAGCAAAGTATATATATACACTTTAAAAATAGTAGCAAATTCTAATAACCACATGAAAAGAAAAGAAAGAGACTTAACAAATATTCCTATTTAGATGTCCACAATACAACCTTATTTACTAATTATTTATACATCCTAGTTATACTATCACCAACACTTAATTGATATGTGCAATGCTGAATAGTTCTGCCATGTTCCATTAAATCAAATACAAAAGATCACTGGGAAATACTATTATTTTCAGCCTGAACATTCATTATATAAATATTTTTCTTTTAACTAGATGATTCAGAGAACACAGAATTTATGCATCATTCATGCACCACGCAATTGTAATTATCATTCCATTTGAATAATCCTCCTATGGAAGTAATATTTACCGCATTTTACTTCTGAGCATATTTCCCAGAAAATATAGCCATTCTTTGATTTAATAGTCCCAAATTCTACTGAATTGTACTAGACTAGCCTGATTATTGTGGAAAAGGATGTAATATTGTAAAACTAGCAGTTCTTCGTCCAAAATCAACTACAAATAAGGCTTCCATTTAATTTTCCATGTTTTCAAGTAACTATTCAACCTAACAAAATCACTAGAAATTCACAAACACAAGAACGCGCCTCTCTAGGTCCCAAAAAAAAAAATAGCAATAAACAGAAATTATTATTCCAGTTTTACCAGCTACCATTAGTCGAAAAGCAGCAAAAATATTTCCTCCAACGCCTCACGCAGAATGCGGAAACTGGCCGATCGCGAAACGACACAGATGCATTTATCCGCAAATAGGTCGGCGGAAATTCCATAAGCCTCAGCTATGTCCTCATCCACGGGATCACGAAACGCAATGCAGCTAACGAATATCTTGGAGCCGTCCCCTTCAGTCAACACGATAGGATAACTGCGAGGAAACGGCGACGGATCGTTACGATCAAACCTCGATGCATAGAATTGGACCCCTGCCGGCAAAGCGCAAGTTGAGAGCTGCGGCGGCGGCGGCGGCGGAGGGTATAGAGAGTGGTTCGAAGGAGGGTGTTGATCGACTAACGACGATAGATACATTGTGGAAGTGCCATGGTAGCCTCGGATCCCGTCGAGGGTCCGGATTTCCGGCCCGATTCCGCACACCACGAAGTACTCGAAGACTGGAGGCATCGATTAGGGTTGGGGAAGAAGGGATTGTGTCAGATCTGTGGAGCGCCACTGAAGGACATGTTGAGTGGTTTGAATACAATGATGAATTTTGAGGAATTGGAAGATTGTTTTGATTTACAGAAATTGTAATATTAATATTCTTTATTCAACAGCAGGTAAATGTTAATAGTTTTTGCCTCTCACGTTAACGTTGCCTTTGTTTTGGGATTTAAATGTGCGGAGCAAGTCAAAGTTTTAGAATTTATGAATTTAGAATTTTTAATAAATAGTAAATGTGTGTTTATTTTAAAATTTGAGTAGGTTGAAATTTAACTTTAGAATGAATTACTTTCTAGTTTCATTTGATCCATTTTATTGTAAATAGATTCCAACTTTTTAAAACATTACTATAAGGTTCTAAAAGGTGATTAGATTACATAAATGTCCTTAATGAATCTTCTTGCTTCTACTTTTTTATCTTCTTACTCCTATTTTCTACCTTGTATTTATTTATTCATATTTTATCTTGTGTCTATTTTTTTTTATTTATTCATAATTTTTTTTATATATTCTACCATAAGGGGATTGTTAATAATTTTTTAATATTTTTCTTTATTTAAAATAAGATGATAATTTCGTATAGAATTATATAATGTATACACATTCAAAATTTCATATTTAAATCGATTAAATATTAAATTTTACATATTTAAAATAAAAAAAATTAAATATTCTCATCGAAATCCTGAAAAAATTTACATATTTTCGTATTTTTTGACATGCACACATGCATATATAAATTTGAAAAAAAAATCCAGAAACTTTCCAGATCTATCTTCTTTTCTTCCACCATCTTCAAATCTGCACCATCATCAGCATCTTCAAATTCATTTTCTTCCACCATCTTCATCTTCCACCAAAATTCTACTGAATAAATCCAGAAAATCCAAATTTCCACCCTATGATAAACCAAAAGTTTAATTTAAAATTTGAAAATGATAAATCCAAATTTTTTGCAAACCACAGTAAGAAGACTAAACATGAATACTACTCAACCCAGCATATCCATCTTCTTCCTCCATCCATCCACCAAATTTCAGCAAAACCCAGTTCATAAACAAATTATAGGCATCAATTCATAAAAAACAAAACCCAGTTCATAAACAATTTACAACCATCAATTTCAGCAAAACAAAATCCATGAAATTTACAAACACAAAAATTTTCAATCGGCAATCAATTATAGACCACCTGCAGAAACAATGAAATCGACGAAGATAATTACAAAAAACGAAAAAAAAAATCAAAGATCTGTAAAAATTCAAATCCCGAATCTCAACATATACAAACCCAGATCTGCACACGAGGGTGCTTGTTCGACAACAGGTGGTGGGCGCCACCGAGAATAAATCTGAGTCGCGCGACGGCGGCGCCACCACCGAGAATAATCTGAGTCGCGCGGCAGCGTCGGCGCGCCTGGCTTCACAACCTCTCTAGCAGAGTCGCACTTATGTCCATTGAGCCGCGCGGTGGCGGCGGTTGGTGGGGGGGGAGGGGGTGACGAGAACTTGGTGGGAGGAGAAGGGAGGGGAGGGAGGGAGGGGTGGTGGGGGAACGGCAGGGAGTGTTTGCAATTTGCAGAGGAGAGTTGTTTGGGGGGCGGGCGGTTGAGGGGTGGGGGACAGAGTGAGGGTTTGGTTGTGAGATAGAGAGAAGAAGAAGTGGGGAGTGAATTTTTTAGATGGGGGAAGAACGTCGTAACACTATAATTTGAAATTTTTTAGTAATTAGCAATATTGTGATTGTTTTGGAAACTTTTAGTAATTTTTCTTAATTTTATGTCAAATCAATGTATAATAATGATTGATATTGTATTATTATATTATATTGAGTTATGTGATTAATAATTAAATAATTATGTAATAATTTCTTTAACAACACGATTTCTAGTTTAACAACACGATTCAACAATACGATTCAGACATTGATTACTTTTTTGTCATATCCTGGGTAATTATGGTATCAGAGCCATGGATTTGTGTTCTTAGATAGGGATGACATAATTTTAACACCATTTTTATGATGTTTAACAATAATTATATTAAGAATAGTTTAAATATGGAGTATGATATACCCCATGATTTGGAATTATTAAATAAATGGACAATTCCAAAAATAAATCCTAAAGTTATTTATAAATTAGGAAGTTTTGTAAAATTAGGTTTAAAACAAGTTGTTAAAACAACTGAAGAATCAATTCCTATTAATAATGAAGAAGTAATTATAAAATTACTTTCAGAAAAAGATATATTACCTTATAAAAAGGATAATAAATTTCTACATATTGGTTTAGTACAGATTGCGTTTAAACCATTAACCTTAGAAGGTTTACCTGAAAACTTTATTGCAGCTTTGAGAGATGGTAGAAATTTAAATTGGAAACAATCTTTAATGGGTATCATACAATCTAGTCTAGCTCATGGACCAGTATATTTTGATGTATATTCAAATTTACAGTTATCTTTAACCAATCCTAATATTTATGATGCTTTAACACTAAATGTTAAAATTCATGGTTACAATTACGCCTTAGGATCTAAGGTGATTTGTATTTGTTATAGAATTTACTATAAACCTTTATTTACTATAAATCCTCATTGTAAAATAAAAGATAAAGATGTTAATGAAACAGTTTTAATTGAAACAAATTTTAATAGATCTAATATTATATCTAGAAGATCAGATGAGTAAGATGAGTTCGAGTCAAATCATGAAAATGCAAAAATCGAAGTGAAGAAAAGCTAAAAGCCAACAAATCGAGAAAGAAGGTTGCAGATCGGAAGATGAAAAAAAGAGATCGTCGAGATCGGGACGTGATCGAGGTCGATATGATAAACCGATATGCTAACTTCGATGTAATCGACCGATCTTATCTTGATATGTTGATCCGAAGAAGTGATGATCCGATCGGTCGAGCCGATCGGATCGTGCAAAGAAGAAATCGAGCAAATCGAGCCAAAGAAGACCGAGGGTCGATGTCCGACTTAGGAAGACTCGAACTCGTAAAGGCCGAGTGTCGCGATGCCCCGACGATAAGGTCCGCTGAAGAAAAGTCTGATGAATCAAGAAACCTGAGACTCAGAGAGAATCGAAGAAATCAAGACTCAAGATATGTCATGAAGACACCGAGGCTCGATAACCTAAAAGGCTCGATAATCGGCGCTCGATAACCTGGCGTTCGAGGCAACCTGAAGGTTCGATGGCTCAGATAATCCGAAGGCCAGATAACCGAAGGTTCGGGGATTCAGATAACCTGAAGGCTCGGACCAGAAATCAAGATCCTGAGACTCAGAAGAAATCAAGAATATAGCCGCGATTAGATTCCGACGCAACTAATGAAGGAAGCGTTACGTTCTCCAAAAAATTGAAAAAAGCTGAGGTAAGATGGATTTGATCAGGATTCTTCCAACCGAATAATATTCAAATCCACACTATAAATACTGCTTCCTTCATTATCAAGGTTGGATCGGGAAGAGTATGGAGAATGTAGCAAACGATGCTACAAAGCTAAGAAGATATGGGTTCCAAGAATTCCCAACCAAGGTCGGATGATGACGTGGAAATATGGCCCGATCAGAAGACGACTAAGGCATTCAACACAAGGCACGTTGAAAAAGGAATTGTGCTCCCAGATCCTATATAAAGCACATTCCCACCATGAGCAAGAAATATGGATTTATCAAAAATGTGACCCTAGATCTAAAAGACAAATGTAATAACATTCAAATCCACACTATAAACAAATGAAGGAAAATTCCTTCAAACCTTTACCCAAATCAAGTTAGGTTAAGATGAATGTGGAAACATCTATATGGAGAATGTAAGCAAACGATGAACTACAAACATCTAGAAGATATGGGTTCCGAGGTTAAGTTAAGGTGCCCCGTGTTAAGGAAGAGTGGATGTAGGGCGGGTTTGACGCGAACCACTATAAAATATGTGTTCTTTTTTTGCTTTATGTTTATACTTGTCATATGCATTGGATTATAAGAAAAAAAGAACACACATCATTCTTAAAAGCAAAAACGTTGAAAGGAATATGTGCATCACATCATATAAACTCCGCTTTTAATTTCGGGATTCCAGGCGGGTAGTTCAACAGATCACTATTTTCAAAGTGAAAAACGATCTAATTTATTCAAAAAAGTGTTGCATATATTTTCAAATGTTTTGGCCATTATCAAAAACAAATTGTTGGGATATTTTATGATCATTTATGCTAAAACATTATTTTGTTATTCAAGACTAATTTAAGGATAACAAGTTAAGGGGGGCTAAACAAATTAAGGGGGAACTCACGAAATCGAAGAAGAAGATCGAGATCGACGAGGTCGCAGACTAGAATGATCAAGATCGATGAGTAAGATGAGTTCTTGAGTCAACTAACGAGTCGCGGCAAAATCGGAATGAAGAAAAGCTAAATTCAAAGAAATCGTAAGAGAAGGTTGCGCAGATCGTATTACGAGCAAAAGAGATCGACGAGATCGACGCGGATCGAGATCGATATGATAAACCGATATGCTAACCTCGATGTATTGAACCGATGCTATCTTGATATGTTGATTCAAGAAGTTGATGATCTAATCACGAGCCGACGACGAAGCAAAGAAGAAATCGATAGCTCGAGTCAAAGTGACCGAGGGTTCGATGTCCGATTCAGAAAAGCCGAACTCAAGAAGCCCGAGTGTCAAGATGCCCGACGATAAGGTCCCAAGAAAAGTCTCGGCTGAATCAAGAAACCTCGAGACTCAGAGAGAATCAAGAAATCAAGACTCAATATGTCATCAAGACACCGAGGCTCGATAACTCAAGGCTCAGATAACTCGGCGCTCGGGATAACTCGAAGGTTCAGGATAGCTCGATAATAACTCAAGGCTCAGATAACTCAAGGTTCAGATAGCTCGAGATAAATATGAAGGCTCGAGATGTAATCAAGATCCCGAGACTCGAAGAAATCAAGAATATAGCCGTTAGATTAAGCCGGCGTGGACCAATGAGAGGAAGAAGACAACTGAAAAAAAAAGGCTGCAAAAAAGCCGCGAGAGTAGTATGGATTTGAATGTGATTCTCTCCAACGGTAACATTCAAATCCACACTATAAATACAAGTTCTTCCTTCATTATCAAGTGTGGATGAATGTGGAAGAGTATGGAGAATGTAGCAAACGATGCTACAGAGCTAAGAAGATATGGGTTTTAGTAGTTCCCAACCAAGGTCGTGTGCCAGATGATGCGAGTCCTGAAATATGGCCTGATCGTAGCACGACTAAGGCATTCAACACAAGGCACGTTGAAAGGAATTGTGCTCCCGATCCTATATACTCAAGCATTCCCACCATAGAACACAGATCAAGAAATACACGCATATATTCAAAAGTGTTCTACCCTAGATCTAAGCACAAATGTAATATCCTAAGCTTAGAGAGATTTTTTCATCCTTAGCATTGAGGCTAAACAAATGTAAGGGAAAATCTCAACCTAGTTGGAAACCAAACAAACCTTTACCCAAACTCAAAGTTAGGTTAAGTTTGTAGGTGAGTGTGAACTCGGTAAACATCTATAGGCAATCCCGTGAGGGTGATAAGTCCCGCTTGAGTGTGAACTCGATAAACATCTATCGGCAATCCCATGAGGGTGATAAGTCCCGTAGGTTAAGTTTGGTTAAGGTGCCCCTGTGTTAAGGGAAGAGTGGATGTAAGGCGGGTTTCGTCCGAACCACTATAAAATATCGTGTGTTCTTTACTGCTTTATGTTTATACTTGTCATATGCATTGAATTATAAGCAAAAGAACACACATCATTCTTAAAAGCAAAAATTAGGAGTCACTCTACCCTCACCCCTGTTTCTATGTGCATCACGTGACATGTTTTCGCTTCCGCACGCGCAAAATTGGTTTTAATTGGGACCTCACATGTTGATATTGAAAATTTTGTTTATACATTAATTAAAAATATTATAGAACATTTTACTGGTAGATATTCTGATAATAGCGAACATATTCGTACTTTATTACAAAATTTGAGATGTAAGACACTCACAAATTTTAGATGGTATAAAGATACATTTCTCAGTAGAGTCATGGAACTTCCTGAGAGTAATAGTTCTCATTGGAAATCAAAATTTATTGATGGATTACCTTATTTATTTTCTGAACGAATAAGAATCAAATTACGAGGTAATAATGTTCATATTCCTTATGATGATTTTACCTATGGTAAATTAATTAATATTTGTATTCAAGAAGGTTTAAATTTATGTAATGAAATAAAATTAAATCAACAAATAAAACGACAGAATTTGTCTGAGAAAAAACAATTGGGCCAATTTTGTGAACAATTTGCTATGAATATGCCTAGTACTAGTAAAACTAGACCTAATAAAAATAAAAATAAATATGATAAAAATTCAGATAATGATGATAATAGATATAAAAAAAAGAAGAAAATTTTCTAAAAGAAAAATTGAGAGACATAATCTTCGAAAACAGAAGAAAGAAGAAGATAAAAAACAAAAGAAAAAAATAATTGTATGTCATAAATGTCAGAAAATTGGACATTATGCTCGGAATTGTTGGGTTAAAAAGAAGATTAATAATCTTCAAGTTGATGAAAAAATTAAGGACATGATGTGTAAAGTCCTGTTGTAGGCATATAGTGCGAGGTCGGGCGCGACCTGGAATAGGGAAAGGAGAATCACTTCAAATTCTATACAAGTTTACCACCTCGCCAGGAAAATGGGAGCATGGGCTCACCAAGCACGAGTATGCATCCCCGATGCACCTCACAGGTCGCATACTGACACAAGTAGGGAGCATTAATTGAGATGAGACCCATGGCAGGCGAGCAGCGCCAGGGACCTTGCCTAAGGATGGCCTTGATCAGAGATGTGTCAGTAAATGACGGTAATGATGAGTAGCTAGGAGTAGTTAAACGGCTAAATCCCTGATTATCCGGATCTGTCTCGGGTGACGACCTAGCGAGACACCTGAGCTCTTGATCCCTCGAGCGACCTCCCAGCGACCTCCGACCTGGGTCATATCAATCATGTAGCATTTAATGTTTGGCAGAGCTATTTCCGGCTACTTGTCCTTGTAATTCGGGAGAGCTCCACTCTCCCAAACCTTATAAATATGGGTCATTTATGATCAAGAAAATGAGAGAAATTAATACCTTACAAAACCTCTTGCAAATTTATTGTTCAACACTTATCTTTCTTAAACATATATATCACATAAATGCAATCCACTTTACACATTTATTGTTTGTGTCACTAAGATCATTAAGCACATTCCAAATCATAATCCTCATATTTTAGTGCCCAACAATTGGCGCTAGAAGGAGGGTACTCTTTAAGAAATATCAAACTAAATTCTTAGTGTTTTCTCATTGGAGTATTCCTCACGAATCTTCACGAATCTTCGATACAAACTCATCTCATACACCCAAATCTCTCAAAAAATCACTCAACCATGTCTCAAGAAACTCTCATCACCAAGAGAAGAGTCGTTTTGGCTTCATGTCGCTCCGACGGAGCAGGGGCTAGCGGCTCGGCCGTTAGCAACTGCAAGGCTGGGGGACCCACCACCGGGATTGCTCAAAAGCTCGAGCAGATCCGTACCCCAAAAGAAATCAATGAAGCTATCGCGGAGTTACGCCGAAGCAGGCCGAAGTACAGATCCCAGATGGTTACCTACGCCACAACCTGAACCGGAAGGCCCAAAGCAAGGGCAAAGGCCAGAGGCGCGATGAGTCCCACCGCGAAGAGTCTTACAAGGAAAGGGCCAACTACGAGGGACCTCGCCACGAAGGGCCTCACTGCGAGGAACCTCACCATGAGGGACCTCACCGCGAGGGAAGTCAGGAAGTCAATTCTCGAGGGACATAATGTACTCCAATCTATCGGCATAATCCAAACAAAGGGCGAATCCGATCCACAAATGTTTATTCTCAGGAGGTTTCAATAGCGGCCCTCATCGAGGTCGCGGACCCGAGCAAGAGCAACCCAGGCCAATACAGCACGACCGGACCGAGCCTGAGAGATCATTTTCAGGATCAGTGGCCCAAGGCGAACCCAGACAACGAGTGTCGGTGAAATATCGGCTCAAACGAAGCCCTTCACCTCACAGGGTGGAAAGAACTCCTTCACCTTGTAGACGCCATCGAACTCCGTCACTTCGCTGACAGGAAAGAAATTCTCCACCTCGCCGTCATCTCGACGAGGTCGCAGGACAGAACAAATCTCCGTCAGATGGCCGCCATCCTTCAGAATATCAAGGATCTCCAAGAATAGCTGGCGAACAAAGGGGGAGTGCCTCTCACCACGAAGATACCCATTTCGCCATTATCACCCACAGTCATGCTCGCCCCTATACAGATCAAGATCAACGCCAGTTCCATCACACAATACAACGACAACACCGATCCGATCAACCACGTGAGAAAATACACATCCTACATGAACTCCATGGGTGCGACCGATGCTACCCAATGCCGCATTTTCCCACTCACTTTAGGCGACCAAGCCTACGGTGGTTCAACACCTTGCCCCCAACATCCATAGAATCTTTCCACCAGATGTCTCAATTGTTCCTCACTCTCTTTGCCTCGTTGACCCCCCGACAAGGGAACAAAGTAGCGCTTGGCGAACATCTATCAGTTCAAGGAGGAGTCGGACCGAGCATATATTGATCGAATAGACTAACTCATTATGGAAGGTGAGCCGCTGGGTGACGAAGCCAAAATCTTGGGGGTAGTGCATGGGCTAAAAAAGGGAACGAAACTCTCGAAAATGATGAACAATGATTATCCATCGAGTTATGCTGATTTCCAATACCGGGCAGGAATTATGATCACCAATGCCGAGATACTAGCCTCAAGATTGGGCGAGCAACGACCAAGCGAGGTGAAGGTCGAAGTCAAAAAACCTGATCCAAAATCCGAAAAAACTTACAGGAGACCCGGGTCCACGAACTATCGAGCCCCAGGAACTTTCAAGCCAATCGATAACCCTCTGGAGGTAAAACTCCTGGAGAAGCTAACCATGAATGCAGCTCGGGTTTTTCAGGCGATCAGAGGCAAGCAGCATATCCCGTCACCCAAAAAAATGTACCAGGACCCTTCCAGACTCAACCCGAGGAAATTTTACGATTACCACAACTCAATTGGACATGACACCAAACATTGTCGCGACCTGCAAAGGGAGCTCTGGAGATTATATGAGGAAGGGAAGTTAGAGAACTTCGTCAAGCCAAAATATCAGCAAAACCAGCGACAAGCGCCACCGCCAGGAAACCAGCCCGACCAAGGAAACCAAGGTCCGAAGATCCCCGCGGGTGCGGAGAACAGGGTCATCCACATGATCTGCCCTACTGGGGGGACCCTTGGGGGTTTCCTCCCAGCGACCTCCCTATCTAACCGACGTCAAAAGGCCGAGATGCGAGCTCTTGATAATGTCGTGCTGAGTTGCCTTCCGGTCAACACCATCGCCCCAAATTAGAAGCAACTCACTTTCACCAAGGAGGACAAAGATGGGGTGGTGTTCCTGAACTGGGACCCACTCGTGATCTCAGCCAGAATAATGGGGGCTCTAGTTCATCGTATCATGATCGATAATAGGGCTTTCTACAATATCCTTTTCAAAAAGACTCTGGACCTGCTCGACGATTTCCACTCTTACGTCGAGCCCTGCGAGGTCGGGATTCGAGGTTTCGGAAATTAACCTATTGAGGCCTATGGAATGATCTACTTTTCTGTAGAGATCACGTCGACCTTGAACATCGAAGTGAAGGCAACAAGGCAGCTAGACTTTGTAATCATCGATGCCCCATCAAACTTCAATGCTTTCTTTGGCAGGCCTTTCGAACATAAGTTCGGGGCTGCCGCCTCATCTTATTTCTATTGTATTAAGTTTCCCAGATATGATGGGAAGATTGGCACCATCAAGGGTGACCAGATTGGGGCAAGAAAATGTTTAACTTACACTTGTGTCGATTTAAATTTTGTTTGTGGGGCTAAGTTGTACGAGCCGAACTCCACCCCGGAAAGAAGAAGAAAATGATAAAATGGAGATAGATAATGTAATAGAAACGAATGAAACACCTATGGAAGTTGACATCGCCGCCAAAGAAAATCTCATACGAGATTTACCAGGTTTGGAACCTCGCCTCAATTTCGAGCCAATGGAGGTCGACTCTGAACAGTGAGAGTCCAACCTTGATCCAAGAACGGAAAGAAATGATCAAAGAGCAACCCCTATCGAAGAGCTCAAAATAATCCCAGTCAACCTCGATCGACCGAAATTAAGCGTGACCATCGAAATGCGAATTCCCAGCGACCTGCGAGATCAGCTGATAGATTTCCTAAAACATAATCTAGACGTATTCGCATGGTCACATGAGGATATGGTCGGCATCGACCCCGAGGTCGCATGCCACAAACTAAATATCGACCCGATAAAGAGGCCAATATCCCAGAAAAGGAGAAAGTTCGGCCCTGAGAAATACACAGCCCTGGCCGAAGAGGTGAAGAAGCTACTATATAACAAGTTAATTGAGCAGGCATATCAGCCGCAGTGGGTGGCCAATGCGGTGCTAGTGAAAAAAAAAAGTAAATAACTCTTGGCGGCTATGTAACGATTTCACCGACCTCAATGAGGCTTGCCCGAAGGATTACTTTCCAATGCCGCATATCGATCACCTCGTAGATAACACCGCTGGGCATGAGATAATGACATTCATGGATGCGTTCGTCGGGTATCACCAGATCGCCATGGATAAAGATGGCCAACAACACACATCTTTTCTGACGGAGAAGAACGTCTATTGTTGAAAGAGAATGCCGTTTGGTTTAAAGAATGCAGGAGTGACCTACCAGCATTTGGTAAATCGGATGTTCGCCGACGAGATTGGAAAGACCATGGAAGTATACATCGATGACATTGTGGTGAAAAGTGAAAAGAAAGAAGATCATTTGGGCTACCTCGCCAGAACCTTCGACATCTTAAGGAAATACAACATGCACTTGAATCCCAAGAAATGCAGTTTCGGAGTTGGTTCGGGAAAATTCCTAGGCCATATCATCAGTCAGAGAGGTATCGAAGCTAACCCTACAAAGATCAAAGCCATCATGGATATGAAACCACCTTGCAACGTGAAAGAAGTCCAAAGGTTGACCGATTGTCTCGCAGCTCTCAACAGATTCGTATCCAGGATGGGGGATAAATGCAAGCCTTTCTTCGAAGCCATGAAAAAAGGAAAGTTCTCGTTGACCCCGCAATGCCAGGCCGCATTTATGAAGCTCAAAGTGTATCTCTTTGACCCCCAGATCTTGGCAAAACCCATACCAGGCGAGAAGTTGTTTCTATACCTCGCGACCTCGGAGTCCGCCCTCAACGCAGTATTAGTGGGGGCGTAAGGTCAGTTTCATTTACCTATATACTTCGTCAGCCAAACTTTGAATGATGTCGAGCTCAAGTACCCGCCGCTCGAGAAGCTCGCCTATGCCTTGATTATGAGCGTTCGAAAGCTTCGACAGTATTTCTTCGATCACCAAATAGAAGTCCTAACTACCATGCCACTAAGACAGGTTTTACACCGACCTGATATAGCCGGGAGGTTGTTGAAATGGTCCATCGAGTTAGGTCAGTTCGGGATCACCTTCGCACCCCGAACTGTGATCAAAGCTCAGGTCCTCGCTGACTTCCTCACCGAACTCACCTTTCCAGAGAAGACGCCAGAAGCAGTCGACATCCCATGGACATTGCACGTCGATGGCTCCTCGACGAGCACCCGAGCAGGGGCTGGAGTGGTCCTAATCAGTCCCGAACAACAATCTTTCACCACGGCTGTAAGCTTTGATTTTCACGCCACCAACAATGAAGCGGAGTATGAGGCCTTGATAAATGGCCTGGAAATGGCAATGGCCATTGGTGTACGAAAGTTAAAGGTTTACAGCGATTCCCAGCTGGTCGTATGCCAGATGTCAGGAGAGTACGAAGCACGGGGCGAGCAGATGGTGAAATACCAACAGATAGCGAAGAGCCTCGTCGAAAAGTTCGAGGAAGTGCGAATAGTGCTGATACCTCGAGCAGAAAACACACAGGAAGATGCACTAGCTCGCTTGGCCACATCGGAAGGTGCCGCAGATATGGACAACATAGTGTTGGGGTTATACGTGAAAGTATGCTTTTACTTTGTATAACCTATGTATTAAACACTTATTTACTGAAATAAATTATTTATCACTGTTACTTTAAATATGAATGAATGTTATATATATTTATTGCAAAACCGTTCGTAGCAAGCGTTACATTGTAGTTAGCGTGGTGATACCAGATCACAGAAGATCATGTTAATAATTCCTTGTATACGAGTGCGTGTTTCACAACTTAGATAGATCCGAACAATCTATTGGTAGAAGTTGATGTGTAAGGCTCAGATTGACTTGTCTTGACCAAGAGATTACACTAGTGCATTCGATGCGCTGAAGCGGACCTACAGAGAGGATAAACTCATTCGCACTGACTTAAGGGATGAAGAGTTATACCTCAATGGTTGTTGATTTCTTAATCTCTGTCACTTAATAAGGTCTGCGTGTGATTAGTAGTTATTGCTTTGACTTATAAATGGGAAGAGAATCATTGCGACTTCGATACCCTATATCTTGGGCAATAATATTAATTACACGACAGTTGCTAAAATTAATACAGAGAATCGTGTGCTTGCAAAAGTCTTGCTTGATTTGTCCCCTTGGTGGGCCCAGAACCTTTATCATACCAAATCTTGCAAGTGGAATTAATTTTCCGGTATGGATAATAAAGCTGGGCTGTCCTTAATCCAAGGATAAATATATTAATTAATATAAAGCTTTTCAGTGGCTTAATTAATTAATAGACTAAATAATCTTAAACACGGGAAATAATAACCGGGAGCCATATTACCGTAATATGGGTTAAGTTGGATAGTGCAATATTAATTATATAGTGGTATTAATTAATATTAATGGACTGAATTATATTGTGGCTCAATATTGGAATTCAGAAGCCCATTGGAAGGTCCATCTTAATTCTCCTAAAGGTCCCTCAAGTAGCTCAAATTAAAGTCCAATAAATAAAAGGTGCTTAAAATAAAATAAATTATTGTTGCATTATTTTTCCTTATTTTTTCAAAAATTTTGAGAAAAAAGAGGGAGAAGAATTTTCTTGAAAAATTTTTATGGAAAGGAGATAAGTATTTTTGGAATACAAGGTTATCCCATAAATTCAAGAAATCTCTCACTTGGTTTCCTTAATGATGATTTTTGAAATATATAGAGAAATAATAGGAAGAAGGATTTTCTTGATTTTCTTGGAAAGATTTTTATGGAAAAAGATATGTATTCTAGGAATACAAGAATATCTCATAAATTCAAGAAAAATCCAATCTTGAAAGATCCCCTATTATTTTCGAAAAATTGGTCTAAATAAGGGTGTGAGATTTTTGTGGAAAAATACACATGAAAAGAAGAATATATGAGATATATTCAAGATTTCTTGGAGATCAAGAAAATATATTTCCTAACCCTATTTTGAGCCTAATTTTCATCCCCCCTCTCTATTATAAATAGGGGATGAATGTTTCATCCCCAATACACAGGAATTGATTTTTTTTCGAAAAAATATCAGCGTCGATAAAATATCAAATATTTTGAAACGTCGACAATTTATGTTTTTTTTTTGAAAAAAATTTTCAATTGTGTGCAAGAGTGTTCCATACATTGGAAATATTAGAAATCTACAAAGGTGGTGCAACAATATTTTTATTTTTCTTGTTTGATAAATCGTTCATCGGAGAACCTTCCACCGGGGTTATTGGACGAGGACTTGGGAATACTTGAGAAGGACTTTTGGTGGGTATCCAGATACTTGATCCTGTCTGTCTCAGATCGTCTCTCCAATGGGTACGTTTACATAAACTTCTAGAAATTCCGCATGCTAGGATCTTTTACGTGAAATTTTATTTGCATGTTGTTGTTGAATTGATTATTATTTTAATTCGCTTTGGTAAATTCATGCTAGTAATAATTGTTAATTTAAATTTGTGTTTATGAGGTCATCCCGATAGATCATGGCATATGTTATCCCAACACATAGTAGTTACTAAACTCATCACTCCCCCAGCAAGTCGCGTCATCATCGACATAAAGGAAATAACTTGGACGAATCAAGCGAGTCCATCAAACACTCATAGGGAAGTCTTTCAGATCGCGACCCCGAAAAACAATTGGATGACCGAAATCAAAGACTACATCGAGAAAGGGATACTGCCAGAGGATAAGGTCGCAGCTTGCCGATTACAACTAAGAGCAGCGAGGTACACCGTAATCAACGAACAACTTTACAAGCAAAGTTTCTCTTTACCACTTTTGAAATGCGTCACCCCGGAAGAAGGCCAAGTGATCCTGAAAGAAATCCACGAAGGAGATTGTGGAAATCATACTGCAGGTCAGTCTCTCGTCTACAAGACGATCAAACAAGGCTATTATTGGCTAACTTTAAGGAAAGATGCGATTGCATATGCAAAGAAGTGCCAGCAATGCCAGTTTTTCGCCCCAACAATTAAGCGAGCTCCGGAGGAGCTCACGTCGATCTACAGCCCATGGCCTTTCTCGAGGTGGGGGATCGACCTGATCGGTCCTTTCCCAAAAGCCCTAGGAAGTTCAAAGTTTGAAGTGGTCGCAGTAGATTATTTCACCAAATGGGCGGAAGCAGAACCTTTTGCGACCATTACCCAGGAGAAATCATTCGACTTATATGGAAAAACATCATTTGCCGTTTTGGCTTACCACAAGCAATCATCACAGATAATGGGAAGCAGTTCGATGGTTTCGATATTGATGCTTTTTTTGCGAAGTGGAAAATCGCAAAGCTGTTCTCCACCCCCTATCACCCCCAGTCCAATGGGCAGGTTGAAGCTGTGAACAAAATAATCAAACACACCCTAAAAACTCAACTCATTGAGTCAAAGGGATTATGGGCTTTCAAGCTTCCAAGTATCCTATGGTCGTATAGGACTACTTTCCGAAATTCGACGGGCGAAACACCTTTCGCCTTGACCTTTGGGACAGAGGCGGTCATACCCGTGGAGGTCGTTGTCAGAAGCCACCGGACATCGCAAATAGTCACAGAGGACAATGATCAAGCCATATCTCTCAGCCTCGACCTCCTCGAGAAAAAGATTGGAAGTCAACTTAAAAATGCAAATTACAAACCAAAGTCGGAGAAATATTACACCTCAAAAGCAAAAATCCGAAGATTCAAAGTCGGCGACCACATTTTAAAAAGGATCCTCGGTGTCCAGAAAGGAGTTTTTGGTCCAACCTGGGAGGGACCCATGAAGATTTCGAAATGCCTGCCGAATGGGGCTTACCAGCTCGAGGACTTGGAGGGCATTCCCGCGATGTATCTATGGAATGCGACCTACCTGAAGAAGTTCTACCAATAACTATTAATTGTAAAATTCAGATCGGTTGTATATTTCTATGAGTTATGACTTATAACACAAACTTGCTCCATCTTTTTACATTTACGAACTTGGGGGACTGGCCCCCGAACTCGTGAAATAGATTCGCAAATGAAAAGTCTAAGTCGGCTAAGCCAAGAACATATGAAGGCTAGTATGTCGCATACCCAGTCTAAGTCGGCTAAGCCAAGAACATATGAGGGTTAGTATGTCGCATACCCAGTCTAAGTCGGCTAAGCCTAGAACATATGAAGGCTAGTATGTCGCGTACCCTGCCTAAGTCGACCTCGGTCACATACCCAGCCTAAGTCGACCTCGGTCGCATACTCAGCCTAAGTCGACAAAGCCAAGAATATGTTAAGGCAATCATGTCGCATACCCTTTCTATATCGACCTCGGTCGCATACCCTATCTAAGCCGACAATCAAGTCGCTATCAATTAACAGATCTTTGGTCATTATTGTTCATTATCCAGGTTTTTGAGAAGAAAAATACACGGACTCACCGACGATAAAGTGTTGGAAAGAAACAAACAAACATTCAAATTAGGAAGCGAGAAAGATAGAAATGAAAGGAACTGCGATTTCATAAATAAATGCCCGGAGGCGACAAAAGTACATCGCCCGAAGGCAGCTAAGTCCTACGCCCCTTGGGCAAACATTTACACACCCCGAAGGGCAACCAAGCAACCTGATTAAAAATCCCCTAAGGACCATCACAGAAAGTGCCCGAAGGCAATTGGCATACTGCCACAGAAAAACTTCATCCGAGGGATCAATTTGGCGGAGCATCCGAGGTCCCCTCATTAGGGTTGATCGACACAAGTTGTTCGACCTCGGGGATCTCAACGCCAGCAGAACCCCCCGCTCTCCCAGCCTCCTCCACCACCTCGTCAACAGCCCCGCCATCCTCGCTGTCCTCCAAGTCTAGAAGCCCGAGAAGCTCGTTCGGGTTATAAAGGTTAGCGCTGGGTGGGAGAAAGCTGAAGTCAACACCGAAGCTAGCGAGGTCCTTGATCGGAAGATCTTCCCTCTCACGGACCGGGTTGTTGCGCATGTAGTTGACCAACCTCTCTTTCACCACCATCTGGGCACCCGCGAGGTCACCCGCCCTATGGACAACCCGAACAACATTGGCATATGAATGAATGTAGGCAATGTTCGAGGTATGATTCCTCTCCAGGATGATGGTGGCAGGGACTTGCTCGGCGGTGGCCTCCAGGACTCGGACCCGATTTTCCAGCTCGGAGATCTTATCCAGACCCACCTTCTCTTTCTGAACCCAGAGGTTGAGGTGTTTCTGCATCGTCTAGATCTTTTTCTCCATGCCGTCCCTCTCTCGGGCCACCTCTTTCATCTTCTCCTCGGCTGCGACCTTTGTGGTAATGGCGGACTCCCGATCTTTCATTTGTCTCTCCAAGTCCGTCCGCATCCGCACGCAGGCAGCCTCAGCGTGCCGCCCCTGGAGTTTTGCCTTATCATATTGTTCCCTGTTTTTTTCGAAGAAAGCCAAAGAATGGCACAAGTGGGCCACCCCCGAGGTCATGTTCTCGGAGAAGTGCTGGGTTTCGGCCTCCTCGTGAAGGGTCACAGTCCAGGACTTGGCGGAGTCATTGGCGATGAGTTGGAGGTAGGGGGGCTGAACATCATTTCCCACGAGATTCCGCAACCACAAGAAGTTGCAGGTGGATTCACCAAGAAAGACCCCGTCATCTAACTTGTACCTGTAAAATAGCAACATTACACGAGATGAGTATCCACATAAATTCACATGAAAAGCAAGCGAACGAAGTCGGACTCCAGAGATCACCTCTTTCGGTATTCGGGGTGGGGTTCCAACCCAGGAAAGTCTCATCCTCCGCCTCGCAATCTCGGCAGCTCGTCAGCTCAAAGATAGTGTTCGGATTTCCCCCGGATCCAGAGGCCACTATTCTCCCACGCCGATGAGTTTCGAGCGCATCCATGTCGACGGAAGGTCGGACGTGCTTGGGCAAGCTTCCCCCGCCACCCGGCTATCAACAACCGGACGTTTCTAACCTCTCGGCGGGGCGAGGATTTTATTTTTCGTCCTCGGTCCCCAGCGACCTCATCTTTTTTGCCCGCAGCTTCTTTCTGGGCCTGCCCTTTCTTTTTCTTCTCATTTTTTTGCCTCGAGAGTTCCAATGCCCGGGCGACCTTTGCGAAGTTCCTCGACATTCAGGTTGTCCATAACTTCAAGGGCTTTCTCAGAAACATATCGAATGGGCTCGGAAAAGGCAACTGGAACATAAAGAAAATATCATAAAAAGAACTGCGAGCCACAACTGTTTGTTGAAATTAATCAGATCAAAATCCGTTTCGCTTACCAGGGCAATCCACAGACAGTGAGGAGCGGGGTGGCACGATCAATCCAGCTAGCTCCCAACACTTCAACCTCTGCAGCTCGGAGAGAGATCGCTCATCGGGATTGATGAGGCAGACTTGTATCAGCCGGGCCAGGAAAGAACGCGAGAGTTCGGAGATCTTGGAGGACTTCGGAGCTGCGAGAAAAAAGAAAAGTTAAATCAGTACTATGGAAAGAGCGAAATGAAAAAGGCCTTATGTTTGAAGGTGACATAATTGCGGGGTATCTCTAGGTAACCGAGACTCCCCAAAGCAAACACGGGACTCTGCCAAGCCCCACCAACAATCCATCATTTCTCCTTCCAGTCTTGGACTTTTTTCGGCAGGTCCTCGATCACTTTCATATGAGGTTGGGCCTTCACATAGTAGTAACCCAGATCTTTCCCCCATTTCGCGAGCGGAAAGCTCGGGGTTGAATCCAGTGGAACAACGACAAGATCCCAAAAATTATACTCCACCCATTCGGAGTAATCTGCGTCGGAGCCAGACCCCAGAATTGCAACAGTTGTGAGATCACGGGGTGGAGCGAAAAGCGAAGTCCGGCTTTTATGGTATCGTAATTCATAGCTACACACCCGTCTGGGACCTGGTCAGCATAGTCGATTTCGTGTCCCGGGACCCAGAAGTGGACATCGCTAGGGACTTGAAATTTTTTCTCCACAAGAAAAGATCAACCTCGGTCACCCAACTGTCCACATCTTGCGCTGCGAAGTCGCTCTCTTCGAGAGCTCGGGTCAGCCTTGGAACCGCATCGCGAGGTCCGCAAGGCACGAATTCTTGTAACCTCAACCTCCGGTCTACTTCATCGACCTCATCGTCTGAACTGGGTAACTCGGGAATGACCTCGTCCGACAAAAAATGGAATTAAGTCGAATCAAGGGACCCAGCCGAAGGGTCGCTCTCACATTATCTCCCACCAATTCCACGAATTCAGTTTCCGGCTCGGCGGATCTCTCTATCCGCACGGTCGATTTGCTCCCCCTTTTCCGGAGACGGCGCTGTTTGGACATGACCTCCCCAAGGATTTCCGACGGAACTTTGCTCACCGTCTCGGAGGATGTTGGGAAATTTATAGTTTTGATGGAAGTTCCAAAACAGTTGTAATAGGACCAGTCGAACATGTTAGTCGACTGATGATATGATAGGAAACCAGCTGAACATGTTAGACAACTGATGTGTTAGACTAGGTCTTTATCAAAGAAGAACTCAAGATGCACAAGTCAAGTGAAGATCAGTAGCGAAGATCAGTAGAGCGAAGATTAGGAGAGCGATGATCAGTAGTAAGATCAGCAGCTGGAGATCAGTAGCGGATTTCAAAAGACCTTACTTGAAGACCAGAAGACCTATTCTATGAAGATATCAACATAATCGATTGGTTGAAGCTAAGACAACCATACCAGTAAACTCAAGGCAACTGATCAGTAGAAAGTAGTGATCAGTTCAAGCCAAGTCAACAAGATGATAAGCTTATCTACTTATCAGAAGCATACGGGGTAAGCCAGACCAGAAGAATGTCAACTTTAGTTGGTGAACAAACACTGAAATGCTGTACTTGTTAACCAATGAGAAAATGACACGTATGAACAAGCTGACAATGCGGGATTCGGCGCTGCATAGTCAAACGGCTAGAAAGGACAACTATTCACGCTTTTGGCCATGCCGTCCCTGAAGCACGTCACATCAAATCCTGCATCCTACCAAATATAGCAAGAAATTCAAATTGCTCTCCAACGACTCTTTGATTTCAAGGTCTATAAATATGGGATTACTCTTCAGAATGAAGATACAGAAAATTATCAAGAAGCTCATACTATAGCAATATTTCCGCACGAAGAACACAAACTTGAAAATTATTTCTAAGTGTTCATCCCATTGTTCTTAGCATATAAATCTCATTCTTTAGCTTTTAGGCTTCCCAAATACTAGGATAGATTTCTAGTTGGAACAAACAACAAATCTTACCCAAACTCAAAGTTAGGTTAAGTTTGTTTAGCAAGATTTCAGACTAGGGTTTCTAGTTCTGATTTCTGGAATCGGTTGAGTGAGAACTCTATAAATATCTGTTGGTTGTAATGTGTTGGACTAACACAATAAACTAAGTTCAAGTCAGTTAAGTTGGTGCCCCTTGTGATAGGGAAGAGTGGACGTAGGACTGATTGTCAGAACCACTATAAATATTGTGTGCATTTATCTGCTCTTAACTGCTTTACACTATCGCACACGACTTTGCTTAAAATCTCATACATATTCTGAGTTAGTATCAGTTCGCATCAAGCAACTGATCTGATCAGTTTGACTCCTTGGTCAGCTGATTGAAAACAGACTCGAAAATCTGATTTTTATTAAAACTGGTTTTTCACAAGGGTATAAACTAGCTTCCGTACAATCAGTTAAACTGATAGACACCGAACTGATCAGCCATCAGGCGATCAGTAAGATGGATATTAGTCCATACTGACTCACTCACACTCTGATCAGGAAACCTGCTTTCACACCTGATCCGCACGACCCCCTCTAGACTTCTGCCCTCATAAAACCCATTCGGGACCTACAAGTGGTATCAGAGCAGTGGTTTTATGGACCTCTGGCTTTGAATATCATCGGTTCTTGAGGAAGAACCTTTGTGATCACTTGAACAGATCTTGAAAAACCGTTTTTAAACCATTTGTTTTCTAAAACTCACTCAGCATGCATAACACATCCAACATGTATCATGATCTTCCAAAGTTTACTATTGATGATTATGCAGATTGGGCCATAATAATGAGCAACCATCTTGGAGCCATCATCAATAGGATGATGGAAGTTCTAGAACAAGGACCAATCCTCATCTACCACAACAATCCAGCTGAAGGTGGTGACCCAGATTTTCCAGTTGGCACTCAGATCAGAAAGAGTCCAATTTTGATGGATCTTTCAAGAGAGGAAGTCAACAACTCGGATACGGTTGCGAGACACATAATCATGAAAATAATGGATAAGATCACACGTGAAAAGATCAAGTATACACTTGCTGAAATGTGTGAAGGAAATGATCTGATTAAAGACAGCAGACTGCAAGCCGAACTGGTGAAGTTCGAGAAACTTAAGATGCTGCCAAATGAAACCATCAATCAGCTCGATGGGAGAATCACCATGTCTGTCAACAAGCTACGGGAACTTGGACGAGAAATGTCAGACAAAGATGTTAACTACAAGATCTTGAGATCTCTGACAAAGAAGTGGGATATGAAAGTCACAGTGATAAAGGATTGTCAAGATATTGCTAAGATGAAGCCAAGCAACATGTTTCTAAGTCTTAAAGCCCATGAGTTTGATCTGATTGAAGGAGGGCAAGAAGAAGACGATGAGTCACCTGCCGAAGCCACACCCTCCACATCAAAAGATGTTGCATTCAAAGCAACCGACAGCAACTCAAAGTCTACTGAACCAGTTGGAAACATCATAACTCAGACGGAACAAATTGCTTTGCTGACAAGAAAACTTGAAAAGTCCAACATTCAACTGGGTAAATATCGAAGGTTCTACAGAGATTATCAAAACAGCAGAGGAAGATATAGGAGGCCAACTGACAGATTGCAAGGAAGAACCATATCAGATGACCGAAGAGATGATCACAGGGAGGATCGCAGAGAAGATAAGAAAAGAGATGATCGATCTGATGAAAGGAGAGACAACAGATCTGAGAGAAGAAATTATGATTATAGGCAAACAGGAAAGTCACCTGATAGATTCTACAGACGGAATGACTCACCTGGCAGAAGAAGTTTCGTGGATCATGGAGCATGTTTCAACTGTGAGAAACCAGGTCATTACAGTGTAGATTGTCCGGACCTGACATCGAAAGAAAGAGAAGATAAGCAGAACAGAAGAGAGCAACGTTATAGAGACAGGAAAGCCATGGTTGCTGATACATCTGGGATTGATGATTCTTATCTGTCTTCTGAGGATTAAGGATACTCATCTGTAGAAGACTTCTGCCTGATGAGTAATGCTGATGATTTCTACCACTACGATGATCTGATATTCTCTTCTGATGATGAAATCTGTCCAATGGCAAAGGAAGGAGACCAAACTGAGGTAACTTCTAAACCTTCTATGTTTTCTGATTCCACACCAGCTGTGCTGAGCACACCTGCTGGAGAGATTTACCTGCAGCTCTATAGTGAGCAATTGCTTGATGATCTCTCTAACGCAGTAGACACTTATACAATAGTGGAAGTTGGAAACGATAAGCTAAGGATTAAGAATATTCAGCTTGTTAAGGAAAATGATATCAGAAAAGCTGCTGAACTGAAATCAGCTGAAACTGTTCAGAAAATGACTGAAGAACTGGAAGTTCTGAAAGTCAGATCTTCTGATCAGGATAAACTGATTAAAGATCAGCTAGCTATTAACAAACAACAAGCTGATGATCTTAAAATCCTACAAGCTAAGTTTGATGAACTCTTCCGACTGCATGAGAGTCTGAAAATAACTGAGGATAGTTTGCGTAAAAAAATACAGGTTTTCACGAAATCTTCTAAAACCGTTCAAGATATGAACAACTATTTTCGTACGACAACTAATAAGAAGGAAATTGGGTATGAAAACCCTTCTACATCCTCAAAAGCCTTGTCTGGTTCACTTCAGAAAAGTGTAATCAAACGAGTTTTTGATAAAGATACACATAAAACAAAATATGTATCTGATAAGGGAAAGAGACCTGCTGAACAAGTAAGGCAAGTGCCTGATCAGAAAGGGAACAAAAATGGACCCCAACTGATCAAGCATCAGCCGAGGAATCAACCGAAGAACCCAGTTCTTCTGAAGAGACCTCAACCTGATCAGCAGATTAGGTATCAGAAAAGACAACCTCTCAAAGGGAAATCTGATCTGAAACCTAATCTGGGTCAGCTTCCTAACAAGCAAGCTTAAAGGTAAACTGCTAAGACCATCTATGCCAAAAAGATATGAATCTTTCAATGGTAGCAGTCGTACCTACCCTTACAATTAGAAACCTAGGGCTGCTGCACCTGAGCCGCACTGAATAAAAATAAGACATATATCAATGAAAAGGCCCAAGTCTTCTGAGTCATCCAAGGCTCACACCCATAATCATACTAATCAGAATGCATATGAAGAGACGTATGATTATGTTGATGTTTATGTTGGGATTATACTGGAAAGTATGCTTTTACTTTGTATAATCAAAACTGAATTTCGGACTTATTTACTGAAATAAATTATTTACCACTGATGCTTTAAATATCATCGAATGTTACATATATTTACTGCATAACTGTTCAATAAATAATACATGTTACATTGTAGTTAATTTAGTGATACCAGATCACAGAAGATTAAATTAACAGTCCCTTGTAACCAAAAGTACATCATTCACGACCTAGATGGAAATGAACAATCCATCGTGAAAGGTTGAAGTGTAAGGCTCAGATTGGCTTGTCTTGACCAAGAGATTACACTAGTGCATGACTGATGCACTGAATAGGACCTACAGGAGGACAAATTCTTCAGAACTGAATAAGGAAGAATTAGACCTCAGTGGTTCGTTATTTCTTAATCTTCGTCCCTTAAATAGGATCACGTGTGGTTGGTAACTATTGCTTTGACTTATCACGGGTAGAGAATTAACGAGACTCAATACTTTATATCTTGGGCAATATTATTGGTCACATGCGATTGCTAAGATTTAATACGGAGAATCGTGTGCAAGTACGCTTGTTCGATTTGCCCCCTTGGGAGGTTTATAAGATTTATCATACCAAATCTTGCAAGTGGAACTAGTTTCTGGTATGGATAATAATGTTGAACCGTTCCTTAACCAAGGACAAAAGATATTAATTAACGGAAAGCTATTTCAGTGGCTTGAATTAATTAATGGGCTAGATAATCTTAAACATGGGAAATAATAACCAGGAGCCATATTAACTGTAATATGGGTTAAGATGGATAGTGCAATATTAATTATGTAGTGGGATTAATTAATATTTATGGGCTTGAATAATATTGTGGCTCAATATTGATAATTCAAGATCCATTGGAAGGTCCAATCTTAATTCTCCTAAAGGCCCCCTAAGTAGCCCCACATATAGTCCAATAACTAAAAAAAGTATTTAAAAATAAAATAAATCTTGTTGCATATTTTTCCTGTTTTTTCGAAATTTATGGATAAAAAGGGGAGAAAGATTTTCTTTGAATTTTGTTATAGAATGAAGATATGTATTCTTGGAATACAAGATTATCTCATTAAATTCAAGAAATCTCCCACTTGGTTATTCATATGGTCAATTTCGAAAATTTTGAAATATAAAGGGCAAGAAAGATTTTCTTGAAAAGATATTATGGAAGATATGTATTTCTTGGAATACAAGTATATCTCATAAATTCAAGAAGATCCAAATCTCGGAATCTTGATCCCTAATATTTTGAAATTTACCATAACTTGATGAGGTGAGATTTTTGTGGAATATTTTAATTATGGGAAAAAGAATATAGGAGATATATTCAAGATTTCTTGAGGATCAAGAAAAGATTTTCCCACATTGTTTTTTCCCCTAAAAATTCGACCATCACCCATCTATAAATAGGGGATGATTCTTTCATTCCCAAGTACAATTCCATGTGCTGGAAAAATTAGTAAATCCACAAAGGTGGTGCAACAAAGTTTATTTTTCCTTTTGTTAATTGTTCGCGAGCATCCTTCCACCGGATTGTCGAGCAAGGACTAGGGAATACTTGGGAAGGTTTTTTGGTGTGTTTAATCAACGAGACCATTGCCATTTCAAGAGGTACGTTTAAGTAAACTCATAGTAATTCCGCATGCGTAGGATTTACGTAAACTGTTTATATGCATGATTTGTTGTTGAATTATTATTTGAATTAATATAGGATTAATTCATGCTAGTAATAATTGTTAGAATTAAATTTGTATTTAAATATTCATCCCGAATAGATCCGTGCAATTCATTTCCCAACAGTTTATGGGAGACAAAGGTGCCAGATATATTTGGATCCCGAAAGGTACTTCTAACCCCACAGGACCCGATTCTACTGGGGGTACCTAAAGCCTGATTTGATTGCAGGTTCGCGTGGGTTTGGCCAATAAGGGAGGTGTTCAAGCAACTATCTGGTACACCGATAGTGGATGTTCAAGGCACATGACTGGAAGCAAACATCTCCTTAGCTCTTACACAGAACAAGAAGGCCCATGTGTACTCTTTGGTGATGAGAACTTTGGTTTTACCAGAGGATTCAGAACCTTAGAGAATGATGATGTACATGTTACTGGAGTCTCGTATGTCGAAGGTTTAAAGCATAACCTGTAATCAGTTTCACAATTCTGCAACAACGGATTCAGAGTTGAGTTCTCGACTGATCAGTACACTATCAAGAATCGAGCTACTCAACAAATTTTGTTAACTGGTTTAAGGAAAGGAACGATATATACAGCAGATTGGAACAGTTGTCCAAGAAATGCATGCCTGATTGTTAAGAGTTCCAAAAAAAAGATTAGCTGGCTCGCATAAGAGAATGAGCCATCTGAAATTTAAAACTCTTAACAAGATAGCAAGGATGTCTTTGGTTGAGGGTCTTCCGAATGAGGTATTCTCTAAGGATCAGACATGTGTCGCATGTCAGAAGGGAAAACAGGTAAAAGCCTCATTCAAGGGAATCCCAGGACCAACATCCAACAGAGTATTGCAACATCTCCATATGGATCTATTTGGACCAGTTACACCAGTCAGTCTCAGCGGACGTAAATATACTCTGGTAATCGTGGATGATTATTCCAAGTTTACCTGGGTTGTATTCTTGTATAAGAAGAATGAGACAACAACAAAGATACCCGAAAGCCGCTCAAGAAACTACAAAATGAGAAGGTTACAAGATAGTGAAAATAGATAAAGGTACATAAATTCTTTTTATTCTTGATTTTTGCACTAAGTTTGGAATACAAAGAAAGACATCACCGCAAGAACACCACAACATAATTAGCGAGCGGAGAAAAAGAACACTCAAAGAAGCTACTCGAACTATGTAAGATGAACATGCAACTTTTATTTTACGGTGAAGCCATCAATTTTTGCCATACTAAGTTTCGAATCACTTCAAAACACCCTATGAACTGTGGAATCGAAAACCTCGTGTTTCTTACTTCCATGTTTTTGGGTGCAAGTGAACACAACAATGGGAAGAGCCAATTGAAAACTTTTGAGGCCAAGTCGTCGATGAGGGTATATTCTTAGGATATTCCTCATCCAAAGAGCTTTTAGGGGTCTACAACAAAGTAACCTATGTTTGGAAGAAACACCACATGTGGTCTTTGATGAGACATCTTCCGAACAAGAGAAACACCGCCTCGAACAAGCGATTCAGATCAACACTGATGCACGGAAAATGGATCGGTTAATATCAAGGAAAAAGGATCGAGATCACGAATGATCTATGTTCGAGAACTTGATCTTCTTGATTCAGGTCAATCGGACCCTAAAAAACCGAACCATATGAAGTTCCTATGGATGGAACATATGATGAGTCCAACATCACCGAGACTTGTCCATGTCAGTGGATCATAATTTTGAAGTTCCTCTAGTGATGAACTACTATTAGAAGAGGATGATGTTCTCCAAACTGATGAGAATCAGAAAAGAAGGACTGGATAACCAGTCATCCAACTGATCGATCATCTGAGACCCATCTAATAGAGTTTAAAACTAGACATCATATTGGTGAAAGTGCCATGTATTGTTGTTATTCTGTCTTTGAAGGAACCAATCAAGTAAAAAGAAGCTCTACAAGATGCAAACCGGATTCTAAATGTATGCAAGAAGAATCGAAAGCAGGTTTGAAAGAAATCAGGTTTGGAAACTGGTGGACAGACCAACCCATCAAGATGTGATAGGCACAAAGTGGGTATTCAAGAACAAGAGAGATGAGAATAATGTCATAACCAGAAATAAGGCAAGACTCGTTGCTAAGGGGTATTCACAATCAGAAGGAATTGATTATGATGAGTCCTTTGCACCAGTCCCTCGCCTGGAAGCCATTCGGCTGTTTCTGGCATATGCTACCCACAGAGGATTTATTTTGTATCAAATGGATGTAAAGATTACATTCTTAAACGGGGTACTAGCTGAGGAAGTTTATGTTGAACAACCTCCTGGCTTTGAAAAAGGCAACCATGTGTACCATTTAAGAAAAGCTCTTTATGGCCTGAAACAAGATCCTCGAGCTTGTTATGATACACTCTATCAGTTCTTGATAGACAACGAATTCACTAAAGGAATAGTGGACAGAACCTTATTCAGAATAGAAGATGGAGAAGATATTATGATGGTTCAGATTTATGTGGACGATATCATCTTTGGATCTCCCAACAAGAGTTTATGTGATAAATTCAGCAAGCTGATGCAAGGGAAGTTCAAGATGTCCATGATGGGTCAGATGAATTACTTTCTGGGTCTACAAGTTAAGCAAAGTACAGAAGAGATATTCATCTGCCAGGCGAAGTACACTAGGAGTTTGTTGGCTAAGTTTGGAGTTCAAAACTGTAAGGAAGCCATAATTCCTATGATGATTGGATTCAAGATGGATCCAGATGAGAATGGTAAGAAAACTAATCATAAAGAATACAGGGCTCTCGTTGGATCTCTACTATACCTGACTGCCAGAAGACCAGATATAACTTTCGCAGTAGGTGTATGTGCCAGATTTCAGGCAAATCCAATGCAAAGCCACCTGGAAGTAGCTAAGCGGATTCTTAAGTATCTGAAGGGGACAGTAAACCTTGGTTTATTTTACCCATCAGATGATAATCGAGAGCTTAGTGGGTATTATGATTCTGATTATGGAGGTTGCAGAATTGATAGAAAGTCAACCTCAGGTACATGTCAGTTTTTAGGTAGTAAACTGATCTCTTGGTTTTCAAAGAAGCAGACATCATTTGCGACATCTACTACTGAAGCAGAATATATGGCTGCAGGAAGCTGTTGTTCCCAACTGCTCTGGCTAAGTCAGCAGCTGAGGGATTACAACATTGTAGATAAGAACGTACCTATATTCTGTGACAGTAATAGTGCTGTTGCAATCACTCCGAATCCTGTTCTACATACAAGATGCAAGCATGTGGATGTCAGACATCATTTTATAAGAGATCATGTTGAAAAGAAGAATATCAGAATGGAAAAGATCCATACTGATAAGTAGAAAGCTGATATTTTAACCAAGCCACTAGCTGAGATCAGATTCAGAGAATTATGCAATGAGCTATGGCTTCTGGATCTCGGAGAAAGTGCACCAGAAATGTTTGGTGGACTGGTCTCCAGAACCAGTTGGTTTAGAGATTAACTAGGTTAAGAAGGATCAGTTGAGCAAGGTACCTCAACTAATTAGAAGATCAGTCAAGGAACTGATACGAGAAAGTTTTTATCAGATCAGTCAAGGAACTGATCAGAAAAAGGCTTTATCAGATCAGTCAAGGAACTGATCAGATTGGTTATTTCAAACTTTATAAGTCGATTTAAGCAAGATTCAACAAGCAAGTTACACAAGTATTACAGCTATAATCGCATAAGGTAAAAAAGTCAACATAACAATGGGTTAAAAGAACTTTCATTGATAAAGACCCGGAGGTCATTTTCATTACAAGTTACAAGTACAAAAGACCCGGAGGTCAGTACATAAACCCAAAACCCTAAACCCTAACCCTAACCCTAGAAGGGGTGAGAAAGGCTTTAAAGATTTTAAAGCCAGATGCCCCTAAAACCCCAATCCTAAAAGGGGTGAGAGAGTTTTTGTCCTGGTGAAAAACCCATGAAATGCGGAAAAATCATGAAATGCATATAAAAACAGGGGTGAGGGCAGAGTGATTCTAGATTTTTGCGTTTTAAGTCCATGAGTTGTGTTTTGCTTATAAACGAATGCATATGACAAGATAAGAACGTAAAGCAATAAGAACACAACAAAGTATAGTGGTTCGGAGACTCAAGCTCCTACATGAATAGTTTTTTTGTGGGAAATTCCTTCAAACCGGATTTATCACCCTCTCGAGCTCGATTTCCGGATATTTAACGAGCTCTCACTCAAATCGGGACTTATCACCCTTCACGGATCGCTTACAAGTTAGAGCTAACTCACCGTAGCTGATCTCATAAGAAGATAACAACAGTTATGGATGTGACATAAAAATTTGAAACTAACTCTTTTCAACACCACAAAAAGTTGGAACAATAGGGTTTGAGTTTGGTTGATGTCTCTCCAACTAGGTAATATTCAAATTGTTTTATAAATACATTGGAACTATCTTCAAAAGAAGATAATGGAGGATCTTAGATTGGGTTAAATTAAAGCCAAATATTCAAGCAACTCCATTCATAGGTGGGAATGGCAAGTAAAAAACACACATATATTCAAATCTGTTCTACCTAGATTTGATGGAAAATGTCATATCCTAAGCTTAGAGATTTTTCCCATCCTTAGCATTGAGGCTAAACAAATGTAAGGAAAAATCTCAACTTTAGTTGAAACCAAACAAACCTTACCCAAATCGAATTCGGTTGGGTTTCTAGGTGAGTGTGAAGTCTTCGGTAAACATCTAGCAATCCCGAAAGGGAGGATTCTAAGCGATCTTAGTGAGGGTGATAAGTCCCGTTTGAGTGAGAACTTTGGTAAACATCTAAGCAATCCCGAAAAGGGAGGGTAGGCGATCCTTAGAGGGTGATAAGTCCCGTTTGAGTGAGAACTCGGTAAACATCATTGGTTAAGTTGGTGCCCCATAAAGGAAGAGTGGATGTGGGACGAGTTGTCCGAACCACTATAAAAATATGTGTGTTCTTATTTGCTTTCATATTAACTGTCATACATACTTCAGCAAATCTGCATAACACTTTCGAAAAAAAAAAAATTAAGTCACCTCCCATTGAGATTTTACAAGTTTTAAATCGGATTTTTCGGGACCATCAGCTATGGCTTCTGGATCTCGGAGAAAGTGCACTAGAAATGTTTGGTGGACTGGTCTCCAGAACCAGTTGGTTTAGAGATTAACTAGGTTAAGAAGGATCAGTTGAGCAAGGTACTTCAACTAATTAGAAGATCAGTCAAGGAACTGATACGAGAAAGTTTTTATCAGATCAGTCAAGGAACTGATCAGAAAAAGGCTTTATCAGATCAGTCAAGGAACTGATCAGATTGGTTATTTCAAACTTTATAAGTCGATTTAAGGAAGATTCAACAAGCAAGTTACACAGAAAGTACTACAACTATAATCGCATAAGGTAATCAAAACCAAAATATAACAATGGGTTAAAAGAACTTTTTGATAAAGACCCGAGGTCATTTTCATTAAAATATATATGTTTTTAAAGAAACAGTTTTCGTTTAAAAAGACCCGAGGAGATCACATAAACCCTAAACCCTAAACCCTAACCTCGATAAGAATTGTTTGTTAGAAAGGCTTTAAATGGGTTTTTTAAGCCGATTGGCCTTTAAAACCTCAATTTAAAAAGGGGTGAGACCAAGTGTTTGTCCTGGTGAAAAACCCATGAAATGCGGAAAAATCATGAAATGCATATAAAAACAGGGGTGAGGGCTGAGTGATTCTAGATTTTTGCGTTTTAAGTCCATGAGTTGTGTTTTGCTTATAAACGAATGCATATGACAAGATAAGAACGTAAAGCAATAAGAACACAACAAAGTATAGTGGTTCGGAGATTCAAGCTCCTACATCCACTCTCCCTGTTCCTAGGGAAATTCCTTCAAACTGGACTTATCACCCTCTCGGGCTCGCCTCCAGATATTTAACGAAGCTCTCACTCAAACGAGACTTATCACCCTTCACGGGATCGCCTACAAGCTTTCAGGCTAACTCACTGTAGCTTACTCATTTCTTCTACCTTGAGTTTTCTGGCTGACTCACTGCAGCTTACTAACTCTTTACAACTCCACACAAAGTACCTAACAATAGGGTTTGGGTTTGGTTGATGTCTCCAACTAGGGTGAGATTATCCCGTACATTTGTTTAGCCTCAATGCTAAGGTTTGAAAAATCTCTCTAAGCTTAGGATATATCGTGGGTTGCTTAGATTGGGTTTAAGAACACTCTTGAATATATTTGTATATCTACAGACTTGTGTTCTATGGTGGGAATGCCTTGAGTATATGGCTCTTGGCTCTGTAGCATCTTTCCACATTCTCCACACTTAATTTGATGGAAGATCTTGTATTTATAGTGTGGATTTGAATGTTACCGTTGGAGAGAATCACATTCAAATCCATACTATTATGTAAGTTCTGCAGCTTTTTTAATTTGGTTGTCTTCCTCTCATTGGTGGTCCACGTCAATTTGAATTCTACTTGGCTATATTCTTCAGTTTCTTCTGAGTCTTCAGGATTCTTTGAGTCTCCAGGTTTCTCTGAGTCTTCAGGATTCTCTGAGTCTTAGTGTCTTCAGTGACATACTGAGTCTTCAGTTTTATCTGAGTCTTCAGGTTTCTCTAAGTCTCAGTGTCTTCATTGACATACTGAGTCTTCAGGTTTCTTTGAGTCTTCAGTTCTATCGAGTCTCTTGAAACTTCTTGAGTCTTGATTTCTTTGAAACTTTCGAGTCTTGATTTCTTGAAACTTCTTGAGTCTTGGTTTCTTTAGAAACTTTACGAGTCTTCAATTTCTTCAAAACTTCTTGAGTCTCGGGTTTTCTTGATTGGCCGAGACTTCTCTCTGGTGACCTTATACGATCAGCATCTTGACACTCAGGGCCGACCGAGTTGACTCTCTTCGAATCGAGACATCCCGACCCTCGAGTCACTTTTTACTATCGACCCTCAGTCACTTGACTCGAGCTATCGATTTCTTCTTGCGATCGATCGCTCCGACCGATCGGATCAACATATCTTCAGTCAAAGATAACGGGATAACATCAGTCAAGACATCGGGTTTAGCATATCGGTTTATCATATCGATCTCGATCACGTCGATCTTGATCGATCTCATCCGCTTCATCTTCGATCCGCAACCTTCTCTTCCTCGATGGTTTGGCTTTAGCTTTTCTTCACATTTGATTTGCACAGCTCATCAGTTAACTCCGGAACTCATCTAACTCATCTGATCTCGATCAGTCTCGTCTGCAGCCTCGTCTGATCTCGATCATCTACTTTTGATTTCGTGAGTTCCCCCTCAACTTGTTCTTTCGTTCCCCCTCAACTTGTTATCTGTAAATTAGCTTGAATAACACAAGTTGATAATGTTTTAGCATAATTAATCAAAACTAAAATATCCCAACAATTTTCCCCTTTTTGATAATGAAGCCAAAACATTAAAATATATGCATTTTAAAAAAAAACGGGTTTTTGTTTAAAAAGATCAGTTCAGGTGATCATTAAAAGTGATCTTTTGAACTCCTGCTCTGATAACAATTGTTTGTTATCAGTACAGAAACGAGTTTTAAAATAGATCAGCTCAGATTGTCACTTTGAGATTAGTGAACTTTTGAACTCCCGCTCTGATACCAATTGTTTGTCCCGGTGAAAAACCCATGAAATGTGGAAAAATCATGAAATGCATATAAAAACAGGGGTGAGGGCAGAGTTATTCCAGATTTTTGCGTTTTAAGTCCATGTGTTGTGTTTTGCTTATAAACGAATGCATATGACAGGATAAGAACGTAAAGCAATAAAGAACACAACAAAGTATAGTGGTTCGGATACTCAAGCTCCTACATCCACTCTCCCTGTTCCTAGGGAAATTCCTTCAAACTCGACTTATCACCCTCTAGGGCTCTCCTCTAGATATTTAACGAGCTCTCACTCAAACGGGACTTATCACCCTTCACGGCATCGCCTACAAGCTTTCAGGCTAACTCATTGTAGCTTACTCACTTCTTCTACCTTGAGTTTTCTGGCTGACTCACTGCAGCTTACTAACTCTTTACAACTCCACACAAAGTACCTAACAATAGGGTTTGGGTTTGGTTGATGTCTCCAACTAGGGTGAGATTTTCTCGTACATTTGTTTAGCCTCAATTCTAAGGTTGGAAAAATCTCTCTAAGCTTAGGATATATCGTGGGTTGCTTAGATTGGGTTTAAGAACACTCTTGAATATATTTGTATATCTACAGACTTGTGTTCTATGGTGGGAATGCCTTGAGTATATGGCTCTTGGCTCTGTAGCATCTTTTTACATTCTCCACACTTAATTTGATGGAAGATCTTGTATTTATAGTGTGGATTTGAATGTTACCGTTGGAGAGAATCACATTCAAATCCATACTATTACAGAAGGATTCGCAACTTTTTTTGGTGATTGTCTTCCTCTCATTGGTTCACGTCATCTGAATTCTAACGCCTAAATTCTTCAGTTTCTTCCGAGTCTTCAGGATTCTCCGAGTCTCCAGGTTTCTCTAAGTCTTCAGGATTCTCTGAGTCTCAGTGTCTTCAATGACATACTGAGTTTTCAGTTTTATCTGAGTCTTCAAGTTTCTTTGAGTCTCAGTGTCTTCAGTGACATACTGAGTCTTCTGGTTTCTTTGAGTCTTCAGTTATATCTGAGTCTTCAGAAACTTACTGAGTCTCCAGTTTCTTCATAAACTTACTGAGTCTTCAGTTTCTTCAGAAACTTACTGAGTCTTCAGTTTCTTTAGAAACTTTCTGAGTCTTCAATTTCTTGAAACTTCTCGAGGTCGAGGTTTCTTGATTCAAATGAGACTTCTCTCGGTGACCTTACGTCGGGCATCTTGACCTTTCAGGTGGTGAGTTGACTCTTGAATTCAGACATCCTACCCCTCAGTCGGTTTTACTTCTTGACCCTCGGTCACTTGACTTAGGCTATATCGATTTCTTCTTATTCGATCGATCATTTCCGATCGGTCGGATCAACAATCTTCAGTCGAGATATCGAGGATAACATCGGTCATTACATCGGTTAGCATATCGGTTTATAGTATCGATCTCGATCACGTCTGATCTTGATCAGTCTCATCTCGCCATCTTACGACCGCAACCTTCTCTTCTGATTTGCTGGCTTTAGCTTTTCTTCACATTTGATTTGGACAGCTCATTAGTTAACTCTGGAACTCATCTGATCTTGATCAGTCTCGTCTGCAGCCTCGTCTGATCTCGATCATCTACTTTTGATTTCGTGAGTTCCCCCTTAACTTGTTCTTTCGTTCCCCCTCAACTTGTTATCTGTAAATTAGCTTGAATAACACAAGTTGATAATGTTTTGGCATAATTAATCAAAACTAAAATATCCCAACAATTTCCCCCTTTTTGATAATGAAGCCAAAACATTAAAATATATGCATTTTTTAAAAAAATGGGTTTTCGTTTAAAAAGATCAGTTCAGGTGATCATTAAAAGTGATCTTTTGAACTCCTGCTCTGATAACAATTGTTTGTTATCAGTACAGAAACGAGTTTTAAAATAGATCAGCTCAGATTGTCACTTTGAGATCAGTGAACTTTTGAACTCCCGCTCTGATACCAATTGTTTGTCCCGGTGAAAAACCCATGAAATGCAGAAAAATCATGAAATGCATATAAAAACAGGGGTGAGGGCAGAGTGATTCCTAATTTTTGCGTTTTAAGTCCATGTGTTGTGTTTTGCTTTTAAACGAATGCATATGACAGGATAAGAACGTAAAGCAATAAAGAACACAACAAAGTATAGTGGTTCGGATACTCAAGCTCCTACATCCACTCTCCCTGTTCCTAGGGAAATTCTTTCAAACTCGACTTATCACCCTCTAGGGCTCGCCTCTAGATATTTAACGAGCTCTCACTCAAACGGGACTTATCACCCTTCACGGGATCGCCTACAAGCTTTCAGGCTAACTCACTGTAGCTTACTCACTTCTTCTACCTTGAGTTTTCTGGCTGACTCACTGCAGCTTACTAACTCTTTACAACTCAACACAAAGTACCTAACAATAGGGTTTGGGTTTGGTTGATGTCTCCAACTAGGGTGAGATTTTCCCGTACATTTGTTTAGCCTCAATTCTAAGGTTGGAAAAATCTCTCTAAGCTTAGGATATATCGTGGGTTGCTTAGATTGGGTTTAAGAACACTCTTGAATATATTTGTATATCTACAGACTTGTGTTCTATGGTGGGAATGCCTTGAGTATATGGCTCTTGGCTCTGTAGCATCTTTCCACATTCTCCACACTTAATTTGATGGAAGATCTTGTATTTATAGTGTGGATTTGAATGTTACCGTTGGAGAGAATCACATTCAAATCCATACTATTCTATAAGTTCTGTAGCTTTTTCAGGCTGGTTGTCTTCCTCTCATTGGTCGCGTCCAATTTGAATTCTAAAATTTATATTCTTGATTTCTTCTGTGTCTTGAGATTCTCTCGGTCTCTGGTTTCTCTGAGTCTTGAGGATTCTCAGTCTCGATGTCTTGATGACATCTTGAGTCTTGAGTTTCTCGAGTCTCGGTGTCTTGATGACATCTATGAGTCTTGAGTTTTACGAGTCTTGATTCTATCTGAGTCTTGAAACTTTACCCAAGTCTTCAGTTTCTTGAAAACTTCTGAGTCTTGATTTCTTGAAACTTACCCGAGTCTTGAGTTTCTTGAAACTTTCTGGAGTCTTGAGTTTCTTTAGAAACTTACTGATCTCGAGTTTCTTGATTCAACAGACTTCTCTTGGTGACCTTATCGTCGGGCATCTTGACACTCGGGGCGACTGAGTTCAGCTCTTGAATTCGGACATCGACCCTCGAGTCTTTTTACTTCTTGACCCTGGTCACTTGACTCGAGCTATCGATTTCTTCTTGCTTACCGATCGATCGGCTCGACTAATCGATCAACATATCTTCAGTCAAGATATCGGGATAGCATCAGTCAAGACATCAAAGTTAGCATATCAGTTTATCATATCTGATCTCGATCATGTCTGATCTTGATCGATCTCATCCGCCATCTTCCGATCCGCAACCTTCTCTCTCGATTTTTGGCTTTAGCTTTTCTTCAAATTTGATTTGCACAGCTCATCAGTTAACTCCAGAACTCATCTAACTCATCTGATCTCGATCAGTCTCATCTGCAGCCTCATCTGCAGCCTCATCTGATCTCGATCATCTACTTCTGATTTCGTGAGTTCCCCCTCAACTTGTTCTTTCGTTCCCCCTCAACTTGTTATCTGTAAATTGTCTTGAATAACACAAGTTGATAATGTTTTGGCATAATTGATCAAAACTATAATATCCCAACAGAGAGGCTTTGAAATAATCCTAAGCCACACTTAGTGCTTCGGAGTCAGGAGCGGGAGCGGCATTGAAGGATTTCTAAGCCAGAAGCCCCTAGTCCTAAAATCAATGGGACTCCCAGCTTTAAATGGACACATGAGTCAGTCATGAGGTGCTACGTGTCACATGTAAATATTGGGTTTTGTCTGATCAAGATCGATTATGTCTGATCATGATCTTATAAACAAAACCCATGTTACATATCAGACTGAGTGTGTTGATGTTAATTCTGTCATCTCGATAGGCACACAAGGTGCATACGGTCAGGAGAAGTTTCTTCTCATTTGCGATAGCAGATCCGCCGCCTCGGTGGTAGAGAAGCTTGGCAATAATCGTATGAATATTCTTCGATAACGACGAAAGTAGTAATGAGGGACGCACAGGGTTGATTTGAGAAGCTGAAATCATTTGAAAAGGGTTGAAGGACGGAAGTTTCACCGAAATCAAGGGTTCACCGGAATACATGGTTTACAAAGCTTGAAGAAGATAAGCATGGTGAATGGGTTATGTTGTGTATAAATCATTGGTCCTATTTATAGAGGACAAGCAGGGGTGAAAGTGCAAATTTGATTTCTCAAACCCTTTCAGAGAAATTGGCACCGCAAGGACAGCGCGTGGGAGACACGCGACTGATGATTGGATGAGTTTACGGCGATTGATATCACAAAGTATCCAGATCATCATTGCGAATGTCAAATCGTGCCGACTTAGGGAATCGAAATGACTCTTCTGTTGGGGAATTAATTGCCCGGATCTATTCGGGATGAATATTTAAATACAAATTTAATTCTAACAATTATTACTAACATGAATTAATCCTATATTAATTCAAATAATAATTCAACAACCAACCATGCATATAAACAGTTCACATAAAACCTACGCATGCAGAATTACTACGGGTTTACGTGAACTAACCTCTCAGAGTGAGAACCGTTGAGAAGATGGATCCCATTCACACGAACACACCAAAAGGTCTTCTCAAGTATTCCCTTATCCTTGTTCAAAAAACCGGTGGTAGGAACTCTCGAACAATTTAACAAAAGGAAAAAATAAAATTATGTTGCACCACCTTTGTGGATTTCTAATTTTTCCAACACATGAAATTGCATTGGGGATGAAACATTTCATCCCCTATTTATAATACTAAGGGGGGGACGAAAATTTTGGGGTATTGGGTGATTGGGAAATTTTCTTGCTTCTTCCTCAAGATACAATCTTGAATATATCCAATATATTCTATTTCCCAAAATATCTCCCAAATAAAATCTTCCTCTCCTTATGTTATGGTATTTTTCGAAAATATCACAACAAATAGCCAAGTGGGAGATTTCTTGAATTTAATGAGATAATCTTATATTCCAAGAATACTTATCCTCATTCCATAACAAAATTCAAAGAAAATCTTTCTCCCTCTTTTATTTGTGATTTTCGAAAATAATGAAAAATTAGGCAACAATAATTTATTTTATTTTAAACACCTTTTTCAGTTATTGGACATTATGTTTGGGCTACTTGAGGGGCCTTTAGGAGAATTAAGATTGGACCTTCTAATGGACTTTGAATATCTAATATTGAGCCACAATATTATTCAAGCCCATAAATATTAATTAATCTCACTACATAATTAATATTGCACTATCCATCTTAACCCCATATTACTGTTAATATGGCTCCCGGTTATTATTTCCCGTGTTTAAGATTATCCAGCTCATTAATTAATTCAAGCCACTGAAATAACTTTCCATTAATTAACATCTTTTGTCCTTGGTCAAGGAACGGTTCAACATTATTATCCATACCGAAAACAAATTCCACTTGCAAGATTTGGTATGATAAATCTTATGAACCTCCCAAGGGGGCAAATCAAACGAGCGTACTCGCACATGATTCTTCGTATTAAATCTTAGCAATCACATGTGACCAGTAATATTGCCCAAGATATAAAGGATTGAATTTCTTTGATTCTCTACCTGTCACAAGTCAAAGCAATAATTACTAACCACACACGATCCTATTTAATGGACGAAGATTAAGAAATAACGAACCACTGAGGTCTAATTCTTCCTGGTTCAGTGCTGAAGAATTTATCCTCCTGTAGGTCCTGTTCAGTTCATCAATCATGCACTAGTGTAATCTCTTGGTCAAGACAAGCCAATCTGAGCCTTTCACTTCAACCTTTCACGATGGATTGTTCATCTCCATCTAGGTCGTGAACAACGTACTTTTAGTTACAAGGGGCTGTTAATTTAAACTTCTGTGATCTGGTATCACTAAATTAACTACAATGTAACACGTACTGTTTATTGAACAATTATACAATAAATATATGTAACATTCAATGATATTTAAAGCATCAGTGATAAATAATTTATTTCAGTAAATAAGACAGAAAATTCAGTTTAGTTATACAAAGTAAAAGCATACTTTCCAGTATAACCCCAACATCTTCGATTTCCCAAGATTAAGTTTTGGCGGTAGCACTCATCCCGAGATTTGACTTGATCTAAGTAAGATCAGATTGGGTCAACAAGCATCTGATCAGAAAAGATTGAGTAGAGTACCTCAGCTAATCAGATAGCTCAGTCAAGAAGTAATCAGACATAACAATTGAAGGGGGAACGTCAACTGATCAGATAGGATCAGAAAAAAGGATATCAGACGTAGGGGGAACAGATCAGTTAAGAAGAACAGTGTTGGGAAATAATAAGGATTAAGCAGAAAACTAAGATCAACAGGAATCAATCAGACTTCATGTGGTATTGACTGATTATAATATCAGTCAAACAAATACGCATTTATGATCCTTCTCTGATTAAATCATTTGTTTTACCTAAACCTTATTCGTTTTTACTGTACACTTACTTTTATGATGCATGTCCTACGAAAGCATTTAATGCGGACTCGAGGAACATGTATTAAATACATTAAATGCGCGTTTTAAATCCAAAAAGTGTTATCTTATATTTTTCAAAACCGCACGATCTCAATATATCAAATCCGGACCGTTCATCTTAAATTAAGAGACAATTCGATTTCTTTTTCAAAACCCCTCATCATTCCCTCTTATTTCTAAAAAAAAACTTCATTTGCACGATTACACATACACAAATTTTTATCTGCAAATTACTCAAGCATTCAAAGTTTTCTGCAAAACTTATGAAAATCAATACGCTCTACTTGCTTATTATCTCTTGCATATCCATCTCTCGTAAGTTATCACCTCTTGCATTTCATCATGAATATGTTAATCTATATATGCTAGGGTTATCGCTTTCATATTGGGGATTAAATTGGGACATAGCCATACATTATCTGAATTTTTTGCAAAATTATTGTTTCAACTCAGTACATTTACGATGATTTGTGGATTTTGTTTCAGTAATGGCTTCCAAAGTACTTGCAATTGCAGAAACCGCTCACTCCTCATCCCACGCTTCACTGGAACCCGAAGATCCAATCTTCCGGGACTTTTCCGATGAAATTATTGAGTGTGTCGATTTCTGGACCACCATTGATCCAGAGTCCCTCGAGATCCTCAAGTTTTTTAGAGAGTGCAACCTCAAGACTTATTGCTCAGCGAGTGCCGACTCAATTTTATTAGATGGTGCTCTGGAGTTTCTATACAATCTCTGAAATCAAGAAGACGTTTTATATTCGGAGGTACAGGGTGAACATCTGGAAATTACTGATGACGATATCATCAGAATCTTTAGTCTTCTGCACCAGCGGACGACATCATGCCCGACGCTTATTTGGCTTTTAAAGATCAGGGATCTTCTTCGACCAGCGGATGCTCATCATACTAAAGGCTTCAAGAAACCCATGTTGAGAAGGAAATATCGACTCCTGTTCGATATTGTCCAGAAGGTTATTGTAGGCGTCACCTTCAGTTTTGATGCAGTTACACAGGAGAAAGCTCGAGTCATGACCGCTATAATCCACAATGCGAAGGTCAATTGGTTTGGATTCTTGAAGAGGAGATTATTGGAAGAATCTGAGAAATTTGTTGTGAAGGATGGAAAAGTGGTTCTTTCATCAAAGATCACTCTTCTCCATAAGGTTTCTTTGATTCTGATAGATATGATGAGAAATAGAGATTGGAGTGAAGACGAGATGATTCCTTATAAGCTTTCTCACAAGAAAATGCTGATACTCAATCGTCAGCTACCTGGCCTACCTGATGATGATGATGAGCCTGTTGTTAAACCAGCACTGAAAGTTAAAAGGACTGGAAAAGGTGGTCAGAAGAGGAAGACAACCTCCAGAAAGCCTGAGAAGGGAGTTGTCATCAAAGAACCAGCAGCCAAGAAATCTAAGTCTACATCTGCTGCTGAAGTTCCTGGAAAATGGAAGAAGAAAGTTTTTCTGGTGGATGAGTCATCTGACTCAGTTGATGATCACATCATCCTCAACCAACTTCCACCCAGAGGAACTGCTCATGCTGCTCGTGCATCCAAGTCTGCTCAGACTGAGCCCTTACAGCAGACCACTCAGTTCACTACGGTATCCGTCAAATCTGAGCACATGGATACTTCTAATCATCAGATGCCAGATCCTCAACCCACTCCTGCTAGGTCTTTCTCTCCCTCTCTATCACCCGTGCCTGAAGTAGAAACACTCTCATTTACTGAGAAAATCGTCCGACGGCGCTTAGAGAAAATGATCGAGGACAGATATCCTGAGCTGGCCCTTAATGAAAATGCCAAGGCCACCGTTCTCGATGTTCTCACCTGGAGAGATATCCGGTTGAAGAAATTTGAAGATTTTGGCACAGTGATGGAGCAGAAAGGTGGAGTTCGTTCCTTTCTGGATTATGAGCTGGAGATCAGAAAGATCGCTGGAGTGGAGACTGCTTCAGAACTGATTTTAGATGAGGCAGTTGCTGGATTAATTACTCGACAGCTGGGACTGCCAGATACCACCATGCACAGAGAAATGACCCACAAGATGGTCAAATACAGTCGAGTGATGCAGCAAATGAAGGTTTCTGTTATTACTGAAGAACTTGCTATTGTCGGCTCGATCGTGATTGAAGAGATATTCGAAATAGGGCCTGACACCGAATAAACAGCAAAAGAGATGATAATTATTGAGGAACCCGAAGAAGCTGCCGATGAAGCTGTTGTGGGAGATGCGGCACAGTCCCCATCAGCAGAGGCTCAAACAGCCGAGAATGTGATTGACTTGACTGTTGGAGGAAGTCAATCAGAGGAGATGGCAGTGGGAGCTCCTTCGACTTTAGCAGATCAGGTAACACAAATTTTACAAACTTCTCCTAAATTCGAAGAAAATCTGATGAAGTACATTAAGAAATCCTTTAGAGTGAACATGGCTCATATGATTTGCGATGATGTGAGTTTCTTTGTACCAAGACAACTGGAGAAGGCCATCAGAACTGAACGCGAATATGTATCCTCTCACTGCACCCGAATTTTTGAAGAACTGAGAGATACAACAACTGATAAAATGGTGGAGGTCAATGAGAAACTGGCCAAGATTGAGGAGACCAGAAATCAGCAGTTCACTATGATGATGAACGAGAAGATGGCAGAATCCATCAGACATAAAAAGATCTTCTTTGGTGTTGCGACCGCGAGTCATTTCTCTGGCCGATAAGTTTGAGAACTGTTCGACAAAGTCACCCAATTGTGGATAAAGCTCATTCTTCCATCTTGACCGTGATCGAACAAGTAATCCTTTTTCCGTGACTCTTCCGCCTCGGATATTTCAAGAAAGATCTATCTAAGCAAATTGGTGACCTCAGCTCAGAGCTGAAAGCTCTTTTTGAGGGAACCAAAAAGGGGGAAGAAGAGAAGAATGTTGAGAAGGATGTTGATACCATTCAGAGGCTAAATCAGGTGGAGAATTGTGTAGCAGGGATCTAGATAACTCTGGAACAGAAGAAATTAAAGAAAGATGCAAAGACTGCTGCAGAATTAGAAGAAGTCATTTCTTCATCATCCACTGAGTCAGCTGAGCATGCCAAGAAAACAAAGAGACCAGCTGCTGTCCCTACAAAGAAGAAGAAATCTTCAGAAGCAGAGATTAGAAAAGCAGAAGAACTGAAGAAGGCAAAGCTAGATAGATAGAAAAGAATGGAAGAAGCCGCAAGCCTTGACAAGACTTATCGCATGAGGAAAAGGAAAGGGCTTGTTGCTGAATCCGGAGAAGGCGCACATGTCATAGAACCTATTCTTCTGGTGATGTAGGTGTCATTGTAAAGCCAGACAGAAATATGGCCAAGGAATGGCATCTGATCAAGGGGGAATGGTACATCTCGGCCCACATCAATCAAGTTATTCCAACCAACGTGGATAAAGATGAAATATTTAGGGATTGGTTGAATAACAAGCATCCAACTTTCTACAACAACATCATGAGAGAAGCCAAGAAGCTGAGTTACATCCCAATTGCTCCAGAAGTGGAGACCATGGATTACAAGAAGACTCCAGATGGGAATATTGATAAAATTGCCTTCAATGCAGTACTCAACAAGTGTCTTGCACAAGATGACATCCTTGAAGAAAATAGAGCTGCAGAAGTCAAGGCAAGGTTGTTCGAGATATGTGCTATTCCGGAGGAAGAGAGATTTTGAATCAGAAGACTTATCAGTGGTAAGATCAGAATATAATTTGATGTACTTGTAAAAATCTTATCTTTAATGGAAATTCTATCTTTTTTGATCTTAAGACAAAATCTCATTGTCTTCTGAACTCACCATCTCTTTTTTACTTATGTTTAACTTTGTTCAGCATTCTTTCGGAGAAATGTTTTGGTTCCATCAAAAAGGTGGAAATTGTTGGGAAATTTATAGTTTTGATGGAAGTTCCAAAACAGTTGTAATAGGACCAGTCGAACATGTTAGTCGACTGATGATATGATAGGAAACCAACTGAACATGTTAGACAACTGATGTGTTAGACTAGGTCTTTATCAAAGAAGAACTCAAGATGTACAAGTCAAGTGAAGATCAGCGTAGCGAAGATCAACATAGCGAAGATCAGTAGAGCGATGATCAGTAGTAAGATCAGCAGCTGAAGATCAGTAGTGGATTTCAAAAGACCTTACTTGAAGACCAGAAGACCTATTCTATGAAGATATCAACAGAGTCGATTGGTTGAAGCTAAGATAACCATATCAGTAGACTCAAGGCAACTGATCAGTAGAAGGTAGTGATCAGTTCAGGCCAAGTCAGCAAGATGATAAGCTTATCTACTTATCAAGTATACGGGTGTTTTGCACGGAAGAATGTCAACTTTAGTTGGTGAACAAACACTGAAATGTTGTACTTGTTAACCAATGAGAAAATGACACGTATGAACAAGCTGATAATGTGGGATTCGGTGCTGCATAGTCAAACGACTAGAAAGGAAAACTATTCACGCTTTTGGCCATGCCGTCCCTAAAGCAAGTCACATCAAATCCTGCATCCTACCAAATATAGCCAGAAATTCAAATTTCTCTCAAACGGCTCTTTGATTTCAAGGTCTATAAATATGGGATTACTCTTCAGAATGAAGATACGAAAAATTATCAAGAAGCTCATACTATAGCAATATTTCCGCAAGAAGAACACAAACTTGAAGATTATTTCTAAATGTTCATCCCATTGTTCTTAGCATAGAAATCTCATCCTTTAGCTTTTAGGCTACACAAATACTAGGATAGATTTCCAGTTGGAACAAACAACAAATCTTACCCAAACCCAAAGTTAGGTTAAGTTTGTTTAGCAAGATTTCAGACTAGGGTTTCTAGTTCTGATTTCTGGGATCGGTTGAGTGAGAACTCTATAAATATATGTTGGTTGTAATGTGTTGGACTAACACAATAAACTAAGTCCAAGTCGGTTAAGTTGGTGCCCCTTGTGATAGGGAAGAATGGACGTAGGACTGGTTGTCCGAACCACTATAAATCTTATGTGCATTTATCTGCTCTTAACTGCTTTACACTATCGCACACGACTTGGCTTAAAATCTCATACATATTCTGAGTTAGGATCAGTTCGCATCAAGCAACTGATCTGATCAGTTTGACTCCCTGGTCAGCTGATTGAAAACAAACTCGAGAATCTGATTTGTTAAAACTGGTTTTTCACACGGGTATAAACTAGCTTCCGCACAATCAGTTAAACTGATAGACACCGAACTGATCAGCCATCAGGTGATCAGTAAGTTGGATATCAGTCCATACTGACTCACTCGCACTCTGATCAGGAAACCTGCTTTCACACCTGATCCGCACGAAAAGTTTTTCAGAAGTCTATTCACCCATCCCCTCTAGACTTCTGCCCTCACGAAACCCGTTCGGGACCTACAGAGGAGACGTCTATCAGAGACGGCCCCTTCCCCCGGTGGCCTCGTCGCCAACTAGGCGCCAAATCCGGAGCAGAGCTCCCTGCCATGCTCCACGAGGAGATTCGATCCCCAGAATCCATGAAACAAAGACGAAGTGAGAAGAAAGGAAGAAGAATGGAGGGTTTACCTGGAGCAAGTCACCGCCTGAATTGAGATCGAAAAGATGGCTTGAGCAACACGATGGATTTTGAGGGTTAAAAAAAAAAGTGAAATGAAGAGAAGAGGGACGTATTTATAGAAGAAATCAAAGGCGCGTGTGTCGGCCCACGACCTTTCATATCCCGCGCGTGAAGCTTACGCGCCATTATAGCCTATTCTTAGTAGGCACGACAGTCGAGGCGAGCTGCCATCATCATGCTCAGTCCCGAGGCAATAGTCACGCGTACCCCAGAAGTTTCGCGACCTCGCACACCGGGATCAAGGAGATGCTGAAAAATTAGCTCGCCCCACCCGTTAGCGAACATAGGACGACGAGATAGGGGCTATTGTTGTAGGCATATAGTGCGAGGTCGGGCGCGACCTGGAACAGGGAAAGGAGAAACACTTCAAATTCTATACAAGTTTACCACCTCGCCAGGAAAATGGGAGCATGGGCTTACAAGGCACGAGTATGCATCCCCGATGCACCTCACAGGTCACATACTGACACAAGTACGGAGCATTAATTGAGATGGGACCCGTGGCAGGCGAGCAGCGCCAGAGACCTTGCCTAAGGATGGCCTTGATCAGAGATGTGTCAGTAAAGGATGGTAATGATGAGTAGCTAGGAGTAGTTAAACGGCTAAATACCTGATTATCCGGATCTGTCTCGAGCGATGACCCAGCGAGACGCCTGAGCTCTTGATCCCTCGAGCGACCTCCCAGCGACCTCCGACCTGGGTCACATCAATCATGTAGCATTTAATGTTTGACAGAGCTATTTCCTGCTACTTGTCCTTGTAATTCGGGAGAGTGAGCTCCACTCTCCCAAACCTTATAAATATGGGTCATTTATGACCAAGAAAAGGAAAGAAATTAATACCTTACCAAACCTCTTGCAAATTAATTGCTCAACACTTATCTTTCTTAATCATATATATCACATAAATGCAATCCACTTTACACATTTATTGTTTGTGTCACTAAGATCATTAAGCCACATTCCAAATCGTAATCCTCATATTTTAGTGCACAACAAGTCCTATTAAAATCCGATGAGTCTGGTCAATCAGAATAAGAATCGACTACAAAATTATATTCTGAAAATTCAAAATTATTTGAAAACGAAAAGATAAAAGCTTTAGAACAAGAATCAGTAATATCTGATTCAGAAAATTCTGATAACAATAATAATTGTGATTGTCGGGATAAAGATACAGATGAAGTTTATAGACTTTTATCCCAAATGAAAAATTTAGAAATAAATGTGTTAGATCATAGTAATACTATGGAATTATTAAAATCTATTAAAGATTCTAATTTAAGATCACAAATTATAGATCAATTGGATAATATTCCTACTACATCTAATAATTTTAATAATACACAAGATAATAATATTAATATACAAGTTTCAGATGAACCTTATCTTATGAGTAAAGTTTATCAAATGCTTAAAGCAAAAGAAGAAGTAAAAACTCCTACTTCTTTAAATGATTTAAGTATTGAAGTTGAAAATCTTAAAAAAGAAATTAAATTTCTTAAACAAAACAATACTACATTAGAAAAAAAAACTTGATAAACTAGAAGATAAAGGATCTATAATTATTCCTGAAAATAATAAAATTAATGACAATTTTCTCAATAAAATTGATAAATTTATATCTCAAAAATGGTATGTGAAAATTATTCTTTTAATTGATAATTATTACTCAAAAGAATTTATTGCACTTATTGATAGTGGTGCAGAATTAAATGTTATACAAGAGGGGTTAATTCCTACAAGATATTTTGAAAAAACTACATATACTTTATCACATGTTGGAGGTGAAAAACTTGATATACAATTTAAATTACCAAAAGCCTTTATTTGTATTGATAAAAAATGTATTTCAACAAGTTTTTTACTTGTGAAAAATATTTCTAACCAAGTTATACTTGGATCTCCTTTTATTCAAAAAATATATCCTTTAATAAAAGTCGATTATAATGGTATTATTGGAACATGTTGGGAAATGAATTTAATAAAGAAGATTTTGATTAGATTCCAAAACCCCTGAGTATGACATGTTTAGGATAATCTTGATAGATGAGTCAGGATTCCGTTTTAGAGTGTTCAAGATGTTATCTGCACAATGTATAGTCAGCAGATATAGATCAGGATAGATTCTGAAGATCTTGAAGACTCAGTAAGTTTTGAAGTTTCAATTATGAAATCAAGTTTCAAGACTCAAGATGAAACCGAGAATCAAGACTATGTGAAACCGAGAATCAAGACTCGCATGAAGACTCAAAAGATATCAATCAAGATATCTCTCAAGACTCGAAGACATCAAGACTCGTAAGATCAAGATATCAAGATCGAAGACAAAGGATCTTTTTTGAAGGCACAAGAATCTATCAAGACTCAAGATTTATCTTGAATGCTCAGTATAACCTGAATATTCGAGGCAAAGAAACTGAGGAATATAACCGTTGGAATCCAACTGACGTGGACCAATAAGATGAAGACAACCAGCCTGAAAAAGCTGCAGAACTTACAAAGCATAGTATGGATTTGAATGTGATTCTCTCCAACGGTAACATTCAAATCCACACTATAAATACAAGTTCTTCCTTCATTATTACGTGTGGAAGTGCGGAGAAAATAGCAAACGATGCTACAGAGCTAAGAGAACATATACTCAAGCTTTCCCACCATAGAACACAAGTCTGTAGATATACAAATATATTCAAAGAGTGTTCTAGAACCCAATCTAAGCAACCCACGATGTATCCTAAGCTTAGAGAGATTTTCCCAACCTTAGCATTGAGGCTAAACAAATGTAAGGGAAAATATCACCATAGTTGGAGACAACACCAAACCCAAACCCCATTCTCGTAAGAGATAACTAGTGGTGAAGTGAGGTAGTTGTTAGGCAATCCCGAGAGAGGGTGATAAGTCCCGTTGGAGTGTGAACTCGTTAAACATCTAGAGGCGAGCCCGAGAGGGTGATAAGTCCAGTTTGAGTAAGTAAACTACAGAGGTAGTCAGAAAGCTCAAAGTAGAAGAAGTGAGTAAACTATCTTGGATAGTCAGAAAGCTTATAGGCAATCCCGTGGAGGGTGATAAGTCCCGTTTGAAGGAATTTCCCTAGGAACAGGGAGAGTGGATGTAGGAGCTTGAGTCTCCGAACCACTATACATTGTTGTGTTGTTTACTGCTTTATGTTCTTATCTTGTCATATGCATTCGATCATAAGCAAAACACAACACATGAGCTTAAAAGAGAAAAATCTGGAATCACCATTCCTTGACCCCTGTTTTTATATGCATTTCATGATTATTCCGCATTTCATGGGTTTTCCACCAGGGCCTAACATAACATATGATGATAAGCCTATAGTTCTTAAATTTATTGATAAACATTTTTCAAAAATTTTACACAATATTTTTGATAATATCAAAACGAAAGAAAATCAATTAAATTTCTTAAAACAAGAAATTACTATTTTATCTATTGAATATAATTTAAAAAACCCTAAATTACAAGATAAAATCAAATTGATTCATAATCAAATGAGTTTAGAAATTTGTAATGATCTTCCAAATGCTTTTTGGAATAAAAAGAAACATATTGTTTCTCTTCCTTATGAAGATAATTTTACAGAGGATAAAATTCCTACTAAAGCACGACCTTGTCAAATGAATTCTGAATATATGGAATTATGTAAAAAAGAGATTAAATCTCTTTTAGAAAAAAATATTATAACAACTTCACAATCACCATGGTCTTGTACTGCCTTTTATGTTAATAAACATTCGGAACAAGAAAGAGGTGTTCCAAGATTGGTTATAAATTATAAACCTCTTAATAAAGTTTTAAAATTGATAAGACATCCTATTCCTAACAAGAAGGATCTTCTTGATAGACTTTATGATTCTGTTATATTTTCTAAATTTGATTTAAAATCAGGATTTTTGCAAATTCAAATTGATAATTCTGACATGTATAAAACTGCTTTTAATGTTCCATTTTGACATTATGAATGGAATGTTATGCCATTTGGTTTAAAAAATGCTCCTTCTGAATTTCAGAAAATTATGAATGATATTTTCATTCCATATAATGAATTTATGGTTGTTTATATTGATGACATTTTAATATTTTCTAAAAAAATTGAAATGCATTTTAAACATTTAGATATATTTAAAAAAGTTGTTATTCAAAATGGTTTAGTAATTTCTAAACCAAAAATGTTATTATTTCAAACTAAAATTAAATTTTTAGGATATTTTATTGAAAAATGCAATATTATTCCTATTAATCTAAGTATTGAATTTGCTTCTAAATTCCTAGATGATATAACTGATAAAACTCAATTACAGAGATTTTTAGGAAGCTTTAATTATATTTCACCATATTATAAAAATCTTGCAGCAGATACTGCAATTTTATATGAAAGACTGAAGAAAAATCCTAATCCTTGGAATATTGCTCATACTAATGCAGTTAAAAGGATTAAGGAAAAGGTTAAATATTTACCTTGTTTATCTATTGCTAATCCTAATTGGAATAAAATAATTGAAACAGATGCCTCAAATAATGGTTATGGAGGTATATTAAAACAAATTGATTCTAATAAAAAAGATGTTGGTCCCGGTGCTAACGAGTCTCACACGTGTATGGGGGGGGAATACACGTGTTCAGTAATTTTTAAAAACTTTTCTTTCACTAAGGTCAGATGGGCCAGGTTATCCTGATGATTTTGCCCTGAGAAGCACAGATTGCCCTGAGTCAAAGTCTACTGAGACAATGATCCTGAGCTGCTTTCAGAAGCTTCAGATTAGCCCAACTGAGACTGAGTTTATCAGAGATCCTGAGGTGCTTGGATCAGATAATTATCTTACTGAACCCTCAGTAGAGTTAGTTCAGTTTGGTAACTATCTGTTCTAGCTACTCAAGTGTGCAGAATGGTTGGCCCTAAGTTTATAATCATTTTAGCTTTGCTGAAAATCTTCCCTTTAATAAAACAATGATTAAGGTTGTGACCAATTTGATGCAAGTTCAGTGGATTGGTTCCAACTGAATATCAGTGAATTATGCTTTCAGTGAAAACATGCAACATATAAAAATGCAGTACAGAAAGCAAAACAACACAACAATTATAGTGGTTCAGAGACTCAAGCTCCTATGTCCACTCTCTCTGACCTTCAGAGAAATTCCTTAACCACTTCCTAAAGCTTTCTGGCTAACTCACTGTAGCTTACTCACTTTTCTACCTTGAGTTTTCTGGCTGACTCACTGCAGCTTACTAACTCAAACACACACAAGTGTTCAGACTACCACAAGTAGCTTACTAACTTCTTCTCTAGAGTTTTCTGGCTAACTCACTGTAGCTTACTAACTCTTTACAACTCCAACTCACCAACAAAACACACACAAACTACCTTAACAAAGGGTTTGGGTTTTGGGTTGGTTTCCAACTAGGATGAGATATCCTTTACAATAAGAACAATGTAAAGGCTAGGATATCTCTACTAAGCTTTGGATATATCTATCACTCTAGGCTTAGTGAATGAACTCTCTCCAATGTGAAACACTTGGGAAATTCTAGGGTTTTCGAGTGCTTCAATTTGCAATAATACGAATGAGCTCTTGAGTTGCTTTGAAATTTCCCATAACCTCTCAATGTAAAGGGTCACTAGTATTTATAGGCAACTTCACCAAGGTCACTCTTGAAAAACTATCCGTTGGAGGAGATAGCTTCATGAGTTTCCTCTTATGGTGTTTGATGAACGACTATTTTTAGGGTTTGAATACTCCCTTGCATGTTTTTAGGAAATATGCAGTCATGTAGCCAATCACCAATTTATGCAGTCTGGAATATAGTACTACTGACATGATTCAGTGTCCTGTCGCTTTCAGTGTCAGTAAAGTATAATGTTGTCTTCCTCTGATTGGTTCTTGTCTTCAGTAAATGTAGACAAACATAACGACTTTTTTTGGTCAATCTCTCTTAATGAGATAACCTTAAACAACACTTAGACTTAGTTCCTTTTGTCTGCCTATGAATGTTTTGGGCAATATCTATTTTTCTGAATGTTTGCATTTTTCTCAGTTTTGTAGTCTTCAGATAGATATTATTCAGTGCCTCTGAACATTCAGGTTATCTTGAGTATTGATATCTTCTTGCGAGTCTTGATAACCTCTTGGAGTCTTGATATCTGAGTCTTGAGTCTTGATGTCTTGATAACTTATTGAGTCTTGATATCTTACGAGTCTTGATGTCTCGATAACATCTTGAGTATTCGGTGTCTTGATGACATCTTGAGTCTTGATGTCTTGATGACTTATCTTGAGTCTTGATGTCTTGACTTCTTTTGAGTCTTGATTGTCTTGATGACATCTTTTGAGTCTTGATTGTCTTGATGACATCTTGAGTCTTGATTTCTTGATTACTTCTTGAGTCTTGATTTCTTGACAACTTCTTGAGTCTTGATTTCTTGATTCTTTTTGAGTCTTGATTTCTTGACAACTTCTTGAGTCTTGATTTCTTGATTATTGCGAGTCTTGATTTTCTTGACAACTTCATCGAAGTCTTGATTTCTTGCCATTTATCGAAGTCTTGATTTCTTCAAAGAACTTATCGAAGTCTTGATTTCTTCAAAATCTAACCTGATCTATATCTGCTGATTATACATGGTGCAAATACCTTCCTGAATAATCTATACTGAATCCTGACTCAGTCTATCAAGATTATCCTGAACATGTCATACTCAGGGTTTTTGGGATCTAATCATAACTTCTTTATTAAATTCATCTCCCAACAATTTCCCCCTTTTTGATGATGCCAAAACCATCTTGTTACAAAAACCTAACCTATACTTAGGTTTCAGTTTGTCTATTACAATCCAAAATGGTAATTCTTCCCAACAATTTCAAAACATAAGGCATATCAAACATAAAAGACATGTAAAAGATAATGAGATATTATCTTTGAGCATAAAGATAAATTTTCATTGATGTAGGATAAGAGTTACAGATTACAATGAAAATAAAAAACAGAAACATAAGTAAAAAATCTTCTGTCTCCTTCTACTTCATCCTCTGGCACTTCCAGGTTGAACATCCCATAGTATCTCTTCTTCAATTCATCCATTGCTTTGATGATATCAGGGTTGTTTCCTGTTAGGCCTAGCTGGATGGCATATTGAGCTATCTCCTGAGAAATGGTTGTTTCATTCACATAACCATTCTCAAGTCTAGGAGCTGGGTAAGTGTATGGACCAGGGGCTACTATCTGAGTATTTCCTTCATCTGCCAAGTTGATCCAACTTTGCAGGTACTTAGGATAGAATGTCAGTAAGTACTCAATGAAGGCTTCATTCATATCCGAGCTGCTCCCCCTCCATTCTCTCAGAATCTCATAATAGAACCAGAAGGTTCTCTTGATCTCCTCCCATGCATCATTGAACTGAATAGGCATCCATTTGTCAATGTGCGGCCATTTCTGAGTTTTTCTCTGACCCCTCCTTTTGCTCAAAAACTTCTTAAAACCACTTCTTCTTTTCCGCTCTTCTTCTTTCTTTTTCCTGATCACAGGAACACCTGACACAGAAGCAACAGTCTTCTTCTCCTTTTCGATTTGAAGGGTTTTCAAAGTTTTCTTGGTATTGAAGACTTCTTTCTGACTTTCAGTTTCTTCTTTTTCAGATTCTTCCTCAGATTCTTCAAAATCTATTATCAATTTCCTCTGAGTAGACTTAGAAGTTTTAGCTCTTTTCTTCTTCTCTTGCTCCACAAATGCAACGGCCTTTCTCTTTTCAGGTTTGACTTGTTCTTCACCGGGTTTGCTTGTCTCAATTATCCTTCTATCACTCAGTTTCTCAGAAATTACTTCCTGAATAGTTTGCTCAGAAGTTTGAGTGTAGATAGGTTTCTCAGCTACTTTGAATTTGAGCTTCTCAGTGGCTTCTACTTCTTTTAAGGCATCAGCAATTTTCTTTCTTTCAGCTTCTTTCTGAGCCTTTTTCTTCAAGGTTTGTGCCAACAACTCACTTAGTTTGCCACCAGTCCTTTCCCCCTTTTTGGCACCATACCTTGGAAGTAGTTGAGCCAGTGCAGTATCCATATGGTATTGCTCTTTGCTTATACTTCACACTTCCCCTGCCAACTGATCATGCTCATCCTCTAGCCTTCTCATGTAATTTTTAGTCATTGAGAGCTCATCTGAAAGAGGTGCAAACTGATTTGAGAAGACATTATGCATCATCTCTGTCATCTTGGTCATGAGCATAGAGCCCATTTCCTCAACAGCTGTCTAGATCATCAGATCATTCTTCTCAACCAGCTTGGCTTCAAGATAGGCAGTTCTTTCCTGATACATCTGCTTCATCTCTGCATTGAGCTCAGTTTTGACTACATCAACCTTTCCTTTTAAAGTAGTCATTTTATCTGCAAGAGATGTTTGTAGTTGCAGCATGTTTGAAGATGAACTCAGATTTTCCAGCTTTTGAGATTGACTTGCCAAGGTTTCTTCAATTTGAGTAACTTTCTCCACCATTGGCACCACCTTCTCCAATTTATCCAGGATAGGATTGAAGTCAATTTCTGGAGTGTGTACAACTTTTTCCACCTGAGCTGGGTGCTCCAACTGAGCCTCAGTCTGCATATCATACATAACAGATTTAAAGATAGGAACTTCAGTAGCTTTGGCATAATGTTTAATAGTGCCAAAAGATACCTGAAGAGTGCTAACTTCAGTCTGAGGATGTGTGATATCAGTCTATCCAGCATCAGTGTCCTTCTCCATCTAAGATTGTTTTCAGCATCATTTTGTTTGTCACCCTCTTTATCTTGATCCTCATCTCCTTCTGGATTCATAGAACTGGAGGCATCAACATCAGCTTTTCATTTCTCAGCCACCTTCCTCTTTACTAGCTCATCAAAATCAGCAATTTTCATTCTAAGCTTGGTCTTCCTGAATCCAGAGAACTCTGTCAAAACAGCAGTCTCATCATTATACCAATCTTCTCCTCTGAAGGAGGCTATATTCAGCATCTCCGGAAGAGTTTGATTCAGGATGTAGACCGTGGTTCTGAGTCGGAAGAAGAGATCCTGAAGGTCAGGATATGCGCTCAGCTCAGGGTACCTATCAAGAATGAATCGTTCCCCCTTGCTGCGCCACTCAGTTTCTTCTGCCTCTCCCTTCTTCAACTTTGGGCTCTCGGGGGACAAAAGAGGATTGAATTGTAAGAGTTTCGTGTCTTTGGTGGATCGAGAAATGGTTCACTCAGGAGCGCATCCAAGTTGGCCGGTTCTGAGGTTCGGGATCGATTCGACGTCTGAGCAGTCTCTTTTCGATAGAATCGAGGTCCCTTGAAGATCTCCTGAGAAATTTTATCTGAGCTCAGAGAAGTTCCGAGTACCTCGAGAAAACCCGTTCCTTAGTTTCTTGATCCTGCACAATTGTCAAAACCTGAGCAAGAACTCAGGAGGAGATTTCACCCCTTCTTTGCCGCCTTCATGTTGAATTTCTTGATTTTTCGACCTCCTCCTCGATAATAGATTGAAGCTTTTCTGCGTTCGCGAGCCAGTGTTTTCTTCTTGATTCTCTCCTTTTTTTTTCTCTTTTCACTTGCATCGGGCTTTCCCCCTGGCTTGTTTGGCTTCAACAACTTCTTCTTTAGCAGTCTCCTCCTGAGACTCAGAGCTTTTCTCTTTCTTTCCTTTCAAAGTCTTCTTTGTTGGTGGTTTGAACATGATTTTTGACTTTGGAAAGGATGAGGAATTGGCAAAGATGTCCTCCTCTTCTCTGCACATTTCCAAGATAAATGCAATCTTGGTTGCATGTAGGATCTTTCCTTTGACAACAACCTGACCATTCACCTTTCCGAACTTGTCCGGGCGATCACTCACCACCTTGATTAAATAGTGTAATCAGTTGAATGCCGTGGTAGGTGAATCTTCAATCGCCACCATTAGCCTCAACTTAGGCGTGCTTATCTGTTCAAAGCTGCCAGATCTACTCATGATGCATTTGCTTACAATGTCCAGCAATACTCGATATTTAGGCTTCAAATGCCTTTTATTCAGAGTAGCTTCAAACTTTACTGGATGCTCTGCAATTTTATCCAGATATTCTTGCTCCCTACCCATCATATATACCGTAGGGTCTTTACCTCTACCGCTTAATTCATACATGGCCTTAAGATTCTTAGGAATAATATACAATTCCCTAACAAAATCCACATATTTTGAACTATGCTCTAAATGCGAGACTGTAATCTGCGATTCTATACAATCTTCATCATCTAACTTCAAGTTAGAGATAAACTCAATTACCTCTTTTGCCCATTCTGCCTCTGGTTGATTCGCAACCAGGCAAGTAAGCTTTGCCAAACGAATCATATGCAACGCTTCTTCTTCGTGAGTTGCATTGGATGAGCTTTCGAGAGAGACGACATATTCGTACCAAGGTTTATTGGATATGGCTAGCTTGTCATATACATAAAATGTCATTTTTGGAGAATTTTTTTGGTGAAGGGTTTTGAGATAGATGAAAATATTTCTGGGCAATCGAGAGTTTTTGAAGCAGAGTGTTTGAAGATGAAGGCTTTTTGGAATCGGGCTTTGAAGGAATTTCTTCAATAGATATAGGATTTTGATTTATTAAAAATCGCATAGATGAAGAAATCGACGGTTGAGATTAAAAACCGACTAAATCGGGTATATGAAAGGACGATTTCACAAATACAAAGCCGCCAATTTATCCCTATTGGTGATTAATGAACAAATGCATTTAATTATCGTTCTCGCGGACCATTGACTTTCTTCGTGGATTTCAAAGGTCCCGCCCAAATATTCCTTCAGGTGTTTTGTTATTTATTGCCAATGATTACTGAGATTCAGTTAGACAATAAATGTGTTGCATGAGTCAATACTTCTTCAGACTAATTTCCTCCATCATCTTTTACCGAAGTTTTGACATTGATAAAATGTCAAGATAATATCGAAATAATCGATCTTAATAAAAGGTCAAGATAATAATCGAAAGTAATCTTGATCTTGATAAAAGGTCAAGATAATAATCTTAATCTTGATCTTGATAAAAGGTCGAGATTATAATCCGAAAATCTTGATCTTGATAAAAGGTCAATATAATCGAGTACGATCTTGATAAAAGGTCGATAATAATCTTGAAATCTTGATCTTGAGGATAACCGAGTTTCCCAAGACTTCGGTGTTCAAGACTCTCAATTTTATCCCGAGTTTTTTTCAAGAAAAAACGAGAAAACTTCATGCATCCGAAACCTTCAATTTTTCGATTTGCTTTATTCACGGATCCAACATACCTAATTAACCGATAGTTCTGAAATCTTGATTCAACCAAAGGTTTAGTCAAGATATCACTCTCTTATCAAGATGAATTTTCTCCATTCGATGTCTTTCTTCTCAACATGATCTCGATGAAGTGATGTCCGATATCAACATGCTTACATCGGTGTGCAATACATGATTTTGTGTAATAGCGATTTGCCTTATTATTATCACAAAATATAGGTACTTCATTGGCTATAATCTTATAATCCTCAATTGTTTATGCGAGGCAAAAAATGCATGCACAAGCGACTTCTGCTGACCGTGTATTGACTTGAGTAATCTTGATTACTCTTTGAGGTTTGTTTCTTTGAAAACCATTATATCGGTTTACTTCCAAGAAATTGACAAGTTCTTGTGGTAGACTTTTCATCAATTTACATCCTCCATAATCGACCTTCGAATAGCGGTTAATTCAAGGTTATCATCATTTGGATACCATAATCCTCTATTCACGGTGCTTTTAAGACATTTGAGAATCTCTTTGGCGACCTCCATGTGACTAGCCTTAGGATTAGCTTGGTATCCCGCATATATCCCAATAGCAAATGTTATGTCGGGGCCTACTGGCCGTGAGATATATAGTTGATCAATGATCCTCTATAATCGGTGTGATTTCTTGATTTGCCTTGGGATCGGGATCCATCTTGTAGTTAGTATTCATAGGAATTCTAAGCGCATTTGCAATCTGTACACCATACTTTTGCAATCAAATCTCTGGTGTATTTTGCTTGATTGATGAAAATTCATTCCTTAGTTTGTTTCACCTGAAGTCCAAGAAATAAATTCATCTCCCCCATCATTGACATCTCAAACTTTCTTTTCATCAGGGTAGAAAACTTTTCACACAACTGATGATTTGGAGATCCAAATATGATGTCATCTACATAAATCTGAACAAGTAAGACGTCTTTCTCATCTTCTATCCTGAACAGGGTCCTATCAACAGTTCCTTTGATAAAACCATGGTCAGTAAGAAACTGAGAAAGAGTATCATACCATGCTCGGGGTGCTTGCTTAAGACTATACAAGGCTTTCTTGAGCCTGTAAACTTGGTCATTCTGTCTGAAACCAGGAGGTTGTTCCACATAAACCTCTTTCTTAAGCACACCATTCGAATGCACTTTTCACATCCATCCGATAGTCAGGAATTTCATGTGGCAAAGATATGCAAGAAACAAAGTCGATGGCTTCTAGTCTTGCAACAGGTGCAAAGGTTTCATCATAATCCAAACATTCTTCTTGGGAATAACCTTGTGGAACTAGCCTTGCCTTGTTTCTCACAATGTTGTTGTTTTCATCTCTCTTATTCTTGAACACCCACTTAGTTCCAATCACATTGTGCCTCTTAGGTCTATCCACTAGCTCCCAAACTTCATTCCTTGAGAACTGATTCAACTCTTCTTGCATAGCAGTAATCCAAAAGGAATCTTGTAGAGCTTCTTCAATCTCAGTAGGTTCTTTTTCAGATAGAAAGCAGCAGAACAAAGAACTTTCTCCATGGAACGTTCTTGTTTTGACACCATCTGATAGATCACCTACAATCTGACTTTTAGGATGACTATCCAACCATTTTCTCTGGATGTTCCCCTTCAAGTAGTATCCTCAACATCAAAAATGTTAGGTTCGGGTAGTTCATTAAATTCGAGGAACTCTTGGGAAGCGAGAAAGAGAATCATCTTCCTCAGGGGAAATTCCATTCAGAACATTGTCAGAGACATTTGTTCCCCATTGGTTGATAGATTCAGAGTTTGCCTCAGCTGTGACCACATCTTCATCGGCATTACATACCTGAGTCTGAACTATTGTATGTTCAGATTGGTCAGCTTCAGTGTGTTGGCTTTCCTTCAGTGGAGAATTTCCATCCTGAGTCTCACCATCCTGAGTTTTTCCATCCCGAACTTCTTTTATGCGAGTCTAATTCACTCCATTAATAGAAAATGGTGACTTCTTCTTTTTCGTGTTAGAGGATGTTTTATCATTCTTTTTTTCAAAGCTAAGTCCGGTGATTCTCTTGATCGGGTTCTCCGAAGTCATGTTCACATTTCTTCTGAACACAAGTAGATTCATCAAAAACAACATAAGGTGTTTCTTCCACAATAAGAGTCCTACAGTAGTAAACTCTGAAGGCTTTACTGACTTGAGAATATCCTAAGAATATCCCTTCATCAGCTTTGCTATCAAAAGTTTTCAACTGATCTTTACCATTATTGTGTATGAAACACTTGCAACCAAACACACGAAAGAAAGAAACAAGAGGCTTCCTTTCAATCCACAACTCATATGGAGTTTTTCCTTGGTTCTTGGTCAGCATGGATCTGTTCTGAGAGTATGTAGGTCCCGATTTTTGTGGAAAACCCATGTGCGTGCGCGGAAGACTTGTGTAATGCATATAAAACAGGGGTGAGGGCAGAGTGATTCAAACTTTTTCGCTTTTAAGAACATGTGTGTTGTGCTTTGCTTATAATTGAATGTATATGACAAGTAAGAACATAAAGCAGTAAAGAACACACGATTTTATAGTGGTTCGGACGAAACCCGTCCTATATCCACTCTTCCCTTAATACAGGGGCACCTACTTAACCAGCTTAACCGACTGGACTTAGTTTAACGAGTTAGTCCAACACCCAACATGTAGGTCCAGAATGGGTTTTGTGAGGGCAGAAGTCTAGAGGGGAGGGGTGAATAGACTTCTGAAAACTTTTCGTGCGAATCAGGTGTGATTGCAGATTTCCTGATCAGAGTGCTAGTGAGTCAGTTTGGACTGATGTTCAATCTTACTGAGTGCCTGGGGGCTGATCAGTATGATATCTGTCAGTTTAACTGAGAGTGCGGAAGCTTGTAAATACCCATGTGAAAAACCAGTTTTATCAATTCAGATTCTTAAGCCAGTTTTCAACCGGCTGACTAAGGTGTCAACCTGATCAGATCAGTTGCTTGGTGTAGACTGAGCTTAACTTAGAATATGTATGCAGTTTTAAACTCAGTTGTGTGAATAGTGTAAAGCAATAAAGAAAGCAAGTAAATGCACACAAGACTTTTATAGTGGTTCAGACGAAACCCATCTTACATCCACTCTTCCCTTAACACAGGGGCAACTTAACCGAACTTAACCGGCTTGGACTTAGTTTTATGTGTTAGTCCAACACTCAACAGATGTTTATCGAGTTCACACTCAACCGAACCAGAAATCATAAACTAGAATCCCTAGTCAGAAATCTTGCGGTAACAAACTTAACCTAACTTGAGTTTGGGTAAAGAATGTTTGAGGGTTCCAACTGGAAATCTATCCTGGTGTTTTAGTTAGCCAAATGCTAGTGGATAGGATTTCTTGTTAAGACCAATGGGATGAACACTCTAAGAATAATCTTCAAATATGGTGTTCTTCCAGCGGAAATTCTGAAGGTTTTTTGCTTCTTGAGAATTTGCGTTAATGTTGTTGTTCCACTTTGCTCAATTGTTCATGTGATGGTTGTTGGTCTCTTGTCCTCCCTATTTCTTCACTTGACGAGCAATCCCATTTTATAGACCTCAAAATCAAAGAGCCGTTGGAGAGCAATTTGAATTTTGGGCTATATTAGGTAGGTTGTAGGATATGATTGTGACGTGCTCTGAATATCGGCGTGGCCGTACGCATGATTAGTGTCATTTATGTCCGCATCGTCGAATCCCGTAATGTCAGCTCTTTTTGTGCACGTGTTGCTTTCTCCTTGGCTTCGCGAGGCGGCACTTCAGTAATTTGTCCGTTAGACGATTGATATTCCTTTTGTAGAATATTCGTCTTGTTTGGTGTATCATTTTGATTGACGCCAGGTGTGAGCTGACTTGATCAGATAACTGATCAGTCTACCTTGTTGAGTCTTCTAATGCAGATTGTCTTAGCTCAATATGCAGACTCTGCTGATATAGGTCTTCAGGTCTTCTGGTAGTCTTCTGATCTTCAGGTGACTCTGAGCCTCAGTGTCTTCAGCTATACTGAGTTTTCAGGTTTATCTGAGTCTTCAGGTTCATCTGAGTCTTCAGTGTCTTCTGTCTTAACCTGATTTTCTGACTTCTTTTCTTCTGATTTGTTCTTAGCCTTCTGATCATCTGACCTTATCTGGGTCATCTGATACTTCGACCTGACCTATACATATTGAGTTCCCCCTCAATATGTGACCTATCTTTTACATCAGCTATCTATATATTTCAGCTGGTCATCTTAATCTGATTCTAAGTCATCAGTCAGCTAACAGGTCTGACTGGTCCTATTACAACCTGTTTTGGAACTTCCATCAAAACTAAAATACAGATTTCCCAACAATTTCCCACTTTTTGATGGAAACAAAACATTTAATCAGAAAAACAGATACCACGAATAGAAATGCTGATAATGAAATGCAGTACATACTTCAGAAGACAATGAGATATTGTCTTAGAATCAGAGAGATGGAATATTTCATTCAGATAGGTGTGTGCGTTATAGAATACATGAAAACGTACCTATCATCTGATTCCAAGTTGTCTTCCTCAGGTGTACTTGAACATTTGCAGCTCTTTGGGGATGCCAAACATCTTGTACATCCTTTGCATTAGCTTGTCCAGATCTTCTCTTCTATGGATCCCTCCTTTTTCAGCAAATCCATAGTAGGCATTCTTGAACTTGACAACATCTAGCTTCTTGTCTGGACGCAAAGGTGGAAGGAGTAGTTCAAAGGGTGGAGCTTCTTGTATCAGTGACATGATCTTTCCTTCTTTCATCACAGTCTGGTAGAAGTCTGGATACTTCGTTTCTAACCAGTTCCGGAATTCATCATCATTTTCAGTCTGATGTTGATGAATCAGAATCTTCTCCAGGATGTATACGTCACATAACCATTCTCCTCTGATCTGATCCCATTCTGGAAGCAGATCTAGCCGTGCATAGAGGATGTCTTTAACAGGTGCTGGAAGGGCATTCTTCTCCCAAGCAATCTCCTCTGCTGCAGCTTCGTTCTTCCTCTTCCTTCAGATGTAAGCGATGTTCAGTCCCTTAGCCTCTGCTAACTTCTGCTTCTTGATGGCTGCCTCTCTAATTCTCTATCTTGTTTGCTCTTGAACTTGTTTAGGAGTCATCTGGCTTTTGGTAGAGAATAATTGGTCTTGTCTCTGATCTTCCGCAGTTACTTTCACCATCTTGCCTTTGCCTTTCTTTCTCCTCAGAGTCTGCTTAGATTCTTCTTGTTCGTCTTCTTCAGCTAATTTCTTAGCGAGTTCAAGGCTCTTGGCCTGATCATCAGTTTCCATTCTTTTCTGTACGAACGAAGAAAAGTCTTCAATCTTGTCGACTCTGGCAATAACCTCTGAAAGAGCAATTTTCTGCTCAGTGATCTCTTTGCTATGTTGCTCCACAGTTTCTTTTACTTCAGCAACGAGATCAATAGATGGAGTGGCTGGCAAGTCAGATACAGTGGTTTCTTGTAGAGATGTAATTGTTACCAACTGTGTCTGTTTTTCTTTCTTCTCTTTATTCTCTTGTCCTTCCCCCTTATTGGTTTCATCAAAGAGGTTGGACATTCTACGGTTCAGAGCATTGAATTACCGTGTGATCTCCTCTCTGAGTTCCTCGACAACAAGAGGAGTGATCTGAACGGTGGCATAAGGTGTATGTTTCAAGAAGCGTCTGAGAGCAACTTTGATATCCTGTCTTGCTCGTTCTGCAGAAGCTACAAAGTGTTTCCAACCCATATCCATGTGGTTGTCAGTTTTCTCTAAAGATGCCCAGACATTCTCCAATAGTACCTGTGTCTGATCGAGCATATCTGTCTGAAATTTGAAGTTTGTCAGACTGGAGATTGAGCTTCTCGGCAAGAGGATTAACTAGTTGCATAACTTCAGAGAGGATGGCATTGTGCATCCCAACTGTGTGACTTCTTTCTCTGTTAACTAGTTTTGCTTGCTCTTCCTCAAACCGCTTCATCAGGTCTGCTGTGAGCGCTGCGAATTTGTCTTCAATAGCAGCCTTGATCCCATCCTGAATCTTCTCAGTATAAAGATCTAGGGTATCAGAGCTCATCGTAGCAGTCTAGTCAGATGTTGAAGCCTTGCCAAGTCGGGTCTCATCTGCAGCACCCATTCTTGGTTCATCGGCAGCTCCCTCATGATCTGTAGGAGGTTGAACAGTTTCCTCCCTGTTATCAGCAATTCCGAACCTTTCATGAATCAACCATCTGATATCATCGTTATATGCCAATTCAACAGCACTTTCGATCCCAACATGGTTTAAGCATTTCAACTCCAAGTCTACAAAGAAATCTGATCCCAGAGTTGTCATGAGGATCAGAAATTCCTCGATGCTTTTTAGTCTGATATCCCTCCAGAACACAATTTCTTCTATCTGTTGCTGGATGCCAGGATGTTGATCCAATTCAGGGCACAACTCCAGTAGATACTCCTTGATTTGTTGCTTCATTATCCTTATGATGGGGCTTTCTGAAACAGGTGAAGCAAGCACGGTTCTGGTATTGAAGGGATTATGAGAGATGGACACTCGCTTGTCAGATCTCTCAGGTGCTTGTGACTTGTTTGGAGATTGGGATATTTGTGGTTCGTTTTCAGCATTTTGAGGGTGTTCAGTTTCCTGAACAGGTTCATTGATTGGTGGTGTGGGAGATCTGGGTGATCTGATAGGTGAGGGTGAGGGTGAGAAGGTTTTGTGAGGAGATGGTGGTGGTGATGATTTTTGAGGAGAGGGTGATGGTGATTTGGAAGTGGGCGTTGGCGATCTTGCTCTCTGGAAGGTCGTGGTGAGAGGCAGAGAATCAGATGGTGATTCTTCCTCAGATTGCTCCACTTCTGTCCCTCTGACAGATTTCTCTCCTTCTGCTGCGATCATCTGCTCTTCCCTTACTTCTCTGGCAGTGGGCTCAGAGCGGACTGCTATCTCCTCTTCTGATTCCACTTGCATCAGATCCTTCGTTCTGCTAACTTGCTGGGCAAAACTTGGAGCAGTCTTCAGAGGAGAAGTCACTCTCTTCTGACGTTTCCGCTGAGCATCTGGTTTCTTGGCCAGATCCTCCCTCTTCATCCTCTTTTCCGGAATGGCCGTTCCCTGCGCTTCAGAAGATGCAGTTGCCTTATCTTTTCCCTTATTTTCTCCCTTGGGTTTGGGCACATAAGGAGTTGGATCTTCATCAGATTGTCCAGGTATGGACTCATCCTTGCCCAATATGGCCTTGTGCTTTGCTTGATATATCTTCGCTCCATTCTCATTCCATTCATAGTTCTGTGGCAGCTTATCTGACAGAATGATTGAGATTTTGTGTATGAAGGAGCACTTGGAAGATAAGCACACTACATTGCTCTGGGTCAGTTCGAACTTCCCCGAGTCTTTCCTCAATCGTGCCTTGACCATACCCAACCAATCTATGTCTGAAGCCTTCTTTATTATTGCATCCATGACACTGATTTTATAGGAAGTGACAACATCAAGACTGTAAGTTGAGCACATGATCACCTTTTGAACGATCTCAAGGAGAAGGTGATATTTCCTCTTCAGATAGGAGGCTTTGACGTTTATTGTGTTCTCCTTGTTTGCTGGTCTCAACAACTTGGCTTCAAGAAATTCTTTTTCTCCTACATCAGTCGTGTAGGTCTCTGGATTGATGCTTCCTCGAGTTAGGCCGAATATCCTCTGGAGATCTTCATTCGACACTCGCACTTTTAGTCCGCCAACGGAAGAAATCAGGTCAGCATCAATGTCTTCATCCCTCTGTAGATTGTATAGAAACTCCAGGGCTTCATGGGTGTGGACGATGTTCTGATGTGTAGAGCAATATCGTTCCAGCCCACACGCTCACAAGCACTCCAGAATTTCCAGCGATTCAGGATCTGAGGTGATGGTGAATACTACATACTTCTCATCAATGATGTCTTTCTTCATCGATGCAAAGTTGCAGAACTTTTTCCCTTGGCCCGGTCGTGGAACAAGATATGCTATTTCTGTACGATATGCAAATTGATGTTTAGTTTGGGTAAAATATTTCAATAAATTCAGTCAAACCAGTAATCTAAGCATCAATTTAGCAAGTAAGCGTATAGATCTTATAAAAATTACAGAAACATATCATCACGACTTATAAACCTAGGTACCAGAGTGAATTGAAATAATGCTATATTTAAACGAGAAATTACCAGAAATTGATTCGTAAGATTTGAGAAATCGTAAGAAAAGAATCAATTGACTTAGAAAGTAATTCTCTGAAGATTTTGAAAGTTTTGATCTTTTAAGAGCTTTGAGAAGACGAAGTAGTGAAAGAAGTTTTCTGAGAAAGATTTGGATTTTATAGTATGCGAGGGAAAACCTTTTTGCACAACTTTCCAAAGTACTCAAGTATCCGTGTTTTGAAATCAGTGGCTGAGATTAGTCGGCTGAAAAAATTTTGATCGCACGGTTGAGAAAAGTAGTCTTCTCATATTTCGGACTCGAAAATTCGCAATAAAACGCATTAAAAACACATTCTCAAGTCCGCATTAAAAGTTTTGCAGTGCATGCGTCATAAAGTGAAAACAGAGTAAAAATCAATTTGTTTAAAAATAACGCATATAAGATATTCAGAAAGGGATAAATAAGAGAACGTATCTGACTGATTGATATTGTAATCAACCAGTTACCACTGTGATCTGATCTGGTACTTGTTGACCTTACTGATGGTAGCTTTAAGCATTTCCCAACAATATCTTACTTATCTGATCAAATTCCTGTGTGAAGCACTTCGTCACTTATCTGATCCACTTATCCGATTCTCTCATCTGATGCACTTATCTGATTCACTTCATCCTTCAATCTTCTTCTATTCAGCCCGCATTTACTATGCACTTAAGTCTACTCCTGCCAAAACATTTACTTCGGGGAGTCAAAAAGTTGCCTCGATTCCCAAATCGGCGCGATTTGACATTCCGTAATAATGGCATAGATACGTTGTGAATACTCACACTGTCAACTCATCCAACCATTAGCCGCATGTTCCTTATGCGTTGTCGATGCAAATTACTCTTAAGGTCTTCTGAGAAAAATAAATTTGCATTTGTACCCCTAATTTCCTTCTATAAATTAGCCTGGGGTGTTAGGCAAAACAACACAACATAAACCATTCATCTTCTTTAGCATATACTTCATGCCTTTCCAATGAGTTCCTTATTTCCGATGAAACTTCCGGTGAAAACCTTTAACCCTTTTCCAATGAATTCAGCTTCTCAAATCAACCCTGTGTGTTCCTTCACACTGCTTTCGTCGTCGTCTAAGATTACACATACGATCAATGCAAAGCTTCTTTACCACCGTGGTGGCAGATCTGCTAAGGCAAATGAGAAGGCACTTCTCCTAACTGTATGCACCTTGTGCGCCTATCGAGATGATGAAATTAGCATCAACAGACCCAGTCTGAAACAAAACATGAGTTTGGTATACGATCTCCTGTATCAAACTCAATATTTGCATGTGACACTAGTGTCCGTTTGGTCCTTGTGACCAAACTTTGTAACCTCGTGTCCCATTTGCTGTTGGAGAGCCCATTGATTTTAGGTCTAGGGGGCTCGCACGGAAATCCTTCAAGGCCTCTCTCGCTCCTCACTCCGAAGCTCTGAGGGTGGCTCAGGATTTTCCTTAAGGCCTCTCACGCCCCTTTTAGGGTCGGGGGAAAATGAGAGCATCAAGCTCTTGAACTCTCTCTCTCTCTCCCCTTCCCTACCTTGGGTTGGCTTAGGGTTTATGGTTTATGGTTTATGTAATGACCTCGGGGTCTTCTTGTACTTGAAGCTTGTAATACCACTTGAAGATAGCTTGTAGGTAGCTTGTGATATCACTTGTAACTTGTAAATCTGACCTCCGGGTCCTTATCAATGAAAAAATTCATTTATTTCATTGTTGTGTTGCCCTCTTCGACTTATGAGATCTGTAGCTTTTAACATACGACTTGCTTGTTTCTTTGCAACTTTAATCGACTTATAAAGTAATCTTCTAATCGTCGGTTCCCTTGTCGATATATCTTTGGTGATCTCGCTCCTTGTCCGAACTTGGATCGGCTACTTATCGATTTCTTTCTCGCTCCTTATCTCAGATTCTCCGGGGATCGTCTACTTGTGCGAATTTCGATCCGCTCCTTATCCGAACTTCGGATCGGCTCCTAATCACGGTGTCGATACGATCGGTTGAGATTCCTAACTCAACTGATTCCTCTTAACCTGGTTAGTCTTTTAACCAACTGGTTCTGGAGATCAATCCACCAACCATTTATGGTGCACTTTCTCCGAGATCCAGAAGACCTAGCTCGTTGCATAATTCTCTGAATCTAATCTCAGCTAGTGGCTTAGTTAAAATATCAGCTTTCTGCTTGTCAGTATGGATCTTTTCCATTATGATATTCTTCTTTTCAACGTGATCTCTGATAAAATGGTGTCGGACATCCACATGCTTGCATCTTGTGTGTAGAACAGGATTCTGAGTGATTGCAATAGCACTATTACTGTCACAGAATATAGGTACGTTCTTAGCTACGATGTTGTAATCCCCATTCATTGACTTAGCGGAGCGATTGGGAGCAACCAGTTCCTGCGACCATATATTGCGCAATTAGTAGATGTCATGGCGATGTACGCTTCTTGAAAACCAAGAGATCAGTTTATTTCCCAAAACTGACATGATCCTGAGGTTGACTTCCTGTCGATTCTGCAACCTCCGTAATCAGAATCAGAATACCCACTAAGCTCTAGATTGTCATCTGATGGGTAAAAAAACCAAGGTTTACTGTCCCCTTCAAATACTTGAGAATCCGCTTAGCTGCTTCTAGGTGGCTTTGCATTGGATTTGCTTGAAATCTGGCACATACACCTACTGCAAAGGTGATATCCGGGTCTCGGTTTGGCACTTTCGGTATAGTAGAGATCCAATCAGAGCCCTATATTCTTTCTGATTAGCTTTCTGACCATCTTCATCTGGATCCATCTTGAACCCGGTCATCATGGGAATTCTGGCTTCCCTGCAATGTTGAACTCCAATCTTTGCCAAGAGATTCCTTGTGTGCCGCTGGCGAGATGAATATCCTTCAGTACTACTGCTTGACTTGTAAACCCAAAAAGTAATTCATCCGACCCATCATGGACATCTCGAACTTCCTTGCATCAATTTGCTAAACTTCTCACACGACTTCTTGTTGGGAGATCGAAGATGATGTCGATCCACGTAAATCGAACCATCGAATATCTTCTCCATCTTCTATTTCGAATAAGGTTTCATCCACTATTCCTTTAGTGAATCCAATCATCTATCCGGGCGAGAGAGTGTATCATACCAAGCTCGAGGAGCTTATTTCAAAGCCATAAAGAGCTTTTTCTTAAACGGTACACTTGGTTGCCTTTTTTCAAAGCACGGAGGTTGTTCAACATAAACTTCCTCGGCTAGTACCGGATTTAAGAATGCACTCTTTACATCCATCGATACACAATGAACCCTCTGTGGGTAGATATGCGAAACAACCGAATGGCTTTTAGGCGGCGGATCGGTGCAAAGGTCTCATCATAATCAATTCCTTCGACAGAATACCCCTTAGCAACAAGTCTTGCCTTATTCCGGGTTATGACATTATTCTCATCTCTCTTGTTCTTGAATACCCACTTCGTGCCAATCACGTCTTGATGAGTTGGTACATCCATCGGTTTCAAACTTGATTCCTCTCAAACTGCTTTCGGCTCCTCTTGCATGGCTAGAATCGAATTTTGCGTCTTGTAGAGCTTCCTCATCGCGGTTGGTTCCTTCAAAAGACGATAACAACTGAAGACATGGCACTTTCACTAACTGATGTCTAGTTTTGACTCTATCGAGATGGGTCTCCGATAATCGATCGGTTGGATGATGGTAATCCAGTCCTTCTATTTCGATTTGCGTCTATTTGGAGAACATCATCCATTTCGATAGTAGTTCATTACTAGTGATTGGGAGTGGTGCGAAATTATGATCCACTTGATAAGAACATGTCTCGGTGATGTTGGACTCATCATGTGTCGATGTTACATTCGTAGGAACTTCAGAGTTCCCCACGAACCGGATGGTTCGGTTGATCTCTCATTTGTTGCCGGCTTCTTCAGCGGCGGTTTATGCGTACCTTAGGTCCGATTGACTGTTGAATCGGCAAGATCAAGATTCGGGATATGTTTTATTACGTGTTAAATTTTTTCTTCTTGATACTTAGTCGATCCATTTTCTAACGTGTCGGTAGCGGTTGATGCGGCACGGCTTTGTTACGAGGCGAACTTTCTCTTGTTCAAAAAGATGTCTCATCAAAGACCACATGGGGTGTTTTCTTCCACAACCGGGGTTCGTTTGTTGTAAACCTTGAAAGCCTTCTTTGGATGAGGAATATCCTAAGAATATACCTTCATCGACTTGGCCTCAAAAGTCTTCAACCGACTTTTCCCATTGTTGTGAATGAAACACTTGCACCCAAAAACATGGAAGTATGAAACACGAGGTTTTACGCCCTTCCACAGTTCATAGGGTGTTTTGAAGTGAGTCTTAGTCGAGAACATCTCATTACGAGTGTGGCATCACGGTGTTGATTGCTTACGCCCAAAAAGCGGCTTGGTGTCGCATGTTCGATGTTCTAACATAGTGCGAAAGCTTTCTTGAGAGTTCTGTTTTCTCGGATTCGCTACTCCATTTTGTTGTGGCGTTCTTGCGGTGACGTTTCATGTCAGTATACCAAACTTTCGGCAAAAATCGAATAAAAAAAGTTGTAAATTCTGTACCTTTATATGATCCGATTTTTTTTACTATCGACACCCCTTTTCATTTTGTAGTTTCTTGAGTTTCGGGTATCTTTGTCGTTGTCTCGTTTCTTCTTAGTATAAGAATATAACCCAAGTAAACTTGGAATAATCATCCACGATTACCAGAGTATATTTACGTCCACTAAGACCGACTGGTGTAACTGGTCCGAATAGATCCATATGGGCGATTGCATTACTCCTTTGGATCTTGGTCCGGTATTCCCTTGAATGAAGCTTTAACTTGTTTTTCCTTTTCCGACATCGACACATACGATCTTTAGAGAGTACCTCATTCGGAAGTCCCTCAACCAAAGGCACCCTAGCTATCTTGTTAAGAGTCTTGAAGTTCAGATGACTCATTCTTTTGTGCCATAGCCAACTGCTATTCTTGGAACTCTTAACAATTAAGCATGCATTCCTTGGGCAACTGTTCCAATCTGCTATGTAGATCGTGCCTTTCCTTGAACCAGTTAGCAAGATTTGTTGAGTAGCTCGATTTCTAATCGTACACTTGTCACTCGAGAACTCAAAGCTGAATCTGTTGTCGTAGAATTGTGATACTGATAGTAGATTGTGCTTTAATCTTTCGACATACGAGACACCAGTTACTTGTACATCATCATTCTCTAAGGTTCTGAATCTTTTGGTAAAACCAAAGTTATCATCACTGAAGAGTACACGTGGGCCTTCTTGTTCTTTGTAAGAGCTAAGGAGATGTTTGCTTCCAGTCATGTGCCTTGAGCATCCACTATCGATGTACCAGATAGTTGCTTGTACACCTCCTTTGTTGGCCAGTCCCACGCGAACCTGCAATCGAATCAGGCTTTAGGTACCCCTTTGGAATTGGGTCCTTGGGGGTTAGTGGTGGATTTAGGGATCCACACAAACAGAGCACTTCTATGGTAATCAGATAGATTAGAAGGTCTGATTTGTCTCCCATACATATCAACATAATCATACGTCTCTTTATATGCTTTCTGATTAGTATGATTACTTGTGTGAGCCTTGGGTGACTCAGAAGACTTGAGATTTTCTTTATATTTTGTCTTCTTTTAACCCGATTGTGGCTCGGTCAAAAAGTTAGCCCTAGGTCTCGGGGTTATAAGGGTAGGTACGATCGCTACCATCAAAGATTCATATCTTCTTGGCATAGATGGTCTTTGCGGTTTACCTATAAGCTTGCTTATTAGGCGGTGACCTTGATTGAGTCTCTCAGATTAGATTTCCTTCTTATAGGTTGTCTCTTACGATACCTAATCTATTTCGTCGAGTTGAGGTTTCTTCAAGAACGGGTTCTTTCTGTTGATTCCTTGGTCGATGCTTAATCAGTTAAGTCCATTTTCGTTCCTTTTTCGATTAGGCACTTGCCTTTACTTTGCTCGTGAGTCTCTTTCCCTTATCGAGATACATGTTTAACTTTTTGTGTATTTTTGTCGAGACTCGTTTGATTACACCTTTCGAAGTGAATCAGCGGGCTTTTTGAGGATGTAGAAGGATTCTCATACCCAATTCCTTCTTGTTAGTCGGGCGTGAAAATAGGTGTTCATATCTTGAGCGGTTTTAGATGACTTCGTGAAAACCTCTATTTTTCTTTAACAAACTATCCTCGATAGATTTTAGACTCTCATGTAGTGAGAATAGCTCATCAAACTTAGCTTGTAGGATTTTTGAAATCATCGAACTTCTTTGTTTGTTGATTGCTAGTCGATCTTTGATCTGCTTCTCCCGATCGAAGATTTAACTTTCGAGCGTTAAGTTCCTCGTTACCTCGACGGCGCTTTTAATTGATTCGATTAGGTTGTTTTTCTTCGCAGCGTTCTCTTTAACAAGCTGGTTATTTCTGATCCTTAGCTTATCATTTTCAGCTTCCACTATTGTATAAGTGTCTACTGTCTCAGAGAGATCATCAAGCAATTGCTCAGAGTAGAGATGCAAGTCAATCTCTCCAGCAGGTGTGCTAATAATAGCAGGTGTGGAAATTGAAAAAGCAGAAGGTTTGGAGATTACCTCAGATTGGTCTTCCTCCCTGGCCATCAGGCAGATTTCATCGTCATCTGAAGAGAATATCAGATCTTCATGTTCGAGGAAATCAACAGCACTGCTTATCAGACAGAAGTCTTCTACAGATGAGTAACCATAATCCTCAGAAGGCAGATAGGAATCATCAATTCCTGTTGTGTCAGCAACCATGGCTTTTCTATCTCTGACGCGTTGCTCTCTTCTGTTCCGCTTCTCTTCTCATTCTCTGGGAGTCAGGTCAGGGCAGTCGGTGCTGTAGTGACCTGGTTTCTCGCAGTTGAAGCATGATCCTCGATCTTCGAAACTTCCTCTGCCAGGTGAGTCACTCCGTCTGTAGGATCTGTCAGGTGACTTTCTTTCTAATGGTAATCTGAACTCCTTCTGTCGGATCTGTTATCTCTTCTCTCATCTGACCGGTCATCTCTTTTCTTTTCTTCTCTGTGATCCCTTCGATCATCAGATCTGGTTCTTTATAGTGATCTGTCAGTTGGCCTCCAGTTTCTTTTGTTGTCTTGATAGTCTCTGTAGAATCTGCGATACTTACCAAGTTGAGTATTTGATCTTTCAAGTTTCCTGGTAAGCAAAGCGATTTGTTCTGCTTGACTCATTATGTTTCCAACATGTTCAGTGGCCTTTGATCTGCTGCTGGTTGCTTTGAATGCAACTGATTTAGATGTTGAGGTTGAGGCTTCAGCAGGCGTCTCCTCATCATCTGCTTGCCCTCTTTCGATTAAATCGAACTCATGGGCTTTAAGGCTTAGGAACAAGCTACTCGGCTTCATCTTGGCTATGTCTTGGCAATCCTTGATTACCGTGACTTTCATGTCCCACTTCTTGGTGAGAGATCTCAGGATCTTGTAATTGATGTCTTTGTCTGACATCTCTCTTCCAAGTTCTCGTAGCTTGTTTAGTGACATGGTGATCCTCCCATCGAGCACGTTGATGGTCTCGTTGGGCAACATTTTGAGTTTTTCGAACTTCACCAATTCAACTTGTAGTCGGCTGTCTTTGATCTGATCATTTCCTTCACATATCTCAGCAAGAGTATCCCACATTTGTTTTGCAGTCTTGAGATACTTTATCTTCTCTTTGGTGACTTTATCCATCGTCTTCATGATTATATGCCTGGCGATTGTATCTAGAGTATACATCTTTCTTTCTTCTGCATCCGTCAGGGCTGGACTTGTTCGAACAAGACTTCCAGGTGCATGATCTGGATCTCCTCCAACCGCTGGGTTGTCGTGATATATGACGATGGGTCCTCGTTCAATGACTTCCATCATTCTGCCGCTTATCGATCCCAAATGATTGCACATGTATATAGTCCAATCTGCATACTCATCAATTGAAAACTTAGGCAAATCATGATACATACCAGAGGTATTATCCATGCTGAGTGATTTTGAAAATGAATGAGTTTTGAAAACGGTTTTTCAAGATCTGTTCAAATGACCACAAAGATTCTTCCTCAAGAATCGATGATACTCAAAGCCAGTGGTATGTAGAACCACTGCTCTGATACCACTTGTAGGTCCCGAACGGGTTTTGTGAGGGCAGAAGTCTAGAGGAGGGTGCATAGACTTACGAAAACTTTTTCTTGGATCAAGGTGTGATTGCAGATTTCCTGATCAGAGTGCTAGTGAGTCAGTTTGGACTGATGTTCAATCTTACTGAGTGTCTGGGGGCAGATCAGTTTGATATCTATCAGTTTAACTGAGAGTGCGGAAGCTTGTAAATACCCGTGTGAAAAACAAGTTTTATCAATTTAGATTCTTAAGCCAGTTTTCAACCGGCTGACTAAGGTGTCAACCTGATCAGATCAGTTGCTTGGTGCAGACTGAGCTTAACTTAGAATATGTATGTAGCTTTAAACTCAGTTGTCTGAATAGTGTAAAGCAATAAGGAAAGCAAGTAAATGCACACAAGACTTTTATAGTGGTTCAGACGAAACCCGTCTTACATACACTCGTCCCTTAACACAGGGGCAACTTAACCGAACTTAACCTGCTTGGACTTAGTTTTATGTGTTAGTCCAACACTCAACAGATGTTTATCGAGTTCACACTCAACCGAACCAGAAATTAGAAACTAGAATCCCTAGTCTAAAATCTTGAGGTAACAAACTTAACCTAACTTGAGTTTGGGTAAAGAATGTTTGAGGGTTCCAACTGGAAATCTATCCTGGTGTTTTAGGTAGCCAAATGCTAGTGGATAGGATTTCTTGCTAAGACCAATGGGATGAACACTCTAAGAATAATCTTCAAATATGGTGTTCTTCCAGCGGAAATTCTGAAGGTTTTTTGCTTCTTGAGAATTTGCGTTAATGTTGTTGTTCCGCTTTGCTCAATTGTTCATGTGATGGTTGTTGGTCTCTTGTCCTCCCTATTTCTTCACTTGACGAGCAATCCCATTTTATAGACCTCAAAATCAAAGAGTCGTTGGAGAGCAATTTGAATTTTGGGCTATATTAGGTAGGTTGTAGGATATGATTGTGACGTGCTCCAAATATCGGCGTGGCCGTACACATGATTAGTGCCGTTTATGTCCGCAGCATCGAATCCCGTAATGTCAGCTCTTTTTGTGCACGCGTCGCTTTCTCCTTAACCGGTAGATTTGATAATTTGTCCGTTAGACGATTGATATTCCTTTTGTAGAATATTCGTCTTGTCTGGTGTATCATTTTGATTGACGCCAGGTGTGAGCTGACTTGATCAGATAACTGATCAGTCTACCTTATTGAGTCTTCTGATGCAAATTGTCTTAGCTCAATATCACGGAATTTTTGGCGATATAGGTCCGGAGTCTTACGGTAGTCTTCGATCTTGGTGACTCGAGCCTCGGTGTCTTGGCTATCTTTTTGAGTCTTCGGGTTTATTCTTGAGTCATCGGAGTTCATCGAGTCTTGAGTTCATCCGAGTCTTGATGTCTTCTTCTTCCGATCTTCCGACTTCTTTTTTCCGATTTGTTCTTAGCCTTACGATCATCGACCTTATCTGGGTCATCCGATACTTCGACGACCTATACATATTGAGTTCCCCCTCAATATGTGACCTATCTTTACATCATTTATCTATACATTTAATTTGGTCATCTTAATCGATTCTAAGTCACCACCCATTCTTGTGTCCGACCGGGTCCTATTACAACTTTGTTTTTGGAACTTCCATCAAAACTAAAATACAGATTTCCCAACACAACATATGTTTACCGAGTTCACACTCAAACGGGACTTATCTCCCTCACGGGATTGCCTACCCTCCCTTTTGGGATTGCTAGATGTTTACCGAGTTCACACTCAAACGGGACTTATCTCCATCACGGGATTGCCTACCCTCCCTTTTGGGATTGCTAGATGTTTACCGAGTTCACACTCAAACGGGACTTATCTCCCTCACGGGATTGCCTACCCTCCCTTTCGGGATTGCTAGATGTTTACCGAGTTCACACTGAACCGATCTAAGAAATCAGAAACTAGAATCCCTAGTCTGAAATCTTGCGGAAACAAACTTAACCTAACTTTTGAGTTTGGGTAAAGATTTGTTTGGTTTCCAACTAGGTTGAGATTTTCCCTTACATTTGTTTAGCCTCAATGCTAAGGATGGGAAAATCTCTCTAAGCTTAGGATATTACATTTGTGCTTAGATCTAGGGTAGAACACTCTTGAATATATGCGTGTATTTCTTGCTCTGTGTTCTATGGTGGGAAGGCTTGAGTATATGGCTCTTCACTCTGTAGCATCTTTTGCCACACTCTCCACACGAATAATGAAGGAAGAACTTGTATTTATAGTGTGGATTTGAATGTTACCATTGGAGAGAATCACATTCAAATCCATACTATTCTGTAGCTTTTTGCAGCTTTTTCAGGCTTGTCTTCTTCCTCTCATTGGTCCACGTCATTTGAATCTAACGACTATATTCTTGGTTTCTTTCGAGTCTCGGGATCTTGATTCTATCCGAGCCTTGGTTTATCCGAGCCTTGAGTTATCCGGTTGTCCGAGCCTGAGGTTATCTGAGCTATCTGAGCCTTCAGGTTATCTGAGCTATCTGAGCCTTCAGGTTTCTTGATTCAGCAAACTTCTCTTCAGCGGACCTTATACGTCGAATATCTTGACACCACGAACTTCTTGAGTTCGGCTCTTGGTCGATCAGTCATCGACCCTCAGTCACATTATTTCGAGCTATCGATTTCTTCTTTGCACGATCGATCGGCTCGGTGATCGGATCGGCTCTCTTCGAATCAACATATCAAGATAGCATCAGTCGATTCATCAGTTAGCATATCGGTTTATCATATCGATCTCGATCCGCGTCGATCTCGTCGATCTCATACGCTCCTCTTCATGCTCGATCTCGATCCGTCGATCTTGATCGGTCTCATCTGCTTCATCTTCGTCTGCAACCTTCTCTTCGATTTCTTTGGCGCTTTTCTTCAACCCGATTTTGCACAACTCATCGATTGACTCGGAACTCATCTTACTCATCCCGATCTCGTCGGTCTAAATCTGCTGACCTCGTATGATTTCGATCATCTTCATCTGATTTCGTGAGTTCCCCCTCAATTTGTTCTCTCGTTCCCCCTTAACTTGTATCTGTAAAATAGCTTGAATAACACAAGTTGATAATGTTTTGGCATAATTTATCAAAACTAAAATATCCCAACAATTTCCCCCTTTTTGATAATGATGCCAAAACATTAAAATATATGCACTTTTACAGAAACGGGGTTTTAAAATAGATCAGTTCAGGTGGTCACATTAAAAACTTGTGAACTTTTGAACTACCCGCTCTGATACCAATTGTAGGTATCAGTACAGATGTTCATATTTGAAAAACAGTGACCAGTGACCTTTTGAACAACCTGCTCTGATACCAATTGATGGTATTAGTACAGATGTTCATATTTGAAAAATAGTGACCTTTTGAACTACCCGCTCTGATACCAATTGTAGGTCCCGATTTTTGTGGAAAACCCATGTGCGTGCGCGGAAGACTTGTGTAATGCATATAAAACAGGGGTGAGGGCAGAGTGATTCAAAAAATTTCGCTTTTAAGAACATGTGTGTTGTGCTTTGCTTATAATTGAATGCATATGACAAGTAAGAACATAAAGCAGTAAAGAACACACGATTTTATAGTGGTTCGGACGAAACCCGTCCTACATCCACTCTTCCCTTAATACAGGGGCACCTACTTAACCAGCTTAACCGACTGGACTTAGTTTAACATGTTAGTCCAACACCCAACAGATGTTTACCGAGTTCACACTCAAACGGGACATATCTCCCTTACGGGATTGCCTACCCTCCCTTTTCGGGATTGCTAGATGTTTACCGAGTTCACACTCAAACGGGACTTATCTCCCTCACGGGATTGCCTACCCTCCCTTTCGGGATTGCTAGATGTTTACCGAGTTCACACTCAAACGGGACTTATCTCCCTCACGGGATTGCCTACCCTCCCTTGCGGGATTGCTAGATGTTTACCGAGTTCACACTCAATCGATCCCAGAAATCAGAAACTAGAATCCTTAGTCTGAAATCTTGCGGAAACAAACTTAACCTAACTTTTGAGTTTGGGTAAAGATTTGTTTGGTTTCCAACTAGGTTGAGATTTTCCCTTACATTTGTTTAGCCTCAATGCTAAGGATGGGAAAATCTCTCTAAGCTTAGGATATTACATTTGTGCTTAGATCTAGGGTAGAACACTCTTGAATATATGCGTGTATTTCTTGCTCTGTGTTCTATGGTGGGAAGGCTTGAGTATATGGCTCTTCGCTCTGTAGCATCTTTTGCCACACTCTCCACACGAATAATGAAGGAAGAACTTGTATTTATAGTGAAGATTTGAATGTTACCGTTGGAGAGAATCACATTCAAATCCTTACTATTCTGTAGCTTTTTGCAGCTTTTTCAGGCTTGCGTCTTCCCCTCATTGGTCCACGTCAGCTGGATCTAACTGCTATATTCTTCAGTTTCTTCTAAGTCTCAGGATCTTCAGTTCTATCTAAGCCTTCGGTTTTATCCGAGCCTTGAGTTATCCGAGCTTATCCGAGCCTTCGGGTTATCTCGAGTTATCGAGCGCCCGGGTTTCTTGATTGACGAGACTTCTCTTTAGCGGACCTTATGCGTCGGGCATCTTGACACTCGGGCTTCTTGAGTTCGGCTCTTCTGAACCGATCATCGACCCTCGGAGTCACATTATTTCGGTATCTGATTTCTTCTTTGCACGAGTCGTCAATTTCATTTGATCGGATCAACCTTCTTGAGATCAACATATCAAGATAGCATCGGTCGATTCATCGGAGTTAGCATATCGGTTTATCATATCGATCTCGATCGCCGATCTCGTCGGTCTCAAATACCCCCTCTTTCTTCTGTCGATCTCAATCATCGTCTGATCTTGATCGATCTCATCACTCATCTTCGATACGCAACCTTCTCTCCCCGATTTCTTTGGCTTTAGTTTTTCTTCACTTTTGATTTAACGCAGCTCATCGGTTGACTTGAACTCATCTTACTCTTGATCTCGATCAATCTAAATGCATGACCTCATCGATTTGATCATCTTCGTCGATTTATTTGAGTTCCCCTCAATTTGTTCTCTTGTTCCCCTTAACTTGTTATCCGTAAAATAGCTTGAATAACACAAGTTGATAATGTTTTTGGCATAATTTATCAAAACTAAAATATCAATAAGTAGATGCGGTGTTGATAGCTTGACCCAAAATCTCTTAGGAATATCGACCAACAATCATTGTCCTTGCGACTTCTTTTTCGAGTCCTATTTCTTCTTTCAACAACACCATTACATTTGTGGGGGTTCTTGCGGTGATGTTTCATGAGCTATTCCATTTGTCGCACAATAATCGGATATGATATGATTGATAAACTCGGTTCCTTTATCCGATCGATTTTGACCACACTCGAGATTCTTTTTGATCTTGAGCCTTTTCAAGAGTTCAGCGGATTTTGTGCGAGTCTCTTTCTTCTTGAGTAAGAATATGACCCATGTGTATCTAGAGTAGTCATCAACTACCACAAGTGTGTATTTTTTTTTGCCATTAGTGCTCACGGTGTTCTTGGACAAAGAGATCCATATGTAGCAGATTTGTAGTATTCTATCAAGAGAAACATCTACTTTGCTTTTGAAGGATGCTCTGATTTGTTTTCCTTTCTGACAAGCATCACATACATGATCTTTACTGAACACTTCATTGGGTAACCCCCTCACAAGTGCTAATCTTGCAAGTTTGTTCAGGGTTTTGAAGTTTAAGTGATTCATTCTTTTGTGCCACAACCAACTGGTATCAGTGGAACTTTTTGCAACCAAACATGTATCTTTAGGAGTTGAACTCCAATTAGCAAGATACACATTTTCTTTTCTAGTACCAACCAGTAAAATTTTATGTGAAGTATTGTCTTTTACATAACATAAGTTCTTTGAGAACTCAACACTGAATCCTTTGTCACAGAATTGACTGATAGAAAGCAAGTTATGCTTTAGACCAGACACATATGAAACACCATGGATATGAACAGAGTCAACTTTAAGAGTTCCATATCCTTCAGTTTGTCCTTTGGAATTGTCTCCAAATGTGATCTGAGGGCCTCTTTGCTCAACATAGTCAGTGATTGGTTGCTTATATCCTGTCATATTTCTTGAACATCCACTATCCAGATACCATACAAACAGAGCCAATTCATTTCCACTCATCGTCTTTATGTTGTTTTCATTTCGGTGCTTTTCTTTTCTTTCACCGAAAAAACAAATCGGTTCTTAGGTACCCATTTGGTGTAGGGTCCTACAGTTAGTTTTTGTACCTTTTGGAACCCAAATCTTTAACAACTCTAATTACTTTAGAGTGGGTGATTTGTCTCCCATAAACATCTACATACACATTCACCACCCTAGGTGCCTTGGCAAACATCCGTGTATGAGTGCCGGCCTTAGCATGAACATGAGCCTTAGAGTTCTTCTTGGGTTCGGGCCTTTTGTTCAAGTGACTTAGCTTTTTTGTGAAATTTGGTCTCTGTCTCTGTGACTTGGGTTCAGAAACCTTTACCCTTAGGCAAGTGGGGTTTAGGTTGCTCAGATCTTGAAATTGGGATCTTTCAATGTCGAGGACTTGGTCTTTTCAGGTTGAGAATATCTCTGCTTTGAGTGTTTCTCTTCGAAAATTCCTCGATGGTTGATCTGAGATCTCTTTAGGTTGGTATTCTTAGCACGAGGCTTTGAAATCTTGGCACGAAGATTTCCCTCCGAGTGTTAGGGTTTTCTAGCCTTTTCACGAGGTGCAGGCTTTCTTCCCTGAACCTTCGTTTTTTCTAAGACCATATGTCCTTTACCCTTGTCTAAAACTACAGGGCGTTCTTCTTGAAGAAGATTAGATGTCACTAGTTTAATAAAGGCGATCTTGGTGCTACTAGAAAAAGATTGGAAGACCTTGTGAGGTTCCCCCGGAATGTATCCCAATCCAAATTTTTATAGTTCTTGGTCTTTGATAACTCTAAATTTCATCTATCACTTTAGATGCGTAATTCAATAGAGCTAACTTTCTGCAAGATTATCCTCACATTTCTTTAGAGTTTCATGCTTCTCAAAGAGGTCATTGAACTTCGATTACGATAAAATTTGAATCTCTTTTAGTGGATTTCTCTAATTTTCCATTCGGGATCTCTATCACCTTCTCTTTTTCTGAGAGTTGTACTTTTAGAACATCTAGTTCATCAGTAGTTCCCATCAATTGAGAAGTGATCTCGGCATTTTTAGAGTCTTTCCACTTCTTGATTCTCGTGATCGAGTTCCTTGTTCTCGCTCTTGAGTTTGATGGAGCGATTCTTGTAACCTGATTAGTCCTTCATAAGATTCTCAAATGAATCCATCAGTCAAAGGTTGTTTCATAGTTGAACTTGAGAACTCATGTGCTTGTGTAGGAGCAACAACGAGAGATAGAAGAATTTACCTCCTCCACAGCCATATATAAGAGATATCATCATGTCACTATCTCGAGAAAATCTCTTATATGAGGCTGGAACCTTCTTCAGAATATTCTTCTTCCTCAGCAATCATAGCTTTCTTGCTGGAGATCTTCATGTCTCTCTTGGCTTTCTTTCCTTTCTTTCTTTAGCACTCAGCTCAGGATAGTCATATTGAAAGTGACCTTTCTTCTGACAGTTGTAACGTATCATCATCCTGATCACTTTCCTCCTTGGTTTTGGAGTTCTTCTTCTTGGATGAGGATCCTTGACTTTTCGGGTCCTTTCTTTTCTCGGTGGTATCCTCGACCACGAGTCTCTCTTGTACTGTGATTCTGTAATATTTCTTATATTTCCCATATCCGCTATTGAGTCTTTCAAACCTCCTTGCCATCGATCTTAGCTTATCCTCCCCCTTTTCATCCTGATTTTTGGCAAGTGAGTTCTCAGACTCTTTAGACTTACAGGATTTCTCTTTGGCTTTGAAAGCCACATTCTTGCTAGATGAAGATTCATCTTGGCTGTTAGATTTCTTAGTTTTCTTGTCAATCACAAACTCATAAGCTTTCAGTTCAGAGAAAACTTGTTGATATGGCATGGAATCAATAATTTTGGTGTTTTCAATCACCACAGCATGTATATCTCATTTCTTAGATAATCCTCTAAGAATTTTCAGTGCCACTTCTCTCTGTGGGTATCTTTTCCCAAGAGCACTCAGATCATTCATAATGCTAGTTAATTCGACCTCAAGTTTGTCAATGGATTCACTATCTTCCATTTCAAAGCTATCAAACTTTCCAATAGCAACAGAAAGTTTATTTTCCTTAATATGATATGTGCCTTGACACACATAACGAAAAAGTGTGTCCCATATTTTTTTTGCGGTTTCACAAAGGAGAAATCATCCCCATAACACCATCATCAATAGTGATATACAAAGTATCTTTAGCAATGTAGTCCAGATTGACTAACTTCTCTCATCAGGAGTAAGTTGATCATTAGACTTTGGAAATTCATCTCTAGGATCATTCCTCTCAGTATCAGTGATTCTGGGATTCACAACAGTAAATTTGAATGGTCCTTCAGAAACCACTCTCCACATTCTTTCATGTTTTGAATACAGATGAGCCTGCATTTTTAATCTCCATAGGTCATAGCTCTCAACAGAGAACATATGAAGTTTCTTAGAAGGCATGATGATCGAGCCTTTGTAAGATATCGAAGAAACAGATCTATTCAAGAGACCACCAAAGTCTTTTCAAATAAAATATAGATTATGGCTACCAAAGCAAGTGGTCAAATTGAACCACCGCTTCGATACCACTTGTTGGTCCGGTCTTAATCTAGTCTCACATGTGTATGGGGGGAATACACGTGTTCAAGTGATTTTTAAAACTTTTTCTTTTTCGAGGTCAAATGGGTCAGTTATCCTCGATGATTTTGCCCCGAGAAGACATATTGCCTCGAGTCAAAAAGTCTATCGAGGCAATGATCCCGAGTCGCTTTCGTAAGCTTCGACAAATTTCAACCGAGGCTCGAGTTTATCGGGGAGAGATCCCGAGGTGCTTGGATCAGATAATTATCTTACTGAACCCTCAGTAGAGTTAGTTCAGTTTGGTAACTATCTGTTCTAGCTACTCAAGTGTCTTGGAATGGTTGGCCCTAAGTTTATACTCGCTTTTAGCTTTCTTTGAAAATCTTCCCTTTAATAAAACAATTGATTAAAAGGGGTGGACTAATTTGATGCAAGTTCAGTGGATTGGTTCCAACTGAATATTAGTAAATTATGCTTTCAGTGAAAACATGCAACAGATAATAATGCAATACAGAAAGCAAAACAACACATCAATTATAGTGGTTCAGAGACTCAAGCTTCTACGTCCACTCTCTCTGACCTTCAGAGAAATTCCTTAACCACTTCCTAAAGCTTTCTGGCTAACTCATTGTAGCTTACTCACTTTTTTACCTTGAGTTTTCTGGCTGACTCACTGCAGCTTACTAACTCAAACACACACAAGTGTTCAGACTACCACAAGTAGCTTACTAACTTCTTTTATAAAGTTTTCTGGCTAACTCACTGTAGCTTACTAACTCTTTACAACTCCAACTCACCAACAAAACACACACAAACTACCTTAACAAAGGTTTTGGGTTTTGGGTTGGTTTCCACCTAGGATGAGATATCCTTTACAATAAGAACAATGTAAAGGCTAAGATATCTCTACTAAGCTTTGTATATATCTATCACTCTAGGCTTAGTGAATGAGATCTTTCCAATGTGAAACACTTGGGAAATTCTAGGGTTTTCGAGTGCTTCAATTTGCAATAATACGAATGAGCTCTTGAGTTGCTTTGAAATTTCCCGTAACCTCTCAATGTAAAGGGTCACTAGTATTTATAAGCAACTTCACCAAGGTCACTCTTGAAAAACTATCCGTTGGAGGAGATAACTTCATGAGTTTCCTCTTATGGTGTTTGATGAACGACTATTTTTAGGGTTTGAATAGTCCCTTGCATGTTTTTAGGAAATATGCTGTCATGTAGCCAATCACCAATTTTTGCAGTCTGGAACATAGTACTACTGACATGATTCAGTGTCCTGTCGCTTTCAGTGTCAGTAAAGTACAGTGTTGTCTTCCTCTGATTGGTTCTTACCTTCAGTAAATGTAGACAAACATAACGACTCTTTTTGGTCAATCTCTCTGAATGAGATAACCTTAAACAACACTTAGACTTAGTTCCTTTTGTCTACATATGAATGTTTTGGGCAATATCTATTTTTCTGAATGTTTACGTTTTTCTCAATTTTGTAGTCTTCAGATAGATATTATTCAGTGCCTCTGAACTTTCAGGTTATACTGAGTATTCAGTATCTTCTCGAGTCTTCGATAACTTTTTGGGTCTTGATATCTTCGAGTCTTCGGTGTCTTGATAACTTTCATCGAGTCTTGAGATCTCCCGAGTCTTGGTGTCTTTAGTAACATACTGAGTATTCAGTGTCTTCAGTGACATACTGAGTCTTCAATGTCTTTAGTGACATAACCGAGTCTTGATGTCTTCACGACTTCATTGAGTCTTGATGTCTTCGATGACATCTTGAGTCTTGATGTCTTCGGTGCGATCTTAGTCGAAGTTTCTTCAATTACTTCATCGAGTCTTGCTTTTCAAAGAATTCATCGAAGTCTTGATTTCTTGATTATTTATCGAGTCTTGATTTCTTGACAACTTATCGAGTCTTGATTTCTTGATTTTATCGAGTCTTGATTTCTTGAGAACTTCCACGAGTCTTGAGTTTCTTTAAAAATCTAACTTCGATCTATATCTGCTGACTATACATGGTGCAGATACCTTCCTGAATAATCTATACTGAATCCTGACTCAGTCTATCAAGATTGTCCTGAACATTTCATACTCAGGGTTTTTGGGATCTAATCAAAACTTCTTTATTAAATTCATCTCCCAACAAAAGAATATTTAATTAGATTTCATTCTGGAAAATGGAATAATAGCTAAACGAATTATGCTACTATAGCCAAGGAAATTTTAGCTATAGTAAAATGTGTTTTAAAATTCCAAGATGATTTGTATAATCAGAAATTTATTATTAAGACAGATTGTAAAGCAGCTAAACATATGTTTAATAAAGATTTTAAACATGATGTTTCTGAACAAATGTTTGCTACATGGCAAGCTCATTTAGCTTCTTTTGATTTTGAAATTATTTATAAAAAAGAAGAAGAAAATTCTCTTCCTGATTATTTAACTCGGGAATATTTATCATGAATTTTACAGATATGCAGACCCGAGGCCGTGGATCTTTCCCTTATAGGGGATGAGGAGGAAGAGGTCAGAATAATATTCTGACTCAACATGGCAAGCAAAAATTAGTTGCTGCCAATATTGCGGATCTTTCTGATAATTTATCATATCAAGAGTTTCTTCAATGGAAGAAAACACAAGGAAGTAATACTTCTAAATCTATGGAGGAATCTACATCATCTCCATCTCCAGAAATATCATCATATGCAAATATTGTTGCAGATGATGACAAGGATCCTAATAAAGGATTTATTAAAAAGGATAAAGAAAAAGTTATCTTTTTAATCAATCATACTGATTTAAAATGGGAAAATACTCCCTTGAAAATTTTGGAAAGATATATATCTATCCAAGGGTTTCCATCATGTGTTTATAAATACCGTTCATATTATGAGAATTTACTTATCAATAGTCATTCGTGTGAATTTACACATATGACTAGTGGTAATAAGAATGAGATTTATAATTTTTCAAAAATAATAATTAAACAGCTAATTACAGCTGAAGAATGGGGAATATCTCCATTTGTGGAAAAATCTTTTCTTTCTAGTAATAATGTTACTATAAAATATAATTATTGGGATTATATCCAAGCTTTTGATAATGTTTTCTATTATCAAAATTAAAAGAAAAAACATACTTGGATAATCAAGGTATGTGATAAAGTTTATAACTCTGAAATACCAAATTGGTTTAAAAATGGTGGAATAAATTTGGACCATTGGAAGATATTCTTCCAGATATAATGATTGAAGATTTCAAAAATTATAAAAATGTTAGTCCAAGATTGGAAAATATTGCTAATAGCAATACATTTGTGTCATGGGAAGCCCCCATGCACTTTTTTATTGAATTTTCTATCCTATGGATATGGAAATGAGAAGTTAAAGTTGGTAATACCAATCAAATTCCTTGTTTAAAGAGAATTTTTAATACAAAATTCTGGGAAAAAATGATCAAATTAGATCCAAGCACCAAAGAATTATTTGGTGTAGATACTATTGATAAAAAATTTAAGACCGTTCTGGCATATAGCCAAGACAAAAAGAAAAATAAAGAGATAGTTACTAGAAATAATATTTCTAGAAAACTTATGAGAAATGTGGATAAATTATCTAAAAAATAGATGGTTGAGTTATATCTCAAAGAATGGAAGAAGAATTACTTAATGATCTTGATGAAGAAGACGAAATGATTTCAAACTCTTCAAAAGGAATATCGATGCAAGATGCACAAGACCCAAATGAATGAATGTTTTCAGATGAAGATATGGATAAAATTCTCCAAGAATTTGACAAAGGTGAATCATCTGTAACCAAGACCAAGAAAAATTGAGGAAAAAACAAAAATAGTTGCCGACAGAGTACTGTTTATAAATAGTACTAAATAGTATATAGTCATTGTACTCAACAGTGTTCTACAGTAAAAAATAATGTTTGAATAGTAATTTTACTACACTTTTGACTTTTGAACAGTAACTTTACTGTTCACTTTTTGACTTTTTTGTTTTTAATTTCTGTTTGAAGTCTGAGATCTTGCCTATATAAGGAGGCACCTCATTATCTGTTAGACACACTTTCCTTTCTCTTCTTCTCTTGTAATCTCTCTTCTCTCTCTTGTGATATTACAATAAAAAGAGTTGTTTACATACTGGTGCGATCATCAAGAAAAATTTGTAAGTTTTTATTTATGTTTATATTTTTATATTTGTTTGTTTGGTGTATTTTAGGATGAGCTTTATAGGCTAATTCCTTAATGTTAAAATAATGTCTGAACTATATAAGTTCATACTATCTATGACTTTCTATAACTTAGTTCTCATGTATACAATCAAGTAATATAATTTTTGAATCAACACGTTGTTTCAATATGTTATTTCTAGAATCAATATGTTGGGTTAAATCTGAGAGGTTGGACTAAATATCTGACATAATATAAATATTTGAGAATCTCTTGTGAACACATTTGTGCCTGTTTTTGCCGATTGAAATGGTTGTTGGGGTGTTGTGGTGTTCTTTGATTTCTTAAATATTTATGTTAGTTGACGGATAACTAATTTTGTAATTTCCTTTACTCAGATTTGTAATTCTTCCTTTAACAACACGATTTCTAGTTTAACAACACGATTCAACAATACGATTCAGTCATTGATTACTTTTTTGTCATATCCTGGGTAATTATTGTATTATATTGAGTTATATGATTAATAATTAAATAATTATGTAATACTTAATCATACCTTTTATTATAATTATATAATTATTTGCGTAAAATAAAAATCAGTGAAGAGTGACTTATCGAACCCTCTAGTTAATTTCAACCCAAACCCACTTTTTTTGTTAAACACCAAAACATGTCATATCGAACCAAACTAATCAAATATTCTAAAATTAGTTAAATAAAAAGGCATAGTTATCAACCCTCAGAATAAATAATTTATTATGTCAAATAGAACCAAACTAATTAAATGTTTTAAAATTAGTCAAATTAAAAAAGGCATATTTTTATATGCCAAAATGTTGGTCCCGATGTAACGAGTCTTACACGTGTATGGGGGGGGAAATACACGTGTTAAGTGATTTTTAAAACTTTTTCTTTTACTGAAATCAGAAGGGTCAGGATGTCCTGAGAATTTTGCCCTGAGAAGCACAAATTGCCCTGAGTCAAAGTCTTCTGAGACAGTGATCCTGAGCAGCTTTCAGAAGCTTCAGATTAGCCCAACTGATCCTGAGTTTTATCAGAGATCCTAAGAAGCTTGGATCAGATAGTTATCTTACTGAATACTCAGTAGAGTTGGTTCAGTTTGGTAACTATCTGTTCTAGCTAATCAAGAGTGAAGAATGTGTTGGCCCTAAGTTTATACTCGTTTTATCTTGCTGAAAATCTCTTCCTTAGTCAAAACAGTGGTTAAGGCTGTGATCAAGTTCTATGCAAGTTCAGTGGATTGTTTCCAACTGAATATCAAGAAAACAGTATGCTTTCAGTGAAAATATGCAACAGATAAAATGCAGTACATAACACAACAATTTATAGTGGTTCAGAGGCAAAGCTCCTACGTCCACTCTCTCTGATCTTCAGAGAAATTCCTTAACACACTATCACCTAAAGCTTTCAGGCTGAAAAAAGCAGCTTACTAACTTTTCTACTTGAGTTTTCTGGCTGACTACTACAGCTTACTAACTCAACACACACAAGCTTTCTGACCGTCTAAAACAGCTTACTCACTTCTCTCTAGAGCTTTCTGGCTGACTCAACTGCAGCTTACTTGCTCTTTATAACTCTTTCTCACCAACAATCACACACACACTCAAACTACCTAATAAAAGGGTTTGGGTTGGGTTGGTTTCCAACTAGGGTGAGATATCCTTTTACAATAAGTACAAATACAAAGGCTAGGATATCTCTACTAAGCTTTGGATATATATATCAAATCTAGGCTTAGTGAATGAGCTCTCTTCAATGTGAAACACTTGGGAAATCTTAGGTTTTTCGAGTGCTTCAATTTGCAAGAATACGAATGAGCTCTGGAGTTGCTTTGATTTCCCGTAACCTTGCAATGTTGAAGGTCACTGGTATTTATAGGCAACTTCTCCAAGGCCACTCTTTGAAAAACTATCCGTTGGAAGAGATAGTATCAAGAGTTTCCTCTTCTGGTTATTGATGAACGACTATTTTTAGGTTTGAACACACCCTTGCATGTTTTAGGAAATATACAGTCATGTAGCCAATCATCAACTTCTGTGATCTGGAAGATATCAGTCCTGACATTTCTCAGTGAGATGTCGCTTTCAGTGTCAGTAAAGTACGTTGTTGTTGCCTCCTCATTGGTTGAAATATTTCTTTGAGCAGAGACAAACAAAATGGCTCTTTTTAAGTTGACCTTTCTGAGCTGATATGTTCCTTTATGTCCACAAATGTCTAACATTCTGTTTGTTTGTACTAGGAATGAACATAACACCATTTCATAAAAATAGTTGTTCAGGGTCCTTTTTGATCAGCACAAACAGTCTTCAGGATTTTCAGGTCTTCAGGATATTCCTGAGCTACTCAGTGTTTTCTGAGTCTTCATGGACTTCTGTCTTCAGAGTCTTTTGAGTCTTCAGAGTCTTCAGGGTCTTCTTAGTCTTCAGGATTCTTCTGAGTCTTCAGTACCCTAACAACTCCTTGATCTATATCTACTGACTATACATGATGCAGATAATCCTGAATCCTAAATTCTATTGAAACCTGATCCTGATTCTACACTACCAAGATATCCTGACACATGTCATACTCAGGGGTTTTGGGATCTAATCAAAATCTTTATTAAATTCATCTCCCAACAATTTCCCCCTTTTGATGATGCCAAACCATCTTGTTACAGATATGCGAACATAATAAACCTATCATCTATTCAGGTTTCAATTCCTATAACAGATAAAGATATAACTGGCAACCATCAACATAAATCAGTAAGATAATGAGATATTATATTTTCAGAGCAAAAACCATCAATAAAGTTTTTCATTAATAAGAAAGTAAGTACAGGATACAAGGTTGATCCTACTCTACTGATCATCAAAAGATAAAATACATCATTAATCTTCCTCAGACTCAATCTCATTAGCTGGAGGGTCGAGATGGAACATTCCATAGTATCTTTTCTTCAGCTCTTCCCTCTTCTGAATGGTCCTTGCATCATTTCCTGTCAGCTCCAGATAGTTGGCTTGATCTACAAAGTCTGTATAGATGAAATCATAGTTGATCACCCCATTTTTTAACTTGGGTGGAGGATACTTCATCTGTCCTGGAGCCTTCAACTGATAGTCCAGTGTATCAAACACATTAAACCACTTCTGGCATTCAACAGTGAAGTTCTTCAGTATGTAGGCAATAAAGACATTATCTCTATCATCAATGGAACGCGGCCAGACTTGCAGAATGTCATAGTTAAACACGAACTCCCTCTTGGCCGTTTCCCATTTGTCATTAAGCTCAATGGGCATCTATTTATCCACATGAGGCCACATCCTCTTTCTTTGCTTTGTGCCTCTCCTCCTATTTATCATTCTATGGAAACCTCCCATTTTCCTTTTTGCTTCTTCCCTCTCTTTCCTTGTCATCTCAGCACCAGAAACAGAAACAACAGCTTTCCTCCTCTTCTCAGCCTCAATCATTTTCACTGAGTTGTGCCAATCCCAGTTCATTTTCTTGGAGCCCACATCATATTCACCAAATCCCTCTTTGAAGAGTTCATCGGTTTCAGATTCTTCACTCTTATGTGCCTCAACCCCAGAGAATTCCCCGGACAATCTCCTCCTGATTGGCTTCTCTACAGCAGGAATCACTTGGGATTTTTCAGGAATAGGAATCAGGACACCATGAGCCTCTCCCATTTTGCTTGACTCATGAGCCCTCTGCCCCTTTGCACGTTCCTGAATAAACTCAGCAGCAACCTCAGGATGTACTGACACTTCAGGCTCTTTCCTCTTTCCTTTGGATACAATAACTTCTTCCTGAGTCAGTAACTTCCCTTCAATAGCTGGAAGCTTCGTGAGCATATCATAACTTTCCCCCTTTTTGGCATCATAGTTGACCAAAATTTGCAAAAGGGTTCTGTCCATGTGCAGCTGCTCACGCCCAACTGATCGAAGTTCAGTAGCAATATGAAAATTTTCATCCTGAAGTCTCTGCAGCACGTTCAGCCCAGTTGTTGTATCCTCAGCAAGACCACCATAAGTAACCTGTATCTTGGTCATGAGTGATGAACTCATTTCCTCAACATCTGCCTTAATCAGTTCTTCGGTCCTGGTCTTCATCAAATCCTCAAACATACTTGTCCTCAACTTGAATTTCCTCTCAATCTCTCCCAATACTTCTCTGGACACATCTTCTAGTCTTACATGCATTTCAGTAAACTTATTATCAATTGAAGCTGATAATGAAGTTACCTGATCTGCCTTAGCCATAGTTGTGTGAAGCATTTCAACCATGACGTTCTGAGATGTTCGAGCTTGGTCAGATTTTCTAGAATAGGCGTAAGATTTACAGCGGGTGTTGGAAGAATAGGAATCTCAGCATCTGTCTGTACCCTTGTATCTGTCATCTCTATGATTTCCACTTCTGGCTCCAATGGGTACTGGACAGTCTGGCCAAGTGTGATCATTTGCAAGGGAGGGGCATCCTGAACTTGTTCTCCCTGAAGTGTAGCCTCAACACTTGAACCAGTTTCTTTCAGCCTGTCCCCCTCAGGAAGGATTTCTGCAGTGTTGCCCTGAGTGGTATCCTGATCTTCTTCGTCCTGTCCCCCTTTTTCACCTTCAGCCTGAGTGGCTGGCTCTCTCTCAGCAAGCTTCCTTAGCACGAGTTGGTCAAACTCTGTTGGCTTTATTCTTAGCCTCCTCTTCTCCAATCCTGAGAAGGCATCAAGTTCCACCACCTCCTCCACCCAATACTCTTCGCCCCTGAAGTTGCCAATCCTGAGCATCATAGGAAAAGATTGATTGACAATCAACATGGCGGTCTTCAGCCTGAAGAACATATCCTGAAGGTCAGGATATTTCTCCAACTCTGGATATTTATCCAAAACAAACCTTTCAGCCTTCTGCTTCCACTCTTTTTCCTCCGCTTCTCCTTTCCTGAGTTCAGGAACATGTGCCTCCTCTTCAGAGCTAGAATGAGCCTCTGAAGGAATGGAAATGTATGGCTCTGAGGGATGTGTGGGTGGGAGGGTAATTTGGCTGTCTTCAACAGGTTTTTGGGAACATGTGAAGATTTCTTGGGTAATCCTATCATCGCCAATACTGGTACTAAGTACCTCAGTAAAGTCGTCCTCCTCTCCTTCACCTCCTAACGGAATTAAGACCTGAGTGGTTTCTGCCGCAGTTGCCTGAGAGACAGCTTGGTAAGAGTATCAAGAGGGGATTTTACTTCAGACTCTTGTTCCCAAATGGTTATGAGCTTCCTCTTCTTCTTCTTCTTCTTCTGCTCCTCCTGAGCCTTCTTCTTCTCACCAATTTCCCTTTTTACTTTCATCAAATCAAGGGATTTCTTTCTTCTTTCTTCCTCTCCTGACGCCTCAGGAAGTTTTACTGATGCTGTCCTGACTGGTTTCTTGATAACTTCAGCAATAACCATATCATCTTGATTAGAACTCGAATCATCCTGATCCTCAGGTTCCTCCTGAACCATTGAGCCTTGGCTTCCTGAATAGCCTTGCGTTTCTGAGACTGTGGCTTTCGGAACATGATCCTATTCCGGGAAAATTCTACTCCAGATAATAAGAACATGTTATCTCTGGGCAGGTTTCGATTAGAAAGCTAATCTTTGTCCCAAACAATACCTTTTCATTTTTGGTAAACGCTCCTTTGGCATACTTCAGTTTCTGGCTTTGGTGAAGAATGTAGTCTACCAGAAACTTCAGCCAGTTGAAATCAACAGAAGGAGAGTCTTCTATTGCCGCCATGAACCTCAATTTGTTCCGGCTTACTTGTTCCAAACTTCCATAGGTTCTCGTCAAGCACTTGGCCACAATGTCAATTAAGACTCGATATTTTGGCTTCAAAAACCGTTTATGCAGAGCCCCTTTCAACTCCACCTTCGTTTCTGCAAAGCGATCCAAAATCTTCTGCTCTCTTCCCGACATATACAGAGCTGGATCCTCTCATTTATTGTTTAATTCAAACTCAGAATTAATGTCTTCTAAAGACAGTATTACCTGTTTGGTGCACACCACCTCTGCTTTTGATTTTGCATAAGTTCCAAAACTTAGCTGCGAAACCAGTCCTCCTCGTCCTCCTTCTTGAAGGTTAACAACAAATTGCAACACTTCTTGGAATAGTTCGGAATCTGGCATATTGCTTACTAGACGTGATAAGCGGGCCATCCGAAGTATATTAAGAGCTTCTTCCTCTACCATGGTGGCTTTATTGTCGAGCATTGCCACCACATGTTCGAAATAAGGTTTCTCTGTCTCGGCGAGATTCTTGATCATGGCGTAGCTTGGAAATTCCATTGCGAGATGGTTTTCTGGGTAGAGTAAATGAGTGATTTGAAGATTTGAACGTATAAGGGTTTTGAGAATTCGGATCGTTTAAATGTGAGAAATAAACGAATGAGGGTTAATAATTGGTTTATATATGATCCGTGAAATAAAAATAAATTACTGTGATTAAGTCTCGAAAATATGATGAATGGTTGAGATTTAATCTAAGAAAGTCTCGAGAAAATGGCTATTTTTGGCTAATTTTTTGAACAATATGCAAGTAGCAGTTTATAGGTTGACAAATGTACGTTTCTCGGAAATCGAGGCGACTGTTCTTCTCTTTCAGTCAAAGACACTTCAAATATTCCCGCTTTAAAGTTCAGGCCTTTTGTCATTTATTTCAAATGATTACTGAGTAATCCCTTGTGTAATAAATGCTACTGAATTTAATGCATGTATCAGTATTACTTCAGGATTATTTTAAATGTATAATCCTTACTGCATACTGATCTTGACAAAATTTGTCCTGGGTCTCAGTTTCCATCCTGAGAAAATTTTATCCTCAGTTATTCCTCCTGAATAACTACATGCCCCTGAAGGACTTCTCCCTTCAGTGAAATTCATTCACCTGGATCCAACATGCCTAATTCAACTGATAGTTCCTGAAATCTTAATTCAGCCAATGATTTAGTCAAGATATCAGCTCTCTATTTATCAGTATGAATTTTCTCCATCCTGATATCCTTTTTCTCAACATGATCTCTGATGAAGTGATGTCTGATATCAACATGCTTACATCTAGTGTGCAATACCGGATTTTGTGTAATAGCAATTGCACTATTATTGTCACAAAATATGGGTACTTCATTGGCTACAACTTTATAATCCCTCAATTGTTGTCTGAGCCAAAGAATCTGTGCACAACAGCTTCCAGTAGCCATGTATTCAACTTCAGTAGTACTGGTTGCTACTGATGTCTGTTTCTTTGAAAACCATGATATCAGTTTACTTCCAAGAAATTGACATGTTCCTGTAGTAGATTTCCTGTCAATTCTACATCCACCATAATCAGCATCTGAATAACCAGTTAATTCAAGGTTATCATCTGCTGGATATCATAATCCTCTATTCACAGTGCCCTTAAGATATTTCAGAATCTTTTTAGCAGCCTCCATGTGACTAGCCATAGGATTAGCTTGGTATCTTGCACATATCCCAACAACAAATGTAATATCAGGCCTACTTGCTGTGAGATATAGCAATGATCCAATGATGCCTCTATAATCAGTGTGGTTTACTGATTTGCCTTCAGGATCAGGATGCATTTTGTAGTTAGTATTCATAGGAATTCTAACTGCATTGCAATTCTGTACACCATACTTAGTAATCAAATCTCTGGTGTATTTTACTTGATTGATGAATATTCCTTCCTTAGATTGTTTCAACTGAAGTCCTAGAAAGAAATTCATCTCCCCCATCATAGACATCTCAAACTTTCCTTTCATCAGAGCTGAGAACTTCTCACACATCTGATGATTTGGAGAACCAAATATGATGTCATCCACATAAATCTGAACTAGTAAGATATCCTTCCCATCTTCTATCCTGAAAAATGTTCTATCAACTGTTCCTTTGATAAAACCATGGTCAGTGAGAAATTGAGAAAGTGTATCATACCATGCTCTGGGTGCTTGTTTAAGACCATACAAGGCTTTCCTGAGCCTGTAAACTTGGTCATTCTGTCTGAAACCAGGAGGTTGTTCCACATAAACCTCGTCTTTAAGCACACCATTCAGAAATGTGCTTTCACATCAATCTGATAGACTGTGAATTTCATGTGGGCAGCATATGCAAGAAACAATCTGATGGCTTCTAGTCTTACAACAGGTGCAAATGTTTCATCATAATCCAAGCCTTCTTCTTGGGAATAACCTTGTGCAACTATCCTTGCCTTGTTTCTCACAATATTGTTGTTCTCATCTCTCTTATTCTTGAATACCCACTTAGTTCCAATCACATTGTGCCTCTAAGGTCTATCCACTAGCTCCCAAACTTCATTTCTTGTGAACTGATTCAGCTCTTCTTGCATAGAAGTAATCCAGAATGAATCTTTAAGAGCTTCTTCAATCTCAGTTGGTTCCTTTTCAGATAGGAAGCAACAGAATAGAGCACTTTCACCATGTAACTTTCTTGTTCTAACACCTTCTGATAGATCACCCACAATCTGACTTGTAGGATGACTATCCAGCCATCTTCTCATGGATGTTCCCCCTTTAGTAGTGTCCTCAACATTTTAAATGTTATGGTCAGGCAGTTCATTAAACTCAGGGAACAACAGAAAAGGAGAGAGAGTGAATCATCTTCCTCAGGGGAAATTCCATTCAGAACATTGTCAGAGACATTTGTTCCCCCTTGGTTGATAGATTCAGAGTTTGCCTCAGCTGTGACCACATCTTCATCGGCATTACATACCTGAGTCTGAACTGGTGTATGTTCAGATTGGTCAGCTTCAGTGTGTTGGCTTTCCTTCAGTGGAGAATTTTCATCCTGAGTCTCACCATCCTGAGTATTTCCATCATGAGCTTCTTTATCTGAGTCTGATTCACTCCATTCATAGAAAGTGATTGACTTCTTCTTCTCAGGTTTAGAGGATGCTTTATCATTCTTTTTCAGGCTAAATCTGGTGATTCTCTTGGTCAGATCTCCTGAGTCATGTTCCTATTTCTTCTGAACACAAGTAGATTCATCAAAAACAACATGAGGTGTTTCTTCCACAATAAGAGTCCTGCAGTTGTAAACTCTGAAGGCTTTACTGACTTTAGAATATCCTAAGAATATCCCTTCATCAGCTTTGCTATCAAAAGTTTTCAACTGATCTTTACCATTATTGTGTATGAAACACTTGCAACCAAACACACGAAAGAAAGAAACAAGAGGCTTCCTTTCATTCCACAACTCATAAGGTGTTTTTCCTTGATTCTTTGTCAGCATGGATCTATTCTAAGAGTAGCATACAGTGTTGATAGCTTCAGCCCAAAATCTCATAGGAATATCAGCTTCAGCAATCATTGTTCTTGCAACTTCTTTCAGAGTCCTATTTCTTCTTTCTGCAACACCATTCTGTTGTGGGGTCCTTGCAGCTGATGTTTCATGAGCTGTTCCATTTGCTGCACAATAATTATATATAATATGGTTGATAAATTCAGTGCCTTTATCTGATCTGATTTTGACCACACTCAGGTTCTTTTCAATACTGAGTCTTTTCAATAATTCTGGCAGTTTTTTCTGAGTCTCTTTCTCACTAAGTAAGAATATGACCCATGTATATCTGGAGTAATCATCAACTACCACAAGTGTATATTTTCTGCCATTTGTGCTCACAGATGTTACTGGACCAAAGAGATCTATATGTAACAGTTGTAGTATTCTGTCAGTAGAAACTTCTACTTTGCTTTTGAATGATGCTCTGATTTGTTTTCCTTTCTGACAAGCATCACATATATGATCTTTACTGAACACTTCATTAGGTAACTCCCAAGTGCTAATCTTGCAAGTTGTTCAGGGTTTTGAAGTTTAAGTGATTCAGTCTTTTGTGCCACAACCAACTGGTATCAGTAGAACTTTTTGCAACCAGACATGTATCTTTAGGAGTTGATCTCCAATCAGCAAGATACACATTCCTTTTTCTAGTACCAGTCAGTAATATTTGTTGTGAAGCATTATCTTTCACATAACATAAGTTCTTTGAGAACTCAACATTGAATCCTTTGTCACAGAATTGACTGATAGAAAGCAAATTATGCTTTAAACCAGAAACATATGATACACCATGGATATGAACAGAATCAACTTCTAGAGTTCCATATCCTTCAGTCTGTCCTTTGGGAGTTATCTCCAAATGTAACCTGAGGGTCTTTTTGCTCAACATAGTTAGTGAGTAAATGTTTGTATCTTGTCATGTGCCTTGAACATCCACTGTCCAGATACCATGCAGCAGGAACTACTTCACTTCCACTCATCAGGGTTATGTTGTCTTCATTCATCTCAGTGCCCGTTTCCTTTACCTGAAAAATAGATCAGGCCTTAGGTACCCATTTGGTGTAGGGTCCTACCAGGTTAGCTGTATCTTTTGGTACCCAAATCTGCCTGATAACTCTAATTACTTTAGAGTGGCTAATTTGTCTCCCATAAACATCTACATACACATTCACCACCCTAGGTGCCTTGGCAGTACCCTGTGTATGAGTGTCAGCCTTAGCATGAACATGAGCCCTAGAGTTCTTCTTGGGTTCAGGCCTCTTGTTTCAATGCTTTGGCCTTGGTGCAACTGGTCTTTGTCTCTGCTGACTTGGGTTCAGGAAACCTTTAACCTTAGGCAAGTGGGGTTTAGGTTGCCTGTACTGAAATTGTGGTCTTTCAGTAATCTGAGGACTAGGTCTTTTCAGTTGAGAATATCTCTGCTGAGTGTTTCTCTTCTGAAAATTCCTCTGATGGTCCAGTGCAGATTTCTTCATGTTGTTATTCTTAGCCTGAGGCTTCAAAGTACTGGCCTGAGGATTTCCTACTGAGTGTTCAGGTTTTCTAGTCTTTTCCTGAGGTTTGGGCTTTCTATCCTGAACTTTTAGTTTTTCTGAAACCATAGGTCCTTTACCCTTGTCTAAAACACGGGGTTGTTCTTCAATAAGAAGATCAGTACATGCCACCGGTTTAACAAAGACAGTCTTAGTGCTACTAGAAGAAGCACCATTCAGAAGACCTTGTGAGGTTCCCCCTGGATTGTATCCCAATCCAGCCTTTATAGTTGCAGGTCTTTGATAACTCTGAATCTCATCTATTGCTTTAGATGCAGAATTCAATAGAGCTAACTTTCTCCGCACACTATCCTCACTTTTCTTTAGAGTTTAATGCTTCTCAAAGAGGTCATTGAATTCAGTCCTGATAAGCTGATTCTCCTCAGTGGATTTCTCTAATTTTTCTTTCAGGATTTCTATCACTTTCTCTTTTTCTGAGAGTTGTACTGTAGGTCCCGATTTGAAAACCCATTTTGCGCGTGCGGAAGCGAAAACATTAAGTTCGATGCATATAAAACAGGGGTGAGGGCAGAGTGTTTCCAATTTTTATCTTTTTTTTATTCTCATGTGTTGTGTTTTGCTTATAACCAGATGCGTATGACAAGTAAACATAAAGCAGTAAACAACACAGCAATATATAGTGGTTCGGACAGCCAGTCCTACATCCACTCTCCCTCTCTAGGGAAATTCCTTCAACGGGACTTATCACCCTCCACGGGATTGCCTATAGATATTTTTACGAGCTCACACTGAATCGGACTTATAACCCTCTCGGGTTCGCCTCGGGACTTATCACCCTCCACGGGATTGCCTCTGAGATGTTTAACGAGTTCACACTCCAACGGGACTTATCACCCTCACTCGGGATTGCCTAACAACTACCTCACTTCACCATGGGGTTTGGTTTTGGTGTTGTCTCCAACTATGGTGAGATTTTCCCTTACAATGATTTAGCCTCAATGCTAAGGTTGGGAAAATCTCTCTAAGCTTAAGATACATCGTGGGTTGCTTAGGTTGGGTTCTAGAACACTCTTTGAATATATTTGTATATCTATAGACTTGTGTTCTAGGGTGGGAAAGCTTAACTCTCTTTGGCTCTGTAGCATCGTTGCTATCTTCTCATTTTTCGCTTTTCACTTCCACACCCGATAATGAAGGAAGAACTTGTATTTATAGTGTGGATTTGAATGTTACCGATTGGAGAGAATCACATTCAAATCCATACTATTCTCTGTGAGGTTCTGCTGCCTTTTCGAGGGGTTGTCTTCTTCTCTCATTGGTCCACGTCGGTGATTCAACGACTATATTCCCAGATTCTCGCCTTGGAACCATTCAGATCTCCGAGCCTCGGTGTCTTTCAGAGACATAATCGAGTCTTAGTTCTTCATCCGAACCTTCAGATCTATCCTGAGCCTTCAGTGCATGTCGAGCCTTCGGATCTATCGAGCCTGCATGCGAGCGCCAGTGCAATGTCCGTCTCCGCCGCCAGTGCATGCGAGCCTCGGTGACTTCTCTTCAACGGACCTATTCGATCAGGGTATACCGACACTCAGGTGGATTCGAGTTCTCGGAATTGCATATCATCGACCTTGAGTTACTTTAACTTTCGAGGCTATCGATTTCTTATTTGCTTGATCTCGATCATTTCGTGATCGAGATCAACATATCTTCGTAACAACAACTTCGAGGATAGCATCAGTCGGTTCATTAGGGTTTAATATATCGGTTTTAGCACATCCGATCTCAATCACGCCCGATCTTGATCATCCGCTTCATCTTTATATTTGATCTCGATCACGCCCGATCTCGATCGGCCTCATCCGCTTTCCTTTTCCTCGCGAACCTTTCTACCGATCTTCGGTCGGTTTTCTCGATCACTCGACCGATCTTCCGATCGGGTCGGGTTTAGCTTTTCTTCTTCCGATTTTGCATAACTTCATCGGTTGACTTGAACTCATCTAACTCATCTCGATCTCGATCATTCTTGCGTCGGAAATTTCTCTCGATCTCGTCGATCCACGCCCCGATTCCGTGAGTTCCCCCCTCAATTTGTTCTCGTTCCCCCTCAACTCATATATCAGTAAATCACCTTCAATAATACAGTTCATAATGTTTTGGCATAATTCATCAAAACTAAAATATCCCAACATGTACTTTCAGAACATCCAGTTCATCAGTAGTTCCCATTAATTGAGAAGTGATTTGGCTAAAGATAGAGTCTTTCCACCTTAGATTTTCAAAGAAGGTTCCTTTTTCTCGCTCTTGAGTTTCTAATGAGCGCTTCAGAATACGTATAGTCCTTCATAAGATTCTCAAAAAGAATCCATCAGTCAAAACCCGATTTACAGATGAACTTGATAACTCAGGTGCTTGTGTAGGAGCAACAACAGAGATAGAAGAATTTACCTCCTCAATAGCAACAAGACAATCATCATCACTGTCACTATCTGAGAATATCTCCTCTGAAGAACTGGATCCTTCTTCAGATTGTTCTTCTTCTTCAGCAATCATAGCCTTTTTGCTAGATATCTTTCTGTCTCTCTTGGCTTGTCTCTCCTTTCTTTTTTAGCACTCACCAGACAATCATAATCGAAAGTGACCTTTCTTCCCGACAGTTATAGAATCTGTTGGCATCATCATCCTGATCACTTTCCTCCTTAGTTTTGGAGCCTTTCTTTCTGGATGAGGATCCTTCAGTTTTGTGGTCCTTCCTTTTCTCAGTGGATCTGTCCTCGACCACGAAGTTATTCACATTCTGCACTGTTGTTCTTATAGTATTTCTTATATTTCCCATATCTGCTATTGAGTCTTTCAAACCTTCTTGCCAACAGTACTAGCTTATCCTCTTGCTCATCCTGATTTTTGGCAAGTGAGTTATCAGACTCTTTAGCTTTACATGATTTCTCTTTGGCTTTGAAAGCCACATTCTTGCTAGATGAAGATTCATCTTGGCTATCAGATTTCTTAGTTTTCTTATCGATCGATAAGCTGATTCTCCTCAGTGGATTTCTCTAATTTTTCTTTCAGGATTTCTATCACTTTCTCTTTTTTTGAGAGTTGTACTTTCAGAACATCCAGTTCATCAGTAGTTCCCATTAATTGAGAAGTGATTTCAGCAGTATTAGAGTCTTTCCACCTTAGATTTTCAGCAGTCAGTTCCTTATTCTGCTCTTGAGTTTCTATGAGCAGTTCTTGTAACACAGAATAGTCCTTCATAAGATTCTCAAAAGAATCCATCAGGTCAAAATTACTGGTTACAGATGAACTTGATAACTCAGGTGCTTGTGTAGGAGCAACAACAGAGATAGAAGAATTTACCTCCACAATAGCAACAAGACAGTCATCATCACTGTCACTATCTGAGAATATCTCCTCCAAGAACCGGATCCTTCTTCGTGATTGTTCTTCTTCTTCAGCAATCATAGCCTTTTTGCTAGATATCTTTCTGTCTCTCTTGGCTTGTCTCTCCTTTCTTTCTTTGGCACTCAGCTCAGGACAATCATACTGAAAGTGACCTTTCTTCTGACAGTTATAGAATCTGTTGGCATCATCATCCTGATCACTTTCCTCCTTAGTTTTGGAGCCTTTCTTTCTGGATGAGGATCCTTCAGTTTTGTGGTCCTTCCTTTTCTCAGTGGATCCGCCCTCACTTTCCGAGTTATTCGTTGCCTTCTGTGCTGTTGTTCTTATAGTATTTCTTATATTTCCCATATCTGCTATTGAGTCTTTCAAACCTTCTTGCCAACAAAGATTAGCTTATCCTCTTGCTCATCCTGATTTTTGGCAAGTGAGTTATCAGACTCTTTAGCTTTACATGATTTCTCTTTGGCTTTGAAAGCCACATTCTTGCTAGATGAAGATTCATCTTGGCTTTCAGATTTCTTAGTTTTCTTATCGATCACAAATTTATAAGCTTTTAGTTCAGAGAAAACTTGCTGGTATGGTATAGAATCAATATTCTTGGTGTTTTCAATCACCACAGCATGTATATCCTATTTCTTAGACAATCCTCTAAGAATTTTCAGTGCCACTTCTCTTTGTGGGTATCTTTTTCCAAGAGAATTCAGATCATTCATAATACTAGTGAATCTGACTTCTAGTTTCTCAATGGATTCACCATTTTCCATTTCAAAGCTATCAAACTTTCCAATGGCAACAAAAAGTTTGTTCTCTTTAATATGATCTGTGCCTTGACACATGATAGCAAGTGTGTCCCATATTTCTTTGGCAGTTTCACAGTGATAAATCATCCCCATAACACCATCATCAATAGTGCTATATAGAGTATCTTTAGCAATGTAGTCCAAATTGACTAACTTTCTCTCATCAAGAGTAAGTTGGTCATCAGGTTTATGAAATTCATCTCTGGGGTCATTCCTCTCATCATCAGTGATTCTGGGATTCACTACAGTGTATTTGAATGGTCCTTGAGAAACCACTCTCTACATTCTTTCATGTTTGGAATACAGATGTGTTGGGAGATGAATTCAATAAAGAAGTTTTGATTAGATCCCAAAAAACCTCTGAGTATGACATGTTCAGGATAATCTTGATAATCTGAAGTCGTTTCAAAGATAGATTCGGTTTGAGAAGATATCGCGACAATGTATAGTTAAGATATAAATCGGGTTAGATCCTCAAGACATCAAGACTCGAAGACAAATTTCAAGACTTTCAAGACTCAAGAAGTAACTAAAGACATCAAGATGGTATAGAATTATTCAAGACATCAAGACAAAGATGAAGTAACTAAAGACATCAAGACTCAAAGGTAAGTAATCAAGACATCAAGACTCGCAGAAGTAATCAAGACATCAAGACTCAAGAGTTGTCAAGACATCAAGACTACTAGTGAAGTAATTGAAGACATCAAGACTCAAGAAGTTCATTTCAAAGACATCAAGACTTTCCAAAGTTGTCAAGATATCAAGACTCTTTAATATGATCGTAGATCAAGAAAAAATCAATACCAATATAACCCAATGTTCAGAGGCATCAAATAATATCCATCCCCAAGATTACAAACCGAGAACGCATATGTTCGTAAAAGTAGATATTGCCCAAAAACATTCTAGTGCGTAACAAAAAGGAACTAAGTTTAAGTGTTGTTTAAGGTTGTCTCATTGCAGAGATTGACCAAAAAGAGCCGAATTTTGTTTGTCTACATTCATCAAGACAAGAACCAATCGAGGAAGACAACATCAGACTTCACCATGTTTAAAAGCAACAGACCTGAATTATGTCGGTAGTACTAAGTTCGGCATCGCAAAAAATTGGTGATTGGCTACATGATCGCATATTTTCTAAAACATGCAAGGGAGTGTTCAAACCAAAAAAAAATAGCTGTTCATCAAACACCGTAAGAGGAACTCATAAAGCTATCTCTTCCAACGGATAGTTTTCAAAGAGTGACCTTGGTGAAGTTGTTTATAAATACCAAAGTGACCCTTTACATTGAGAGGCGGGGAAATTTCAAAAGCAACTCAAGAGCTCATTCAAGATTATTGCAAATTGAAGCACTCAAAAAACCTAGAATTTCCCAAGTGTTTCACATTGGAGAGAGCTCACTATTCTAAGCCTATATTGATAGATATATCCAAAGCTTAGAAGAGATATCCTAGCCTTTACATTAGTTCTTATTGTAAAGGATATCTCACCCTAGTTGGAAACCAACCCAAAACCCAAACCCTTTGTTAAGGTAGTTTGTGTGTGTTTTGTTGGTGAGTTAGAGTTGTAAAGAGTGAGTAAGCTACAATTGAGTTAGCGGAAAACTCTCTAGAAGAAGTTAGTAAGCTACTTGTGGTAGTCTGAACACTTGTATGTGTTTGAGTTAGTAAGCTGCAGTGAGTCAGCCAGAAAACTCAAGGTAGAAAAGTGAGTAAGCTACAGTGAATTAGCCTGAAAGTTTTAGGAAGTGGTAAAGGAATTTCTCTGAAGATCAGAGAGAGTGGACGTAGGAGCTTGAGTCTTTGAACCATTATAATTGCTGTGTTGTTTGCTTTTTGTACTGCATTATTAAATGTTGCATGTTTTTCAATGAAAGCATATTTCACTGATATTCAGTTGGAACCAATCCACTGAACTTGCATCAAATTGATCACAGCCTTAATCACTGTTTTGTTGAAGGGAAGATTTTTAGCAAAGCTAAAACGAGTATAAACTTAGGGCCAACCATTCCGCACACTTGAGTAGCTAGAACAGATAGTTACCAAACTGAACTAACTCTCTTCGAAAGTGTTCAAGAAGATAATTATCGATCCAAGCTCCTCGGGATCTCGATAAATTTAGGATCGGTTGGGATAATCAAGCTTCTTAAGCAAATTTCGGGATCATTGTCTCGATGAGACTTTGACTCGGGGCAATCAGGTGCTTCTCGAGGGCAAAATTATCGGGATAACGACCCATCCGACCTCGATGAAAGAAAAATTTTAAAAATCGAACACGTATTCCTCCCCATACACGTGTGAGACTCGTTAGCACCGGGACCAACAAGATGTGCCTGCATTATCAATCTCCATAGGTCATAGCTCTCAACAGAGAACATAGGAAGTTTCTTAGAAGGCATGATGAATGAGCCTTGTAAGATATCAGCAGTAAGATCTATTAAGTAAACCACCAAAGTCTTTCATCAAATATACTATATGCCTACCAAAGCAAGTGGTCAAAATGAACCACTGCTCTGATACCATTTGTTGGTCCTTGTAATTAATCTTACACACGTATGGGGGAATACACGTGTTCAAAGGATTCTAAAACTTTTTCTTTTTATCAAATCGGTAAGGGTCAGATGTCCCGAGAATTTTGCCTCGAGAAGCACAAATTGCCCCGAGTCAAAGTCATCGAGATGTTGATCCGAAAGCAATTTTTTTAAGCTTCAGATTAGCTAACCGATCCCTGTGTTTTATCAGAGATCCTGAGAAGCTTGGATCAGATAATTATCTTATCAATACTCAAAGATAGTTGGTTCATTTTGGTAACTATCTGTTCTAGCTAATCAAGAGTGCGGAATGTGTTGGCCCTAAGTTTATACTCGTTTTATCTTGATGAAAATCTCTTCCTTAGTCAAACAGTGGTTAAGGCTGTGATCAAGTTCTATGCAAGTTCAGTGGATTGTTTCCAACTAAATATCAAGAACAAGATGCTTTCAAAGGAAAATATGCAATGTATAGAATGCAAAGATGTAAAAGCAAATGACACAAAGAATTTATAGTGGTTCGAGGCAAAGTCCAACGCCCACTCTCTCTGATCTTCAGAGAAATTCCTTAACATACTATCACCTAAAGCTTTCAGGCTGAACACAGCAGCTTACTAACTTTTCTACTTGAGTTTTCTGGCTGACTACTGCAGCTTACTAACTCAACACACACAAGCTTTCTGACTGTCTAAAACAACTTACTTACTTTCTTTAGAGATTTTCGGTCGACTCAACCGCAATTTTTACTTTTCTTTACAACTCTTTTCTCACCAACAATCACACACACACTCAAACTACCTAATAAAAGGGTTTGGGTTGGGTTGGTTTCCAACTAGGGTGAGATATCCTTTTACAATAAGTACAAATGCAAATGCTAGGATATCTCTACTAAGCTTTGGATATATATATATCAATCTAGGCTTAGTGAATGAGCTCTCTTCAATGTGAAACACTTGGGAAATCTTAGGTTTTTCGAGTGCTTCAATTTGCAAGAATACGAATGAGCTCTGGAGTTGCTTTGATTTCCCGTAACCTTGCAATGTTGAAGGTCACTGGTATTTATAGGCAACTTCTCCAAGGTCACTCTTTGAAAAACTATCCGTTGGAAGAGATAGTATCAAGAGTTTCCTCTTATGGTTATTGATGAACGACTATTTTTAGGTTTGAACGCACCCTTGCATGTTTTAGGAAATATGCAGCCATGTAGCCAATCATCAACTTCTGTGAACTGGAAGATATCAGTCCTGACATTTCTCAGTGAGATGTCGCTTTCAGTGTCAGTAAAGTACGTTGTTGTTGCCTCCTCATTGGTTGAAATCTTTCTTTGAGCAGAGACAAACAAAACGACTCTTTTTAAGTTGACCTTTCTGAGCTGATATGTTCCTTAATGTCCACAAATGTCTTAACATTCTGTTTGTTTATACTAGGAATGAACATAACACCATTTCATCAAAAAAGTTGTTCAGGGTTCTTTTTTTATCAGCACAAACAGTCTTCAGGATATTCCTGAGCTACTCAGTGTTTTCTGAGTCTTCAGGGACTTCTGTCTTCAGAGTCTTCAGAGTCTTCAGGGTCTTCAGGGTCTTCTTAGTCTTCAGGATTCTTCTGAGTCTTCAGTACCCTAACAATTCCCTGATCTATATCTGCTGACTATAAATGATGCAGATAATCCTGAATCCTAAATTTTATTGAAACTTGATCCTGATTCTATACTACCAAGATATCATGACACATGTCATACTCAGGGGTTTTGGGATCTAATCAAAATCTTTATTAAATTCATCTCCCAACACAAAAAAATTACAATATTTGTAAAACAAAAAAATGATACATATTACTATTCTCTATTACTAGTCAGATTTAAATAATATGTGGTTGGGTTGAAGTAAATTATATAATACAAATTAAATAAATATATATTATCATTCATCATTAATAATATAATTCATCGTACAACTTACATTCAAATAAAACATGTCCGTTCATTATAAAACATAATTCATGCAAGTAAATAATAATAAATTAACACATCATCATACATAAGATAAACACTCAATAGTTCCAATTTTTTCACATTGCATTCGCTATAGCATCCCGAAATAAGCACTGATTTTTGATGGATTGTTGGGTTGCATGGGCTGACTGTGAAAAAATAAATTCATCATTCTCATTGTACTTAGAATTCCCCTCGAAAATTTCATCCTCCATCCCAAATCTTCTAATAAAATTATGGAGCACACAACATGCAATTACTATCTTCACTTGACGATCCATCATGTAAGTCGGCATACCCCATTTTAACATAGAGAACCTGTTGGGGTTATACTGGAAAGTATGTTTTTTACTTTGTATAACCAGACTGAATTTTTGTTTTATTTGTTGAAATAAATTATTTATCACTATTGCTTAAAATATCATTGAATGTTACATATATTTACTACATAACTGTTCAATAATTAATACGTGTTACATTGTAGTTAATTTAGTGATACCAAATCACAGAAGATTAAATTAACAGTCCCTTGTAACTAAAAGTACGGAATTCACAACCTAAATGGAAATGAACAATCCATCGTGAAAGGTTGAAGTGTAAGGCTCAGATTGACTTGTCTTGACCAAGAGATTGCACTAGTGCATTATGATGCACTGAAGAGGACCTACAAGAGGATAAATTCTTCAGTACTGAATATAGAAGAATTAGACCTCAGTGGTTAGTTATTTCTTAATCCCCGTCCCTTAAATAGGATCGTGGGAATTAATAACTATTGCTTTGACTTATGATGGGTAGAGAATCAATGTGATTCAATACCTTGTATTTTGGGCAATATTATTAGTTACATGACGATTGCTAAGATTTAATACGGAGAATCGGTGTGCAAGTGCGTCTTGTTTGATTTGTCCCCTTGGGAGGCTTAGAAGTGTTATCATACTAAATCTTGCAAGTGGAATTAGTTTCCAGTATGGATAATAATATTGAGCCGTTCCTGAACCAAGGAAAAAGATATTAATTAATGTGAAGTTATTTCAGTGGCTTAAATTAATTAATGGACTGGATAATCTTAAACACAGAAAATAATAACCGGGAGCCATATTAACTGTAATATGGGTTAAGATAGATAGTGCAATATTAATTATGTAGTGTGATTAATTAATATTTATGGACTTGAATAATATTGTGGCTCAATATTGGAGATTCAAGGTACATTAGAAGGTCCAATCTTAATTCTTCTAAAGGCCTCTCAAGTAGCCCAAAGATAAAGTCCAATAACTGAAAAAGGTGTATGTGGTCCAATGTCAATCAAAGCAAGAGGAGGTTATGAGTATTTCGTTACTTTTATCGATGATTACTCAAGATATGGATACATTTACCTTATGAAGCATAAATTTGAGACCTTTGATAAATTCAAAGAATTTAAGGCTCAAGCAGAGAATCATAGAGAAAAACGTATCAAGTGTCTACGATCTGATCGTGGAGGCGAATACCTCAACGATGAATTTTTGAACTACTTGTCTGATGAAGGGATTGTATCCTAGTTGACTGCACCCGGAACCCCTCAACAAAACGGGGTTGCAGAACGAAGAAACATAACTCTTTTAGAAATGGTCAGATCGATGATGAGTTATGCGGATCTACCCAAATCATTTTGGGGTCACGCCTTGGAAACAACGACTTACATTCTAAATTTGGTGCCATCCAAATCGGTTCCCAAAACCCCTAAAGAGTTGTGGATCGGGCGCAAGCCCAGTTTGAGACACATGAAAATTTGGGGGTGTCCGACATACGTGTTGGACAAGGAAGTCGGTAAGTTGGATCCACGATCAGAATTAAGGTTGTTTATAGGGTACCCCGAGGGAACGAAAGGGTGCATGTTCTATGGTCCCGAAGATCAAAAGGTGGTAATCAGTACGCACTTTAGATTCTTGGAAAAAGACTATATGAACGATAAAAAGGCCAGAAGTGAGATTACCTTAGATGAGCTAAGAGGGCTTACCTCAATGCCAACAGTACAAGTTGACATACCAATCGACACACTTACACAATCGGAACCTCGTCGTATTGGGAGGGTTGTTAGAGAACCCTAGAGATTCATGGGGATAGGAGAGTCGTCGGACTTGGTCTTCGGTGAAGATGAATCGGATCCATGGACTTACAATGAGGCAATCCAAGATAAGGATGCAGATTCTTGGTAAACGACAATGGAAGCCGAGATGGGTTCTATGAATCATAATAAGGTGTGGGAGCTAGTCGAACCACTTAATTGGGTCAAGCCCATTGGGTGCAAGTGGGTATACAAGAGAAAAAGAGGACTGGACGGGAAGGTAGAAACCTTCAAGGCTAGACTTGTGGCAAAATGTTACACTCAGAAAGAAGGGATCGATTATGAGGAAACTTTTTCACCTGTAGCTATGATCAAGTCCATCCGTATTCTCTTGTCGACAGCTGCGCATCTCAATTTTGAGATATGACAAATGGATGTCAAGACAGCCTTCCTTAACGGAAGTCTTGAAGAAGAAATCTATATGCAACAACCCGAAGGCTTCATTGAAAAAGGCCAAGAACATCTAGTTTGCAAGCTCAAGAAATCCATTTATGGACTAAAGCAAGCATCGCATGCTTGGAACCAATGTTTTGATCAGGTTATAAAGTCTTACGGGTTCGATCAAAACGAGTTCGAAAGTTGTGTGTATAAGAAGCGTGTCGGAACTGCATTGGTATTCTTAGTACTATACGTAGACGATATTCTGCTCATCGGAGACGATATAAAGATATTGTCGGACGTAAGGGCATGGTCGTCAAAATAGTTTGATATGAAGGACTTAGGGTAAGCCGGTCACATCCTTGGGATCAAAGTCACTCGAGATCATAAGAAAAAGCTGATAGGCTTATCGCAAGCTTCATACATAGACACTGTCTTGAAGCAATTCAACATGCAACATTCCAAGAATGGTTTTGTACCTTTCAGACATGGAATACATCTATCCAAAGAAATGTGCCCAAAGACGCAAAAGGAGATAGATGACATGAAGGGCGTTCCTTATGCTTCGGCTGTCGGAAGCCTCATGTATGCAATGTTGTGCACGAGGCTAGATATCTGCTTCGCCGTTGGAATGGTGGCAAGATATCAGAGTAATTCGGGGAAAGAACATTGGATTGCAGTTAAAAATATTCTGAAGTATCTGAAGAGAACTCGCGATAGAATGTTGATTTATCGGTCCAGATAAACCGATTCCCCATCTACATGAGGACTCGATTTCCAATCGGACTTAGATTCCAGAAAATTTACCTCGGGTAGTGTGTTTTGCATGGGGGGAGGAGCCATGACATGGAGAAGCGTTAAGCAGAAATGCATCGCAGATTCTACCATGGAAGTCGAGTATGTAGCTGCTTGTGAAGCAACGAAGGAAGCTGTTTGGCTCAAGAACTTCCTAGTGGACTTGGACATAGTTCTGAATTTGCCCAGCACAGTCACAGTCTATTGTGATAATGCCGGAGCAGTTGTAAATTTAAGGGAACCAAGAGCCCACAAGGCCAGCAAACACATTGAAAGGAAATGCCATCTTATATGAGAAATCATTAAGAGATGAGATATAAAGGTGGCAAAGATCACGTTAGAAGACAACCTAGCAGATCCATACACAAAGGGTCTACCTCAGAATACATTCGAGAGACATGTGAAAGGAATGAGTGTCAAGACCGTTGCCAATCTGCTTTGAGTATAAGTGGGAGAGATATTATTAGGTTCATGTAGGTGACATTAGATATCATGTAGATTCTACACGAGACGTGTTGTAGTATACTTAAAAGAAGACTTTGAGAATAAGTGGGAAATTGTTGGGGTTATACTAGAAAATATGCTTTTTACTTTGTATAACCAGACTGAATTTCTGTCTTATTTGCTGAAATAAATTATTTGTCATTGTTGCTTTAAATATCATTGAATGTTACATATATTTACTGCATAATTGTTCAATAATTAGTACGTGTTACATTGTAGTTAATTTAGTGATACCAGATCGCAGAAGATTAAATTAATAGTCCCTTGTAACTAAAAGTACAGAATTCACGACCTAGATGGAAATGAACAATCCATCGTGAAAGGTTGAAGTGTAAGGCTCAGATTGACTTGTCTTGACCAAGAGATTGCACTAGTGCATTATGATGCGCTGAAGAGGACCTACAGGAGGATAAATTCTTCAGTACTGAATATAGAAGAATTAGACCTCAGTGGTTAGTTATTTCTTAATCCACGTCCCTTAAATAGGATCGTTTGGAATTAATAACTATTGTTTTGACTTATGATGGGTAGAGAATCAATGTGATTCAATACCTTGTATCTTGGGCAATATTATTAGTTACATGACGATTGTTAAGATTTAATACAGAGAATTGGTGTGCAAGTGCGTCTTGTTTGATTTGTCCTCTTGGGAGACTCAGAAGTTTTATCATACTAAATCTTGCAAGTGGAATTAGTTTTCCGGTATGGATAATAATGTTGAGTTGTTCCTGAACCAAGAAAAAAGATAGTAATTAATGTGAAGCTATTTCAGTGGCTTAAATTAATTAATGAACTGGATAATCTTAAACACGGGAAATAATAACTTGAAGCCATATTAACTGTAATATGGGTTAAGATGGATAGTGCAATATTAATTATGTAGTGAGATTAATTAATATTTATGGACTTGAATAATATTGTGGCTCAATATTAAAAATTCAATGTCCATTAGAAGGTCCAATCTTAATTCTCCTAAAGGCCCCTCAAGTAGCCCAAAGTCCAATAACTGAAAAAGATGTTTAAAATTAAATAAAATATTGTTGCCTATTTTTCCTAATTTTTCGAAATAAATAAATAAAAGAGGGAGAAAAATTTTATTTGAATTTTGTTATGGAATGAGGATAAGTATTCTTGGAATACAAGTTTATCTCATTAAATTTAAGAAATCTCCCACTTGACTATTTATTTTGTAAATTTTCGAAAATAATGAAAAAATAAGAAAGAAAGGATTTTCTTGATTTTCTTGAAAAGATATTATGAAAGATATATATTCTTAGAATACAAGAATATCTCATAAATTCAAGAAGATATCGACCTTAAAAATACAGAGTAGAGGGAAGTGATTGGAAAAGAGATGAACAAGTCGCAGGCTAGCAGTACGAGTCATTTTCCTAGTATAAACTATCCACAAATGTACGTTTGCAACTTTGGCACTTATTTTTCAGGTCAATGCGTATTTAATTTATGGGTCTTTATTACTAAATGTTTATGGGTCTTTATTAATTAACAATTAATTTGATATTTTTTTTTATTGAAGATTTAAAAAAAAAAAAAAAAAGTTTGAAGTAATTTTGGATGTTTTATATTCACTTATTTGATTTTTTTTTTTAAATCATGCATACTATATACATATAATATTTATTATGACGTCACACCGGCTCGATCCGATCCAACCGATCCGACCCCGGTCCAGCCCTTTTTGGGGGTCGTCCGACTCAACTTCCGGTTCCGGTTTTTAAAACATAAGTATAAATAGGGGATGAATTTTTCATCCCAGTGCAATTCCATGTGTTGGAAAAATTAGAAATCCACAAAGGTGGTGCAGCATAATTTTCTTTTTCTTTTTGTTAATTGTTCGCGAGCATCCTTCCACCGGATTGTTGAACAAGGACGAGGGAATACTTGAGAAGGTTCTTTGAGTTTGTTTGTGTGAACGTGATATCCATCTTCTCAACGGTTGTCACTCCGAGAGGTTAGTTCACGTAAACTCCTATCAATTCCGTATGCGTAGGATTTATGTGATGAATTTGTATGCATGATTTGTTGTTGAATTATTATTTGAATTAATATAGGATTAATCATGCTAGTAATAATTGCTAGAATTAAATTTGTATTTAAATATTCATCCCGAATAAATCCGGGTAATTAATTCCCCAACAGAACTGACTCTTCAATATTCCAAAACACCACTCAATTTCATTCCTCAAACTAGAATGACATTGATTGAATAGTTCCGTTGGTGTACGCGCTGCCATCCCAGAAGATCTAAATTCATTAAGGTGATATCGGGTTTGTCGATAAGGAGCAAGAAATCGGCCGTAGTTCGTAAAGCCTGCATCAACCAAATAATATTTTTCATATTACAATAAATGTGTTTTTAGTAAATTTTCAATATAAGTAAAACATATTAAGCACTTTAGAAAATCTCGTAGTATACCTTCATTGGGCCAAGGAAAATTTTGGTAAGATATTATTGCATTAGACAACACGTGAGCATCACTTGCACTACCTTCCCACCCAGCATACACATAGGTAAACATGAGGTTAAAATCACAAATTGCAAGCACATTTTGAGAGAGTGTTCCTTTTCGTGACCGAAATGCAGCTTGGTGATCGACCCGAACCGCAGCAGGAATTAATGTGCCATCCATAGCACCAATTGCACCCTGTAATGTCAAGTTAGAATATCACAATTTATTGCACAAGATATTTTTTGTTATTAACGCAGATCAAATTACCTCAAAATAAGGATGAAAGCGAGGGTCATTAAGCACTTGCGGTGGGATATTCGATACATTAGGTGGCGTGATAAAGATCGAAGAAAGGCTCACCAACGCATTAATCACTTCGTGTACCGCTCGATAAACTGTTTCAAGCGAATGCTGAAACCGGTGCATTGTATCACGTTGACGGTGATGCATTGAAACTGTACGAGTGAACATAACAACTTTCTCATGATTTGTGCACTGACTGCTTGTGTATCCAGTTTTCATGATTTTGAACAAACCACGCTGCCCCCATTTTATAGAACCAGATTATGAGTGATAGAATACTATTAATACTCCATTCAACTACCAAATCCAAAAAAAAGATCGAAATATTCAATAGCGCCGCTGAGAATGAATTAATTGAGTGTAAAGTGTAAATAATAAATGTTGATTTTACGTGATAGGAATAGCCATGGAAATGTAAAGAAAAGCTATGTTTATTTCGGTGAGAAGAGATACAAGAGAGAAGGAGAAACATTTTTTTAGGTGAGAGGAGAGAGTTTGGAAATCTTTGGAAATCTCTGTGAGTGAACGTTGGTTTGAGAGTGAAAAAAACATTTTGATGATAAATGCACAGAACGCTGGTTTAAGAGAGAGAAAAATGAATTGATGATAAATGTGAGAGATATGTATTGATACTTTGACCGATTATTGGGTAACTATTACATAATTTTTTTAAAAAAATCTATTCAATTTAATTAATATTTTATTGATGTATAATTTTTTTACTAAATAAAATAGTTATTTTGGAGGAAAAAAAATCGCAATAATTTACAGAAAAAAATAAATTATTTAACATTCCTTGATTAATATTTCTTGATGAATAGTAAAATATTGTTTTATTTTAGAATGGTGGATTATTTTAAAGTGATGATAAAATTATTAAAGTGTATAAAGTGTGATCTATTGGGAAGAATAATAATAGGTTATATAGATATTTGTAGGCAATAATAGGTTTTATAGGTATTTGTAGGTGTGAATTGAATGAGAGATTTAAAAACCAGATTCTAAATCCCAAACTCGTATGGGACGGGGAACGCAAAGTCCTAAATCCATTCGTATGAGTCCCAAAACAAACGCAGCCTAAAAGATCAGGAGTTTCGAGTCCATTTTTTGTTTAGGAAAAATACAACATTAACGTATTGGAAAAAACTTAATCTACCCACCGTGGTAGTCCACCCGCTCAATAAAAAAAATTAAAAAAGAATTTATAGAATAATTACAATAGGATCATTTATTCTTAACGTAATTTGTTGTTACTCATTAATTAAAAGATTCTCCTCCCAATTCAAAATCAATTAATTTTTGGGCCTCCACACAAAATTAATTAACATTTCTTCCCCCACACTCTTCAAAATCAATTCTTATTTCTTAAAAAATAGTTACAACAAGACATAGAATAATTTTTAAATATAATTATAAATGTTGCTTTATTTATATTTTATCAAACAGGGTTACGGGGTATATATTTTTTTTAATTTTTTTATTATGAGTTGGTGTCCGTGTGTCGTACAATTTAAATGTATATTTGAAAAATACAACTTTTAATATAAAATATACAAAAACATGTAACTTATGTAAGTGAAAACAAGTTGCATGTTTCAATACATATTTTCATAAAATAAATTGTTTGTTTAAAAAATGCTCTTGAATTACACAGTGCACCTGGTGCTTACAAGTCCATACTTTTTATTATATATTCTAACTATACATTAACAATTATAAATTAATTTTATTTGTACTCTAAATGAAGAATTAATTTATAATCTAACAATTACTTATTGGTTACTTAATTAATGCTGGGAAGCAATTATAAATTAATTAGGAACTATTTAAAATTTATATTTTAATTTAAAAGATTGGATAATTGTTCAGTTAAATAAGTTGCATATTTCAATGTAAATATGTTTCATGTTTCAGTGAAGTAAGTTCTATGTTTCAAAAATGCAATTGAGTTGCACGATTCACCTGGTGCACAAGAGACCTACTCTGTTAATAACACAAAAAATTGTGTGAACCCCGAGTTCATGGTAACTCTAACTTTTCATTAAACACTTTTATGCTAACGCACTATCATTGTTATGCATAAACAAATTCAATTTTATATATATTTATGCACTATTATTATTTAGAATAGACAAAAACTCATATGAGATGGGAAACAAATACCCCAAATAAATACCCACCATTTCAAAAGTATTATGGTGTCATGCCAAAATTATACTCGTTTCACCGTGTGACAGTGTCACGAAAGTGCATTTTTTTTTTTAAAATACTTTAAACATTGATAGTGCATATATATAACAGTAATATTATCTATCCATAACTGGAATAGAGTTCACCGTGAACTTTGGTTCACCTGAAATCACGAGATCTACTCTATTAATATATATATACAACACCAACATATTCTAATTTTTATCCAAATCTATGTTGCATTCCAAAATCTTCTATTTATTCTAATTAAAATTTTAATTAAGTCAAGAATCATTACGATAAAAAACAAAAAAAAAAAGAAAAAAAAGGCATTTATTATGTAGAAAATTTCCAATTTGATTTTGTCAATATTCACAATTAGAAAATACTTTAAGAATACTAATTCATACTAAAAAATAAATAATTGATGAATACTAATTATATAAAATCATGTTATCATGACACTTTTAGTACATGTATACTTATTCTCTGTAGTACTTTATGAATACTAATTTATTCTAAAAAATAATTTTTTAAAAATTCACAAAATGAGGAAGTAGACTGGCAATTTAAAAATTATTACTCAATGTTAATACCATTTATAAATATTAGGAAGCTATAACTTAAATTTATAATGATATTATCTTATATAAACAGAAAATATTATGTTGTACTAATCTACAATTGCTTCATATTTTCAAATGGTGTGTATATATATATATATTTATTGCAAATCAAATGACCATATATATAGTTTTGATTAATTTCTCTTTTTTTTTTCCTTCAAATATTTTCGTAAGAAACATGGGCAACATTTTTTAGAGTTTTTTCTTCTTTTTTATTTTCAGCAATTAATAGGGAAGTTTGAATAAGAAAAGCTAAATAATGCGTTCTTAATGGTGGGGGAGGCCCAAAAAGAATTAATTGAGGGAGTGAAGATTATGACACAATTTTCAGTATTTATTTTTTTTAAATGGTTTTTTTTTTTAATGGTGGGTAGCCACAGGGTAGATATAGCATTCTCCGTTAGTATTTGCATACAAGGCTGCCACAATCAAATTCTCTGTGCACACCGATGTTCTAGGTACATAGATTTTGCAGACTGTGCCTCGTTTGGTAGTAAAAAAAAAGCTTAACTCACACCACACATCTTCTGTCCAAGCTTTAAGGGAAAAAAGAGGTAAACAAATTACTACGAATTTATGGTTGGGAGTTGTGTCGTTACTTTGGAAATGAAGGAATGATGTTATATTTAGGAGTATCGATTTCTCTAGTGCGCGCTAAGTTGATTGCACTATAAGAAAATTGACCTTTAATTACAATAATCTTGTTATTAAATACACTAAAGATGGTTTCCTGTCATTAAAGACTTTTAGCTAGAGAAATTTTAATGATTGGATTATTATCGCTAATAGTCAATTTTCTTAGGGGATATTTGGTTCACGGGATTGAATTGATTAGGTGTGACAGGATTGAGTGGGATTGAGTAAGATTGGATTGATTGGACTTGATTTGTTGAATCAAGATATGCGTTTGGATTGTAGGATTGTATCGAGGGATTAAATGTGATACCTATTGAAATGTCATCAATAACCTTAAATTGAATTGAAACAAGCACACTTCATTCTTGTGAATCTATTTAAACTATAGAAGGACAATTGTAATATTACATTTGAGATATGTTCTATCCCACCTTTCACATGGGATTGACATATCCCTCCATGGAGGGATTTAATACATTTTCTACCCCCGCTTGAAGTATATCATGGGTCCTCATTTCACAAACCAAAAGGTGGATTAGTTGGGATTAAAATTCTAATTCTGGCCTATACCAATCAATCCCGCGAACCAAACGGGACCTTATAGTGTTGAAGACCTCAAGATTAGAGTTTGGAGTTGGTTAACTGTGAAAGATAGTGTGTTATCTAGATTCTCTTTTAGTGATTAAACTTCAAAACCCTGAACAAACTTGCAAGATTAGCACTTGTGAGGGGGTTACCAAATGAAGTATTCAGTAAAGATCATGTATGTGATGCATGTCAGAAAGGAAAGCAAATCAAAGCATCATTCAAAAGCAAAGTAGACATTTCTACTGACAGAATTCTACAACTGTTGCATATGGATCTCTTTGGTCCAGTGACACCTGTGAGCACTAATGGCAGATAATATACACTTGTGGTAGTTGATGACTACTCTAGATATACATGGGTCATATTCTTACTCAGTAAGAAAGAGACTCGCATAAAAAACCTGCTCGAACTCTTGAAAAAGACTCAAGATCAAAAAGAATCGAGTGTTGTCAAAATCGATCGATAAAGGATCCGGAATTTATCTACCATATTATATCGATTATTGTGCAAAGAAATGGAATAGCTCATGAAACATCACTACAAGGACTCCAACAATGAATGGTGTTGTTTGAAAGAAGAAATAGGACTCGAAAGAAGTTCGCAAGAACAATAATTGTCAAGCCGATATTCCTAAGAGATTTTGGGGGAAGTTATCAACATTGCACGCCATCTTTAAACAGATCCATGCTTGACCAAGAATCAAGGAAAAACTCCTTATGAGTTGTGGAATGAAAGGAAGCCTCTTGTTTCTTTCTTTTCTTTTCGTGTTTGGTTGCAAGTGTTTCATACACAATAATGGTAAAGATCGGTTGAAAACTTTTGATAGCAAAGTCGATGAAGGGATATTCTTAGGATATTCTGAAGTTAGTAAAGCCTTCAGAGTTTACAATTGTAGGACTCTTATTGTGGAAGAAACACCTCATGTTGTTTTTGATGAGTCTACTTGTGTTCAGAAGAAACATGAACAAGACTCAGGAGAATCCCGACCAAGAGGATCACCCGGACTTAGCCCAAAAAAAAGAATGATAAAACATCCCTCGAACTCGAAAAGAAGAAGTCTATCACTTTTTATGAATGGAGTGAATCAGACTCAGAGAAAGAAGTGCAGGATTGAAATACTCAGGATGATGAGACCTAGGATGAAAATTCTCCACTGAAGGAAAGCCAACACATCGTCGACTAATCGAACATACACCCGTTCGCACTCGTGTATGTAATGCCGATGAAGATGTGGTCACAAACCGAGGCAAACTCGAATCTATCAACCAAGGGGGAACAAATGTCTCGACAATGTTCTCAATGGAATTTCCCGAGGAAGATGATCCTCTTTCCTTTTTTCGTTGTTCCTGAATTTGATGAATTACCCGAACCTAACATTTCGATGTTGAGGATACTTGAAGGGGAACATCCGGAGAAAATGGTTGGATAGTCATCCTACAAGTCGATTGTGGGTGATCCATCGAAGGTGTTAAAACAAGAAGGGTTCCTGGGGAAAATGTGTTTGTTCTACCGCTTCCTATCTTGAAAAAGAACCTACTGAGATTGAAGAGGCTCTTCAAGATTCATTCTGGATTATTGCTATGCAAGAGGAGCTGAATCAGTTTACAAGAAATGAAGTATGGGAGCTAGTGGACATACCTAAGAGACAAAATGTGATTGAAACTAAGTGGGTGTTCAAGAACAAGAGAGATGAAAACAACAATATTGTGAGAAACAAGGCAAGGCTAGTTGCACAAGGTTATTCTGAAGAAGAAGAAGGCTTGGATTATGATGAAACCTTTCAGACCGTTGCAAGACTAGAAGCCATCGATTGTTTTCAGATATCTTCGCCCACATGAAATTCACAGTCTATCAAATGGATGTGAAAAGTGCATTTCTGAATGGTGTGCTTAAGGAAGAAGTTTATGTGGAACAACCTCCAGGATTTTGTTAGAATGATCAAGTTTACAGGCTCAAAATGTGATTGAAACTAAGTGGGTGTTCAAGAACAAGAGAGATGAAAACAACAATATTGTGAGAAACAAGGCAAGGCTAGTTGCACAAGGTTATTCTGAAGAAGAAGAAGGCTTGGATTATGATGAAACCTTTGCACCGGTTGCAAGACTAGAAGCCATCAGATTGTTTCTTGCATATGCTGCCCACATGAAATTCACAGTCTATCAAATGGATGTGAAAAGTGCATTTCTGAATGGTGTGCTTAAGGAAGAAGTTTATGTGGAACAACCTCCAGGATTTTGTTAGAATGATCAAGTTTACAGGCTCAGGAAAGCCTTGTATGGTCTCAAACAAGCACCTAGAGCATGGTATGATACTCTCTCTCAGTTTCTTACTGACCATGGTTTTACCAAATGAACTGTTGATAGAACTTTGTTCAGGATAGAAGATGGGAAAGATATTTTACTTGTTCAGATTTATGTGGATGACATCATATTTGGATCTTCAAATCATCAGTTGTGTGAAAAGTTTTCTACTCTGATGAAAGGAAAGTTTGAGATGTCTATGATGGGGGAGATGAATTTATTTCTTGGACTTCAGGTGAAACAAACTAAGGAAGGATTCTTCATCAATCAAGCAAAATACACCAGGGATCTGATTGCTAAGTATGGTGTACAGAATTGCAATGCAGTTAGAATTCCCATGAATACTAACTACAAGATGTATCCTGATCCTGAAGGCAAATCTGTAAATCACACTGATTATAGAGGGATCATTGGATCATTGCTATATCTCACTGCAAGTAGGCCTGATATAACATTTGCTGTTGGGAGATGTGCAAGATACCAAGCTAATCCTAAGGCTAATCACATGGAGGCTGCCAAAAAGATTCTGAAATATCTTAAAGGCACTGTGAATAGAGGATTATGGTATCCAACTGATTATAACCTTGAATTAACTGGTTATTCAGATGCTGATTATGGAGGATGTAGAATTGACAGGAAGTCTACCACAGGAACTTGTCAATTTCTTGGAAGTAAACTGATATCATGGTTTTCAAAGAAACAAACCTCAAAGAGCAAACAAATACCATCAAGTCGAATACACGGAAGCAGTGAAGTTTGTTGCATGATTATTTCGCTCGCATAACAATTGAGGGATTATAAGATTATAGCCAATGAAGTACCTATATTTTGTGATAATAATAGTGCAATTGCTATTACACAAAATCCAGTGTTGCAAACCAGATGTAAGCATGTTGATATCAGACATCACTTCATCAGAGATCATGTTGAATAGAAGGACATCAGAATGGAAAAAATTCATACTGATAAACAAAGGGCTGATATCTTGACTAAACCTTTGGCTGAATCAAGATTTCAGGAACTATCAGTAGAATTAGGGATGTTGGATCCAGGTGAATGAATTTCACTGATGGGAGAAGTCCTTCAGGTGCATGTAGTTATTCAAGGAAATAACTCAGGACAAAATTCTCTCAGGATGGAAACTGAGACTCAGGACGAAATTTTGTCAGCATTAATATTCAGTAAGGTTAATGTATTCAAATAACCCTGAAGTTATATTGATACATGCATTAAATTCTGTAGCATTTATTATGCAAAGGATTACTCAGTAATCATTTGAATTAAATGACAAAAGGCCTGAACTTTTAAAGCGGGAATGTATTTTGACTGAAAAAGACAAACAGTCGCCTCGATTTCCGAGAATCGTCCATTTGTCAACCTATAAATTGCTACTTGCCTATTGTCCAGAAAAATAGCCAAAAATAGCCATACTCTCAAATTTCTCCTCAAAATCCGGTTAAATCTCAATCATTCATTATATTTTCGAGATTTAATCACAACCGTTGATCTTTATTTCACAGATCATATATAAACCAAAATTTTAGACCTCAACTGTTTATTTCTCACATTTAAACGATCAAAATTCCCAAAACCCTTAAACCTTCAAATCTTCAAATCTTCAAAATTTCAAAAACCCTCGAATACCCTACCCAGAAATCGGTTTTACAATGGAATTCCCAAGCTATGCCATGATCAAGAATCTAGCGGAGACGGAGAAGCCCTACTTCGAGCATGTGGTGGCCATGATCGAAAACAAAGCTTCGCAGGTTGAGGAAGAGGCACTCAACATGCTGCGAATGGCCAAGTTAACTCTTCTGGTAAGTAATATGCCAGAAAATGAACTTTCACTTGAAGTGTTACAGTTTGTTGTAAATCTTCGAGAAGGTGAAAGAGGTTCACTTGTTTCGCAATTGAGTTTTGGAACATTTGCGAAATCCAAAGCAGAGGCAGTTTGCACTATGGAGGTGAAACTATCTCTTGATGACATTAATGTTGTTTTCGAGCTCACTAGTTGCGGAGAAGATCCAGCTATGTACATGTCGGGAAAAGAGCAGGAAATCCTAGATCGTTTTGCAGAATCAAAAGTTGAGTTGAAGGGAGCTCTGCACAAACGATGTTTGAAGCCGCAAATACAGAGTGTTAATCGATATTGTGGCAAAGTGCTGGATGAGCACTTCTGGAAGTCTGGAGCAGGTGAGCCGGAATAAGTTGAGGCTCATGGCTGCGATAGAGGATTCATTCTTTATGGACTTCAACTGGTTAAAATTTCTGGTGGATAGTATTCTTCACCAGAACCAGAAGCTGAAATATGCAAAAGGTGCATTCACCAAGAGCGGGAAAGTCTTATTTGGAACGAAGATCAGTTTCTTGATAGAAACCTTACCCAGAGAAAATCTATTTTTGATGACTGGAGATGAATTTTCCTGGAATCGAGTCATGTTCAGGAAAGGAAAACCGCAGAGGAGAAGGCCAGTACCTTCAGGAAGTCAAGGCTCGATGGTTCAGAAGGAACCTGAAGAACAAGATGATTCTAGCTCTGATCAGGACGATGTGGTTCTTGCTAATGTTGTCCAAAAACCTGACAGGACAGCATCAGTAAAACACACTGAGGCGTCAGGAGAGGAAGAAAGGAGGAAGAAGTCACTTGATCTTCTTCGGGTAAAAAGGGAGACTGGTGAGGCAAACAAGGCTCAGGAAGAGCAAAAGAAAAGGAAGAAAAAGAAACTCAGAACCATTAGGGAATAAGAGACCGGAGTAAAATCCCCTCTTGATACCCATGCCAAAGCTATCTCTCAGGCAACGACGGCAGAAACTGTTCAGGAAAGTTTTCCCTTGAGAGAGGAAGGAGGTGAAGAGGACGTCTTTACTAAGGTACTAGGTACCAGTATTAGCGATGATAGGATAACCTGAGAAATCTTCGCAGGTTCTCAAAAACCTGTTGAAGAAAGCCAAATTACCATCCCACCCGCACAACCCTCAGAGCCATATTTTTCCATTCCTTCAGAGGCTCATTCTAGCTCTGAAGAGGAGGCACCTGGTCCTGAACTCAGAAAAGGTGAGGCAGAAGAGAAGGAGTGGAGGCTGAAGGCGGAGAGATTTGTGTTAGACAAATATCCAGTGTTGGAGAAATATCCTGATCTTCAGGATATGTTCTTCAGACTGAAGACCGCAATGTTGATTGTCAATCAATCGTTTGCCATGATGCTCAGGATTGGCAACTTCAGAGGCGAAGAATATTGGGCTGAGGAGGTGGCTGAACTTGATGCTTTCTCAGGATTGGGGAAGAAGAGGCTCAGGATAAAGCCAGCAGAGTTTAATCAACTCGTGCTGAAGAAGATTGTTGAAAGAGAGCCAGCCACTCAGGATGAAGGTGGAGAAGGAAGTCAAGATAAAGATGATCAGGACAAGACTGAGAAAGATATTCCTGAAGAGAAGAGGAAAGCTGCTGAATCAAGTGTCGAAGCTACACTTCAGGGGGAACAAACTCAGGATGTTCCGCCCTTGCAGATGGTCACTTTTGGTCAGACTATCCAGTACCCGTTGGAGCCTACTGTGGAGATTATAGAAATGACTGATTCAGTGGTGCAGACAGATGCTGAAATTCCCATTCCAACAATTGTTGATCTGACACCAGTCTTAGAGAAGTTAACCAAGCTGGAGCCTATTATTGATCAGATTGCTAAGCTCGAGCCTCTGGTCGACGAAGTGTCAAAGATTGCTGAGGCAGAAACTTCTCACAGCAACATGGTTGAATTGCTAAACACATCTATGGTGAAAGCTGATCAGGTAACTTCATTATCTACATCTTTTGATGATAAACTTACTGAGATGTATGCTAGAATAGAAGATGTATCTAAGGATGTGTTAGAGGAGATGGAGAAGAAATTTGTGTTGAGGACTCAGATGTTGGAAGAGTTGACGAAAGCAAGAATTGAGGAATTGATCAGAACAGCTATTGAGGAAATGAGTTCTTCACTCATGACCAAGATACAGGCTACTTATGGTGGTCTTGATGAGGATACAGCAACAGGGCTGAATGTGCTGCAGAGACTTCAGGATGAGAATTTACATATTGCTGCTGAACTTTGGCCAGTTGGACGTGAGCAGCTACACATGGACAGAACTCTTTCTCAGATATTGGCTGACTATGATGCCAAAAAGGGGGAAAGTTATGATATGCTCACACAACTGCCAGCAATTGAAGGGAGATTACTGCCTCAGGAAGAAGTCATTATATCCAAAGGAAAGAGGAAACAGCCTGAAACATCTATAAATCCTGAGGCTGCTGCTTAAGTCATTCAGGAACGTGCAAAGAGGCAGAGGGCTCATGAGTCAAGCAAGAAGGGAGAGGCTCATGGTGTCCTGAATCCTATTCCTGAAAAATCCCAAGCAGTTCCTGCTGTTGATAAGCCAATCAGAAGGAGATTGTCCGGGGAGTTCTCTGAGGTTGAGGCACATAGAAGTGAAGAATCTGAAACCGATGAACTCGTCAAGGAGGGATTTGGTGAATATGATGTGGCCTCCAAGAGACTGGACTGGGATTGGCATAATTCAGTGAAGATGATTGAAGCTGAAAAGAGAAGGAAAGCTGCGGTTTCTGTGTCAGGATCAGAGATGACCAGAAAAGCCATAGAGGATGCGAAGAGGATCAGGGGAGGATTCCAGAGATTTGTCCTAAGGAGGAGAGGCACAAAACAAAGGAAGAGACAATGGCCCCATACTGATAAGTGGATGCATATTGAGATGAATGATAGATGGGAGCTTACCAAGAGAGAATTTGTGTTCAATTATGTTGTGCTGCAAGTTTGGCCTCGTTCTATTGCTGATAGAGATGATGCATTTATTGCATATCTTCTGAGGAATTTCACTGATATGTGTCAGAAATGGTTCAATCTGTTTGACACACTGGGATATCAGTTAAAAGCTCCAGGACAGATGAAGTACCCTCCACCCAAGTTCAAGAATGGGATGATCAACTTCGACTTAATTTATGCAGACTTTGTGGATCAAGCCAATTATTTGGAGCTGACAGGAAATGATGCGAGGACCATTCAGGAGAGAGAGGAGCTGAAGAAAAGATACTATGGAATGTTCAATCTCGACCCTCCAGCTGATGAGATTGAATCTGATGAAGAATGATGTATCTTTTCATTTTTTTTTATTTTCAGTAGAGTAGGATCAACTTTGTATCTTGTACTTAACTTTCTGATTAATAGGGATCAGGATTATCCGCACCATGTATAGTAAGCAGATATAGATCAGGATCTTAGTTACTGAAGACCCAGAAGACCTGATCAGAAATACATATCAGAAGAACTGATCAGATGAACCAAATCAGAAGATCCTGAAGGCTCTGAAGAATCAGAAGAATCCTGAAGACTGTTTTTGTACTGATCAAAAGGATCCAGAACAAGCTATTTTTATGAAATAGTGTTATGCTCATTCCTAGTACAAACAAACAGAATGTTAGACACTTGTGGACATTAAGGAACATATCAGATCAAGGGCAAAGAGCCGTTTGTTTGTCTCTGCTCAAACAAAGATTTCAACCAATGAGGAGGCAACAACACTATACTTTACTGACACTGAAAGCGACATCTCACTGAGGAATGTCAGGTCTAATATCTTCCAGTTCACAGATATTGGTGATTGGCTACATGGCTGCATAAAGCAAGGGAGTGTTCAAACCCTAAAATAGCCATTCATCAATAACCAGAAGAGGAAACCCTTGATGCTATCTCTTCCAACGGATAGTTTTTCAAGAGTAACCTTTGGAGAAGTTGTCTATAAATACCAGTGACCTTCACCATTGAAAG